>BSBK01002032.1:1567500-2167500 GCA_027943335.1 Chamaecyparis obtusa
AAATTTTGCTTGAAGTGTTTGGAACAAAGAACAACAATAGGGATATGCTCTTCACTTTCTAAGTGAATCAAACTCCCAAACTTGTTGAACCAAGTTTGATTTCTTATTTTTCTATATATAAAAGATAAATTAGATCTTTAGATGGCCTACCTCCTGAGAATTTCCTTACGAGGACGGTGAGAGGGAATGACCCAAAATGGGAGACAATCACTTTAACCGCGATACTATCCGACCCACTATAAACAAATACATTCTTCCCTAATCGGAGAGTGACTAGGTTGTGTGTAAGTATTCTTCACTTCCTCGAGTAGTCCTTTGGGATTGCGCCAAATTGTACTTTTGTGCATGTGGGTGTAGACACTAAAAAATGGACAAGTGCTTTTTAATCAATAAAATGGCTTGAAATCATCAAAATGCATTAAATCAATCAAAAGGGATCAAATCAATTAAAATGGACATTTATTAAATCAAATTGGACAAAATCAATTAAATCAAAGGAAAAATCAAATAATGATGTTGAATAATTAAATAAAAGCTTAAAGGGGCCAAAAACACTATATAATTGATTTTAATCAATTAATTGTATAGTTGTTTAATCAAAAATCAAAATGAACCTATTACCCTTACATGGCTAAATTTAATTAATTAATTAAATTTAATAATTCCTAATATCTTTCAACAAAGTTGAGAAACCAATGAAATTTGAGGACAAAAAGACACAAATCACTTAAAAAGGAATGAATCTCAATCACTCATTTTAATCTTTCAATCTCAACCACTCAATTTTGTCCTTTTGTCCAAAGCTTTGAGACAAACCTTTAAAGTGTCCCCCCATTTATGAACAAAGCAAAGTATTTGACTCAACCAAGGGTTAATCATGATTACTTCACTCTACCCCCTACCCTTGGGAATTTACTGTAAATATGAGGCATTTTGGAGAGCATAAGAGATCTTAGAAATTCATTTGCAAAGCATTGTTACTATAGGCAATTGAAGAGCATTCTAAGAGCATTTAGAGCATTTAGCATTATCATTTTGTCAATTTGAGCTAGAATCATCATCATAGAATCATTGTAGAAGCATAGAATAACATACATTCTTATTTTAGAAGTGTCACTAGTGGAGATTGAGCTAAGAGCTTCACTTACCACATCTTTCTAGAGAGCCATGAGATGTTATAGATCTTAGTTTCAATTTTAAATAGATTTTCATTATATTTACTTTGAATTGTTGCTATTAGATCTTAATTTCATTAAGGTGATTATCATCATCACACAAATGGCACCCACCGTGGGGCCCTAAGCCTCATTTTATCATTTTTTATCATAATTTGCATGCTTGTATTATCAATTTTTCGTGAATATTTTGCAGGAAACAAGTGAAATTATGCTTATAAGAGATTCAATCACGTCTGTAGTCATTTTACTGCCACTTAAAATCTTTGTTCTGATGCTTGTTAGCTGAACACTCACGCCTAGTCTATCACTTCTATCCTGTCTTGATTTCTTTACAATCACCTGAAAATGGGAAGCACATGCCCGTGAGATAAAGTGTTCAGCCTTTGTGGTTAAAGTCACACCTGTGACTCAGGAAGTATCACTTTTCTAAAATTCATTATTGCATGTTATTACGCTTTGCTATGCAATTTTCAATAACAATCACGCTTATAATTTGTTAATTCATGCTTACTATTGTTAAATTGTCACTTAGAATAAATCATTTTTCACAATTTTTTAGTTATGTTTATGCTTAGCAATAAATTGTTCACGCTTGTGTAACTTTGAATAACGCTTGAGCCACTTCAAAGTGACACTCGTTATTATCAAAGTTATGTTTGTCAATAATTTGTTCACGCGTATTAGCTGGACAATGTCCCCTGTTGTCTGTTGTCTTAATTTGCTATCAAATTGATCAATTTAAATATCTAACTCTCTGTTTGTGTGATTTAACTGTAAATGAGCAAGCACAAAAAGGTGCAAAAGCTGGAAAGCAGATTTAACCAAGAAGAAAAGGCACTAGCAAAGAAGATCAAGAAGGAAAATATTGCACACATTAAGGTGGTTCTTGAGACTACACAACAAGAGGAAAATCAAGTATTCCAAAACTATATTACAATTGTTGAAGCATTTAAAATGAAATTTGTCTCTTTAAATTGGATTTTTAGTCCTTAGATCAAGTTTTCTTTTGAAAATTTGCAAATAAGTTCCATAAAATTCATACATAATTGTTGCTTCATCAATTTTTTATTTGGTTTCCCCTCATAGTGTTTGTTAGTGTTGACTAACTTGCTGGTGGACAAGCACATTTGGAGGGAGCTATTGCCAAGGTAAGGTGAAAATAAAAATAAAAATGACAAAACCTTTCAAAAATGCCCCTATCTTATGCTAGCTACAAAAGGAAAGGTATTCATCTATTCAAGCTTGCACTTGATTAAATTGTGGCATTCTTTGAACATAGCTTAAGTAAAATAAGAAATGAACCAAACACTTCAATTTTAAGAATCTCATTGTCAAGAGATTGGGAAAGAACAAATTTGTGCTTGAGTGTTTGGAACAAAGAAAGACAATAGGGATATGCTCTTCACTTTTTAAGTGAATCAAACTCCCAAACTTGTCAGCCTAAGTTCATTTTCTTGCTTTCTATATACATGCTAGAGCAATAGTGGGATCACCTCCCGAGTTTTCCTTAACGAGGCCGGTGAGAGGGACATCCCAAAGTGGGATACGCTCGCTTTTTTCGTAGGGATCCAACCCACTCTAAAAAGAAATGCATGTATCCTTAATGGGGTGCATGAAAAAAGGATTTTAAATTTCTCAAACTTCTAGTAGTCCTCACAGATTGTGCAAAATTGTACCTTGGTGTGTGTGGGAAGCCCCTTAACATACTTGGGGGATGAGAGATTGAAGTCCATTTTGAATGGAATCCATAATAAATCCTGGATAAAATAGCAAGGCCACCTTTTAGAGCCATGTTTACGAACCAAATCTTGTGTTAGGTAGGCTACTTGGAATTATTTCTTGTGCAATACTTATGGAAAATGATCGAGAATATACACACTAGAGTGTTTTAGGGACATAATGAAAAATTGATGTGTGTGTTGCGATTGTGTTCTATTTTCACACAAGAAAATTTCAAAAGACCTGATCTTAAATGTTTAAAAATTTCAAAATTTTACAACCTGGTCAGTGAAGTGCCGCTTATTCATAGAAAACTATCACCTATCAGAGGCAAAGTCACACTTGTGAGTTTTATGAAAATGTGTAGCAATAGTGAAGTCACGCCCAGAAACTATTGAATCACACCTGCTAAAATTGGAAAATCACTTATTAATAGTAAAGTGTCACTTGAACACTTGTAGTGTACTGCCTAACTATATACCAGTTCACACACAAAAATTTCAGTCACACCTACACTCAGGTCAGTGACACCTAGAAACTTAAAAGGGAAAACAGAGAGTATTTGCAAAGGGGGTCAGCAAAAATTTGATCATATATTTGAATACCCTTTTCCATGTTCTTACTGCTCCAACATTCAACCTACTCAATAATCCTGTTCTACACAATTTTTGAAAAATTCTACAAGGATTTGACCACGGGCCTGATTGAAGCTTATTTTCTGAGTGGTTTGTTCATGCCTACTTTTACCAGATCCTATTACATCAAGAAAACTTTACAAGCAAATGAAACTTACTTTAGGCAAGAGCTTCCCTTCCTAGATGATATGTTTACCTCTCCGAGAATATCCAAAGAGCCCGTTCAAGAGAAAGAAACCAATATGTTGTATACCGGTGGCTTGGGTAATAATAATAACAGAGGTGTTGACCCCAACAATCAAGGAAATACTAATAATGGAGGGATGGATCAAAACACCCAAGGAATTGATACCACTCACACTAGAACTAATCCCGAAGCAATGACAGATGATGCCACGGGTGAAAAGGTTAGTGAGGCAATCCAATGTCCTTATTTATTAAAGCTCATGGAGAAATAAAAGGATAGAGACAGAGAAAATTACTTATGGACTTAGTCCAGAAAGGTCTTAAGCTTCCCCGTGACTATGATGTCAACCAACTCAAACCACCCGAAGTTGAAGAGAGTCCCCTTGACATCATGAACAAGCAGTTCAAGATATTTCAAATGCAATTGGATACCATCAAGAAAAGTGGGGCTCCTAAGCCTTCTTCTATAGAAATGTTATGTCCTTTCCCATTTGATAAAAGCTTGGTCATGGTGCCATTCCCAATCAATGTAGTGTTTCCCAAGTATGACAAGTATGAAGGAACGTTGGATCCCCAAGACCACTTACAGGAATGTTGTGCATTGATCTTGGAGTTCATGCATGATACCACCTATTTAATGAGACTATTCCCAAGGAGCTTAGGAGGTATGGCCATGGAGTGGTTTTCTAAACTACCCTCCAGCATTAAAACCTTCAAAGAGCCAGCTTCAAAATTTATGGCCCATTACTCATACAACATCAAGTATGAGGTCACAATGATAACATTATGTAATACCAAACAAAAGGATGGAGAAGCATTCCTCACTTTCCTACAAAGGTGGAGGACAGTATTTGCAAGATATCCTAGGAGTGTGCCCAAAAAAGAGAATATGGATATCTTCATAAACAGCTTGAGCAATGAGATGAACTACCATTTGAGAATGCAATGTCCCAAGAATTTCCAAGATCTTATTGAGAATAGAGTGACAACGGAGGAAGCGTTAGTTAAAAGTGGAGAATTAAAATTGTATAAAGATAACAAGAACAACTCCAACACCAATAACTCCAATAATGGAAACAATCAGAATAAGAATTGGTTTAATAGTAATAATTGGGATAAAAACAATAATATGGGAATAGTCAATGATGGGGTTGTTGATTCTAGCAACTTGAAGGTGACCCCATTTGCTCTTACAAGAACACCTAATCAAGTGAACAATGCAAATCAGGCCTCAAAGGCACCTTCCAACAACAAGGCAAATAGTGTCAATCAAGGAAACAATCCAAGGGGTATCAAATCTGATAAGTAGCTGGTACCAACTCCCAAAAGGAACTTCACACCTTTGGGGGAGCCTCTTGAGAAGGCATTAAAGACTCTCCTTGCCAATAATATCATCAATCTACCAAGTATTCAACCCTATGAACCACAAAATAAACCCAGCTAGTGGAGTGAACACAACCATTGTGAATACCATAGAATTTGAGGGCATACAAACAATGAATGCTTACAGCTGAAGAATTTGGTGCAAGATCTAATTGATAGTGGCATGATCACAATTGAAGGGCCACAAAGTAATGAAGACCACACGGCTTTCAAACAACCCTTCTATAGCCATGACAAAGGTGAGTCATCCAATGTAAAGAAACAAAGTAGCAATAACATTAACTTTGCACCACCTTATGATAATGTTGTGAATACTATAGTGATTAAAGAGAAACCACAAAAAGAGACATCAAATGTTATCACTAGGGGGAAAACCTAACGGATTACCCTACAAGGGGATGATCCTAAACCCATTGGCCCACCTCAATCCAACATTGTAATCAAGCAATCTTCTATAGCAATAAAACCGTATAGTTTGGTAGATCAGCTACAAAAGACTCTAGCACAAATCTCTATCTTGGAGTTATTAAAGCTATCTCCAAATCATAAAGAAATTCTAGAGAAAGCTCTAGTAGAGACTAACATCCCTACTAACTTAGAAGAGGAAAAGTTTCAAAACATGGTAGGACATCTCATTGCACCTCATTGCCTTTCATTTTTTGACCAAGATGACATGTCTATTACCCATCCTCAAAATCTACCCTTGCATATAGAGGTCTTGATAGAACGTCATAGGGTCAAAAGAGCTCTCATTAATGGGGGAGCCAGTCTTAACATTTGTACTTTGAGCCTTGTTAAATCTTTAGGGCTATCTGAGTCATGCATTGATCCTACAAAAATAATCACCATTAAGGCTTATGATGAAGCTAAAAGGGCCTCCAAAGGCATGATTGTATTGCCCATTCAAGTGGGACTTGTCAAAAAGGACACAAATTGCCAAGTATTGGATATGAAATTAACTTATAACATCTTATTGGGGAGACCATGGATCCATGAGATGCAAGAAGTCCCATCCACATACTATCAATACGTAAAATTTATGTACATGGGTGAGGAAATCACGGTTCGAGGTGACTCAAATCCGTTCCAATTGCAATGCACTTAAACCCATTCATGAACTATTTATTCCCCATAACCGAGAAGGAATTATTTAAAGAGCCACCATTGAAGATGTTAAAATGGATGAGCTAACATTAAGTGCTACTTCAAACCCACCTCAAACTAGCTCAATGACATCAACTAAGGGAAAGGAAAAAGTGAGCTATGAGGGTCCAATTTCAATGGAAAATTCATATCAATCACCTAAATCAGAGATAGTACTCTACCAACCTACCAAAGAAGAAAAAGAGAAAGCTAAGGAGGACCATTACCAACACATGAGTAAGATGATGGGCACATTTGAAAAATAGTGCAAAATTAGTTCTAAAGGGGTAGGGGAATATTCTGTTTCCCTATTCAATCTAACCACATCTCCAAGGTCACATGGCAAACCATCAAAAGAACATCTTCCACATAAGTATAACTCTTACTTTGTGAGGGAAAGTGACAAAGTAGCATTTTATAAGGAAGAGGATGAAGTCCTTCAATGGCTTTATCATGATGAAGATGACACCTCAAATACTCCCATGGAAAGGATTTGGCATATTAACATACAAACGGATCAATATGGGAAAGGCTTTGAGATAATGCAAAAGATGGCATACAAGGGAAGAGGACCCTTAGGAAAAAGAAATAAAGGTTTTCTAGAACCCATTGAACCTTTGTGGAGGGCAAAAGAAGAAAGATCCGGGGTAGGCTACCAATACAAAGGAGAAAGCTCAAGCCCAATGCATGATTTATACCCTCAAGTGAACATGGTGGAATCCAAGGGGGATAGTGATAATTCTTGAGATTATGAGTGGGACACTCTATCCAATGAATCATGTTATGATAAGGAGATAGTCACAATACATACTTATGCAAAGATTCCAAGGCAAGAAACTCAAATAATGAAGAGCCTAATATACAAGGTCTCAACATAGGACAAGCACCTACTAATCCACCATGGATAGATACATTTTGGATGTCATAGGAGGAAGGAGATTCAAACATTAGTTTTAATCCGCTTGTGGTTTTTCCCATGCTATTTCTCGTAGAGGTTGACGAGGACTCAAGTGAAGGGGATTTTGATCCTTCTTCCATGGACCATCTCAAAGAAGCTCATGTCATAGATCTAAACGATACAATGTACGAACCCTCAAATAAAGTCATGTCCATAAAACCACCTAATGACACTTTGCCAAATGAATCCTTACTATTGATACATCCAAACTTCATTGATTGGGACCAAACCGAGCCAAGTGACTTACTTTATTTTCCAAATGACCAAGCAATGAGTGAATACCTTAATGCAACTAAACCCTCTTTCACCAATGAATTCGATATGGACATGATGAGAACAGCGGGGGTCCAATCTCTTAGTCAAAGGAAAAAAATGAAAAAAAAAAAAAAATGAAAAATTCTAGTGATGAAAACCACTATGTGGCAGCACTAGAACCAAAAAAAGTTAAGATAAAAGATGTTTCCTATGGTGAAAACCCAATTGTGGAACCAAAGGAAGAGAGACTGGATACTTTTCCCAAACATGAGGAAGAAAGGTCACCTATTCTCATAGAACTAATAGAAAAGGTCAACATTGGTACAGAATTGTATCCAAAATTTATACACTTAGTAGTGTCACTTACACCTCTAGAAAGAGAGGATTTTGTTAAGTTTTTCCAAGAGAAACAATTGAACTTTGCATGGTCATATGCCGACATGCCTGGATTGGATCCTGACTTCATAATGCATCATTTGAATGTTAAACCAGGGGTTAAGCCCGTGAAGAAAAAGTTGAGAAAAATGCACTCACATGTGGCTCTCCTAGTAAAGACGGAATTGGAAAAATTGTTGGTTGGATTTATAAGAGCAATAGCATATGTTGAATGGATATCTAATATTGTACCAATCATAAAACATGACAAATCCAATCATGTATGCATGGATTTTAGAGACTTAAATCTTGCATGTCCTAAGGATGACTTCCCACTTCCAAGCATAGACGTCGTAGTTGATTTGACAGCGGGTCACCCCATGTACTCATTGATGGATGGTTTTAGCGGCTACAATCAGATAAAAATTACACTCGAAGACCAAGAGAAGATAGCCTTTACATGTCCTTAGGGTACCTTTTGTTGGAACGTCATGCCCTTCGGCCTTAAAACACCAGAGCCACCTATCAAAGGGCAATGACCACTATTTTCCATTACATGATGCACACCTTTCTAGAGGATTATGTCGATAACATATTGGCTAAGTCCCACAAAAGATAAGATCACCTACAAATTCTAAACAAAATATTCATTAGATTGGAGAAATTCAAAGTGAAACTAAATCCAAAGAAATGTGACTTTGGCATCCAATCTGACAAACTATTAGGCTATATAGTTTCAACAAAAGGGATTGAAGTGGATCTGGAAAAGGTACACGCCATAATGGATATGGAGATTCCAAAGAACATAAGCCAAATGAGGTCTTTGCAAGGAGAAATACAATCCATAAGAAGGTTCATTTCAGAATTGGCTGAAAAATGTCATTCATTCACAGGGTTGCTACATAAGGATACTATTTTCATGTGGGATGAAGAATGTGATCAAGCCTTCACTCTATTGAAGACTTACCTCATAAATCCACCAATCCTAATGCCACCAATCAAGAGAAAAATGTTGCTGTTATACATATCTGCTACCGAAAGCTCTCTAGGAGTTCT
This sequence comes from Chamaecyparis obtusa, assembly GCA_027943335.1. Classification (NCBI taxonomy): domain Eukaryota; kingdom Viridiplantae; phylum Streptophyta; class Pinopsida; order Cupressales; family Cupressaceae; genus Chamaecyparis; species Chamaecyparis obtusa. The sequence goes on from BSBK01002032.1 coordinate 1,576,389, forward strand.
TCTAGCACAAGAAGATGAGCAAGGGAAAGAAAGAGAAATCTACTATTTGAGTAGACCATTGATCAAATATGAACTTAACTATACATTTATGGAAAGATCTTGTTTAGCGGTGGTCTTTGCATCACAAAAATTAAGACATTATATGTTGATGCATAAGGTGAAACTAATTGCAAAAATTGATCCTCTCAAGTACTTGCTAAGAAAAATTGCCTTAACAGGTAGAATAGCAAAATGGGTCATGATATTGAGTGAGTTTGACAATGAGTATGTGGATAGGAAAGCAATAAAAGGACAAGTAATAGAAGATCACTTAGCTGAAAATCCAATAACCTCTACACAAACCATTCAAGTAGAATTTTCTAGATTCAGCAATAGTCAACATTGAAGCAAAGGCATGGAAGTTGTATTTCGATGGTTCATATACACAAGGAGGTTCCGAGGCCAGCATATTATTGATTACTCCTCAAGGGTACACTATTCCAAAGTCCTACAAGCTTTTGTTCCCATGCACAAACAACATAGCAGAATATGAGGCTCTAGTCATTGGCATTAAAATGGCTTTAGAATGGAACATCACCGAGCTACACATATATGGAGACTCTCAATTAATAATCAATCAAGTCAACAATGAATACAACACCAAAGATGAAAAGATAATGCCATATAAGACTATGATTGATGGATGGAAGAAGTACTTTGCCTTGATTACTTTTGAGCTAAGTCTGAGAGAGAAAAATAGAGTAGCTGATGTAATGGCCACCTTGGCTTCCTTATTACAAAAACTAGATCAGAATGAGAAGTACGAGTTCTTGGTGGAAGAGTTGGTAAAACTGGCATTCGACCTTCTCGAAACCTAAATTGTTGCCCTACTTCATGGACATGACTCACCTTGGTACGGCCTTATATATACCTATCTCAAAGACCAAGTGTTACCTTTAGACCAATCCCAAGCCCAAAAATGAAATTTCATATGCCAATCAGTCTGTTACATAATCCTTTCAGAAACATTGTATCATAAGGGTCTTGATAGGACGTTACTTAGATGTCTAGAGGAAGAAGAGTCTAAGTTAGCTTTACATGAGGTTCATGAAGGCATTTGTGGGTCACACTCAAGCAGTTTAAACCTAGCCAAGAAAATCCTTCGCTTAGGGTACTTGTAGAAGAGATTAGAGAAAGATGCTTGTCACTTTGTCAAAATATGCAGCAAATGTCAATACCATGGCAACATGATACATGCACCGACACAAGAGTTACATCCCTTTGTTACACCATGGCCATTTTATCAATGGGGATTTGACTTGATTGGGATAATCTATCCACCTTCTTCAAATGGGCACAAATACATCATAACCGCCATGGAATATTTCACTAAGTGGATAGAAGCGGTTCCTTTGATCATGGCCATAGGTAAACAAATTTCCATATTCATCTTGAACCACATCATTTGTAGATATGGTATTCCTCATGCCATAATAATAGATAATGGAAAATAATTCAAAAACAAAGATTTTGATGGACTTTGTGCTACATTCCATATCACTCATCACTCTTCATCCATTTATTATCCTCAAGGAAATGGACAGGCCGAAGCTACAAATAAGAACATTCTCAAGATTTTGAAAAGATCGGTAAATAAATCGGTAAGAGATTGGCATGTGCAAATCAATCTAGCATTATGGGCCTATAGAACGAGCATAAGAACACCTACGAGAGCTACACCATTTTCTTTAGTCTATGGAACTGAAGTTGTTCTACCTTTGGAGGTTGAAATCCCATCTTTACGAGTATCATTGCAAGGTCTAATAACATATGAGGATTACAGAGTGGCCTGACTTTAACAGTTGGAATTGTTGAAGGAACATCAAACACAAGCTTATGAACACTTGAAAGTATATCATAACAGAATCTCAAGGAACTATAATAAGCATATCAAACGGAGAACCTTTCAAGTAGGAGACTTGGTGTTAAGAGAGAACCCAAAAAATCAAGCTGATAGAGAAAAGAAAGGAAAATGGGAGGCTAATTGGCTTGGTCCATTCATCATTATTTCTTTGTTTGGAATGGGAACTTATAAGTTAGCAGATTGTGAAGGATAAGAACTCCAAGAGCCTATCAATAGCATTCATCTAAAGAGGTTCTATATGAGGGAGATGAAAGAGTATAAAGAGTATCAGATGAAAAAGCATCATATTTATTGTACATAGTCAAAGAGATCTTGAAAATACAAAAAAAAAAAGAAAAAAAAAGAAAAATTGAAAAAAATTAAAAAAAGAGAAAAAGTGCCTTGGTGAAAACCTAGCAATAGGCACCTTGGTAGCAAAAAAAAGAAAAAAGAAAAATATAAAAAAATTGAAAAAAGAGAAAAAGTGCCTTGGTGAAAACCTAGCAATAGGCACCTTGGTAGCAAAAAAAAGTAAAAAAAAAGAAAAAAATCCAAAAGGGTGAAAACTTGGTAAACAAGCACCTTTTTGTTCCCTTAAATATTTCCTTTCCAAGTCGCATATGTACATATTGCATTTCCATCATCTCATTTGTAAAACCTTCATTGCATCCATCATTTGTACATAGTCATAATAAAGTCTTTCAGTTGCATCATTGCATTTCTTATGACCCTAAGTTTGTCACATGAGTACATTTATCACTTGGGGGTAGAAGAGGATTGGAGATTTGGTACCAAATGGATTCAATAGTGCTACATTCAGTCACATCGGAGAAAGAAATCAAAACTTCAGAGAGAGATTTTTGTGAACCTTTGATGGATATCATTGTTCACAACCCAAGTGTTTTGATCCCACAACTTGATCCTTGAGCCTTCATTGACATTATTATTCGGGATTAAAAATTGACAAAACACCTTAAAGATCAGAATGCTTGGAAATACTTTTTGAAAATCATGAAACATTGCAAAATACTTAAAGCTTTCTTTGATAATCTTTATGAAATTGACTTTTATCACATCTCTTTAGCTAATCGATGATGTTTTGACTAGATTGGCCATGGTAGAGACATGATATTTTTCTTGCCTTTGAGTTACTGTTTGGAGGAAGATTCATCAACTTATGAGAATTCATCTAACAACATGGTCATCAAAGAACCATCGAGGACTATCACATAAGAGGAAGGATTGACCTTTGCTTGTTTACACAAACAGATATCTTGGCTATTTAGATCTTCCATATCTTAATACCAAAATCCACTTGCAACACTGAATCCATTGAAACCGATATTCAGACTCCCATAGTTTGGTCATCCAACTAGTGAGGGTTGTACTAGTTTCAAAAAGAGGTTACCAAAAGCAATAAAAAGTGGTATTCATATCATCATGATGTGTTCAGTGATGGTTGTACTTGCTTTCCTGTCCCAAAATGCTCAATGATGAAAATTTATCTCCATGGCATTTCTTTGCTAAAAAGCTAGTGACACTTAGGTTGCATTATCATGTTAGATTAATTGCATTATCCTATTAGATTAATTGCATTGCATTATCATGTTAGATTAATTGCATTATCATGTTAGATTAATTGCATGTGCATTTGTTTGTGGTAAATTTTTCCAAGGACAAGGGGTAAACTTATAATCATGGCTAGTCAAAACAATAAAGAAATGAGGGGTTCAATTCAAATGTCTTACTCTTGATATCAATAAACAAACAAAGAAAATGAGGGTATCTTTTTTTACATTCATGCATAGCATCAATCATTATTCATTACTCATATATCAGAAAAGACAAAAAAAAATCATTCTTCATACATCATTTGCATACATATAAATAAGGATAGAATTGCATACATCCAAAAACATTGAAAAATCAAACACATAGGGACATTTATATGCATTTCCATAAAAAATTTTGCATCCATACATTGAAAAATTAGAAAAGCATCTTGTAACTCCATACACCATCGCATTCATCTATCTATATCATAAAATAAGATAACTGCATCCATAGCATAAACTCAAAGTGAAATGCATCATAAAACATCATATAGTTGCATATAAAGATAATCTCATAACAACTCATCAAGAGAATCAAGAAGTATATCATCATATATCATCAAAAAAGTGTTCATCAATGATCCATCAACTCAGTATATCAAGATACAATGTCATATAAAGTGGTACATCAAAGGTTACAATCAATCAAATAACATGAAATATGATACAAGAACATCAACAATGAGCAAATTTGTCATCAATCAAGAACCCCTCATGGCACCAAATCCATCTAGACCTCTATCATCCTATGAAGGAGGAGCCTAAGAAGTGCTTGCTCTACTTTGTCTCTGAACCATCACTGACATAAACTACTGCATCAAGGTAGCAACTTGATCTAATCGCCCAACAATAGTGGATACATCGGTCTGTAGTGACTATACATCTCATGCTAAAGAACCAATAGTAGGAGCATCTTGTGAATTCTATCCCCTATCTTGTGGCTACTGCACCTATGGAGGCACCTATTGTGCTGGAACCTGATCCTGTTGTGCTGGAATCTCATCCTGCTAAGCTAAGGCAACCCTCTGTAATTGGACTAAAGGATCCAATCCACCTGAAATTTGCCTAGAAACATCTACATGCACCTATCTCTACTATCTCTAATGTTTATGAGCTCTATGTTGTCTATCTGCTGCTCTAGGACATACATCAACTACATCATCATGTCCTCTAGCTCAATCTCTCACCCGTACTCTACTAGTAATAACCTGAGGAGCTCTCTGTCCTCACCATCTCTAATGTCCACCACCACCACCACCCCCACCGCCGCCACCATCACCCCAGCCTGGGACAAGCTCTGTTGGATCAGTGAACTGAGGAAACCTGTTACAAGCCCACCAATCTCCATACTCACGAGACATACCCGCATCTACCATACCAAGAAGCATCTCCCATATGCAAAATGGAATATGTGCAATCTGATCCAATGCAAACTGATAATCAATGAGAGGACCCCACATAGATCTCTTTGCCTGTACTTGAGCATATAATGCTGCACCCTGAGGCATATCCTGTATCCAACCATACTACCTAGAAACTCTACCAAAGTAGAAGTGCTCAATAGTAGTAGTAGTATGACCAATCATCTAGTGAGGAGCAAACATGTAGGGTAACTCATCATCATCCTCTCTCCAATGCTCACAACTAATATATGGTCACCACTAAACCTGATCAAGATCATCTATCTATCATCACCAATAATCAAGATTGCCCAAATGGTGTTGCACAACCATACCACTATATAGGAAAGCATATGGAAAACCATGTGGATGACTCCTGTTTGAAATAGGCATAGTGATGGGAAGATGCTCCCATATCCATAGCTGTAGAATAACTACTCCGACTGACAAGGAAGAACTCTTCCTATAGACTACCTCATGTAAATCATGGTAGAGCTGTGCAAGAACGCATGAACCCCAATCAAAGTGTCGAGGATGAGCAAGTAAATCCTCTAGAATCCTACCCCATTTGACTAAAAAACCACGACCTCGTCGGTCAAGAAGTAGCAAACCACTGATAAGTGCACCAAGTACCGCTGGCAATGTAGGAAATGAAGCAAACTAAGGCTAAGTGACGGTGTCATCATCAATAGTATTATCCCCGAACACTCGTCGACAGACAGTGGAATCATATATGGAATCATAATAAACCAACTCACCTTTGCATGGGATACGTAGCAATCTATACACGTCCTCAAGCATGATAGTCATATCTCCAAAGGGTAGATGAAAGGTATTATTGTCAAAGTGTCATTGCTCCGCCACTACAATCAAGAGACCATGGTTCAACTAGAACCATGGCAGGTCAAGTAGAAAGCTCAATCTGCACAACTCGATAACATGAAACTCTGACCCAAATCGATGACCCAAGATGCAACTATCTGGATGTACAGAATAGGAAAGTTTTCCTGTTGGAAAAACAAAGGAATCATATCAGTATATCATATCAAGGATTATATAAAGTCAATCAATTCTATCAAAAGTATCAAGCAATCACACCCAGTACCATTTGTTCGTGTCTCTGTGTCCTGAGAACGAACTAAGCAGTATCAATCATATTAGTTTTCACACTGATTGATTTATCCTATCAGTATCCTATCCTAATCGGATTGACAAATCACATATGTTGGTACCACTATCCTGATATCCTAATCAATTGTTTTTTTGAATGCAATAGACCTAATCTAATCATTTGAATCAATCATCTGAAGTTATCAAATTTTACATCAGAACAAATCAAGTACAAGTGTAAAAAAAATTCAAAAGTCTGTAGGTGAGATTTCAATCATTCTGCGTGACATGTCAACCGAAGCGATACCAAAAGGATGTTACATGACACTTTGCAGGTGTTACATGATAATTCTCATGTTAAGCGACATTGAATCATGCTAGGCGATAATGAAATCCAGCCTTGGTGACAATGAATTACTAGGGTTTCCTACATGGTGAACTATGTTAAAATTGGCATTTCTGCCCTAACTCTATGTGTGAACGTTCTATTCTCAGGTGAGAATGAAATTTTCTCAGGTGACATTTTACTACACAGCTGCGTAAGAAAAAAGCACAGATGCGACATTGAAAAAGTCTAGGTGACAATGAAATATTCCTAAGTGTGAATTTACAAATTACACATGAGGATGAAATACAAGTATTGCAATAAATGCTAAAAAATGAGCAATAAATGCAAAGAGGGTGTTCAAAATGACTTATCGAAGGTCCATAGTTAGGTGGCCTCACATATCGCCAACACCTCTCGAATCGATGCTCTCAAATAGGGACAACCATCTCAAAAATCACCGCGGGACCAGAGCAAAAATCACTAGAGACAAAAGTGCAAATGAATAGTAAATCAAGGTTTTTCAACCTATTTAAGCTATTTTAACCTAATTTTGGAGGTGAGATTTGGCTTAGACCTATATTAACCTATCAAATCAACTCGGGCAATTTGTTGAATCATGGCATATTATCAAGAAGATTTTCAGAAATGAAAACATATTCAATAAATCAAACATCATCAAATCTTCAAATCAGGAAATCAATATGTTTTATTTTTGAGGGGGCATCAAAGTATCAAATTGGCATCAAACTTCATCAAAATCTGGGGCATATCAAATTTTTCATATCAGAGGCATATCATTTTATCAGTATTGGAGTAGTTTATCATATCATATCAAAGACATCATATCATATCAATCTCATATCATAGGCATCTCAACAAATTAGTGAATCAGGACTCAAAAAAATCTTTGAATCAATGTTCTTCGCACATCAATTCAAAGAGGGGCATTTGTAGACACTAAAAAATGGACAAGTGCTTTTTAATCAATAAAATGGCTTGAAATCATCAAAATGCATTAAATCAATCAAAAAGGATCAAATCAATTAAAATGGACATTTATTAAATCAAATTGGACAAAATCAATTAAAGCAAAGGAAAAATCAAATAATGAAGTTGAATAATTAAATAAAAGCTTAAAGGGGCCAAAAACACTATATAATTGATTTTAATCAATTAATTGTATAGTTGTTTAATCAAAAATCAAAATGAACCTATTACCCTTACATGACTAAATTTAATTAATTAATTGAATTTAATAATTCATAATATCTTTCAACAAAGTTGAGAAACCAATGAAAATTGAGGACAAAAAGACACAAATCACTTAAAAAGGAATGAATCTCAATCACTCATTTTAATCTTTCAATCTCAACCACTCAATTTTGTCCTTTTGTCCAAAGCTTTGAGACAAACTTTTAAATTGTCCCCCCATTTATGAACAAAGCAAAGTATTTAACTCAACCAAGGGTTAATCATGATTACTTCACTCTACCCTCTACCCTTGGGAATTTACTATAAATATGAGGCATTTTGGAGAGCATAAGGGATCCTAGAAATTCATTTGCAAAACATTGTTACTATAGGCAATTAAAGAGCATTGTAAGAGCATTTAGAGCATTTAGCATTATCATTTTGTCAATTTGAGCTAGAATCATCATCATAGAAGCATTGTAGAAGCATAGAACAACATACATTCTCATTTTAGAAGTGTCACTAATGGAGATTGAGCTGAGAGCTTCACTTACCACATCTTTCTAGAGAGCCATGATATGTTATAGATCTTAGTTTCAATTTTATATAGATTTGCATTGTATTTACTTTGAATTGTTGCTATTAGATCTTAATTTCATGAAGGTGATTATCATCATCACACAGTGGGAAGCCCACAAGGGGGTAAAAGAACTTGACATGATCTAAAACGGAGGTGTTCATTAAAAACTATGTTAAGTAGTAATCTGCCTTTTAGAGCCAAAACGTGTTTAAGAGCAAAATCTAACTCTAGGTAGATTGCTTGGAAGACATTCTTGTTTATACTTATGAAAATGATCAAGAACATACACTTTTAGTGTGGTTTTAGGTATATGATACAAATTTGACGTGTGTGTTGGGTTTGTATTTTATTTTCAAGCAAGAATATTCTGCAGATTTGATCTTAAAACTTTTTAAAATTCTAGAATTTACAACCTGATCTGCAAAGTGTCGCCTGCACACAGAGGAAAAGTGCTTATACATAGTGAAGTCACATTTGTGACTATTCAAGAAACACCTGTAAATGATGAAGTCATGCCTGTGACATTTTAAGAAACACTTAGAAAAAGTTAAGAAACGCCTATCAACAGGAAAAAGTTGCCTGCTCTCTACAGAGTGTCGCCTAAGCAAATTCCAATCAATGCGTAATAAGTTTTAAGTCATGCCTACACACAGGAAAGTGACGCCCAAAAAATAAAGAAGGATAAATAGTGGACATTTCCCGAGGGTTTGAAAATATTTTTGAAATCATTTTTGGATACCCTTTTTGGAGATATTCCTTATCAGTGCAACAAATAGATCATATTCCTGAAAAACATTTATGGTGATGAATCTATTTGAGAAATGAATCAATCCTATTATGGAGCATAATTATCAAAACCAAGACCAAGATCTCCATAAGAATCAAAATGATGAAGTGTCTAAAGATGAAATTTTAGAAGCATCCCAAGATCCCATAGTTATAGAAACAATGCGATTAATTTTGAAGAGGGATAAAGAAGCATATTTCCTAAATTTAGCTCAATCAGGAGCTAAGCTTCCACATAATTATGACACATCAACCTTGAGGAAGAATGAGGAAAAACAAAAAGATACATCATTTAAAAAGCCATGATTAATATCAATTTTTCCTTTTCTTTATGATGATGGGCCATTTGTATCTTCATCTTCCTCACAAAAAGTAGCATTTAAGAGCAACAAACCTATCTTGGATCAAGGGAAATTTCATGATCATCCTATTTTTTATCAAGATAATAAAGAGTATGAAGAGAAAAGTACCACTCTCAAGTAAGATCTAATGCACAAACCTTTATCTAGCAAGGTTTCTCCCATAGCTTATACTCCTCTCATCCTTTGTCCATTGCACAAAGCTTCATAACTATCCAAAATTCCTCCATCAAAGAGTGAGCCTAATGATGACACTTTTCACATTGACTATATCTACCCTCAAGGGCTACCTCTAAAAGAAACCCAAGCTAACTTACATCTTGTTGCAAATCATTTCCATGCTTCAAAGATCTTGGACACCAAAGCTTCATGTGATTTAATGCCTATTATACCCATTCAAAAGGATCCTACATCATTCTTCCAAATATCCCCCACACATATGCAAACATCTACCTTGTCCTTAGAAGTGGCTCCATGGCAAGAGGATAATCCAAAGAGAAAAGAAATAAATATTGATAAAGATCAAAATCAAGATTATATATAATACCCTCCCATATTTGATGAAGGTCCCATATCTATAGAACCCTATGATGATCCCCTTGCATCCTTTCATGTCTTCCAAGATGATATCCTTCCATTCCAAGAATAAAGTACCCTTCCAAGTTCCATATTTTCTCCACTTCCCAAGCAAGATCAAGATATCCCTTCCACAATTTCCAATGAGCATATTGAAAATCAAGAGAAAAATACCCTCTCTACACCATTCGAAGGTCCTTGTCAAGATCAAAGTATCCCATCATTTCCTTGTCATATTCATCCATGTTCACCTCAAGAAACCATCATTCTTCCAAATCCCTTGCATGATAATAAATCCCTTCAAGCTTCAGTTGATCCTATCAAATGTGTTCCTATCAAAGCTACTCATGAGCCTATTAGTCTAAAGATAAATCTTAAAGATGTGAACCTTGGAAATGCAGCTCCTTCCAAAGATTTTGATATCCCTTTCACACCTTATATCCCTCCATTCAAATGCAACCATATGCCTTCACTATCCTCCAAATCCATTTTGGGTTCCTATGTCCCAAAACAAAAGTCTGCATCCCTTCCATCCATATTAGGTCCATATATTCCTCCATTCTCCATTCCTATCATCCCTAGCTCTCCATTCACTTACCCTACCATGTATCAAGATCAATGAAGGCACACATACTTGAAGAATGTCCAAACACCAATCCATATGAACCCTCCATATTATTTCTATTCATCCATAATTCCTAAGTCTTTTGGAAGCAATTTTGATGTGCAACATAAAAATCATAAATCCAAGAATCCATATATGTATAAAAATCATAATGTCCCATCTAATCGATAGGTGAATGAAAAGAAAAATGAAATATCCAAAAGGCCGCAAAGGTCCACCAAGCAAAAAGAAAAATCAAATACAATGTGGGTTCCTAAATCCCTCATTAAAGAAATGCATTCAAAAGCATCACAAAAGAAAGAAAAATCAAAATTGACATTCAAGCTTCCAAAGGCTTCCAGTCCATCTCCTTCCAAACATCTTCCACTTTCCAAGTCTAATTTGGGTTCCTACATCCCAAAATCCACTACCTCAAAAAGATCCTTACCTCCTTCATCTATTGTTCCTCCATCATTCTACCACTCTTCAAAGTGTGTGTCAAAGTTGATCTGGCCAACATTTCCATCTACAACATACCTTCTTCTTATCCTCACATTCATTTTCCAAAACCTGCTTTCCATATTTCCATTCCTCATATCCAATCTATTGCATAAAACCTTTACCACCACCTACCTTTATCCTCCATATCTATTCTTTGTCATCACCTTATCAATATCTTTGAGCATCCTAGTCATACCCATGGTTTATTATAGCATATCTTTTAGAAGAGCATGTTGGCAATTTGGCTGAGATAGATACTTAGATGTTGTCATTATGGCAACATATGATCTACATGAAGATCACACATGACAGAGAGCAAGTATGACAAAACACAAAGCAAAATTGTCTAAGTGTGAAGTAGTGTTTTCCCAGTGTACCCGGAGATAGTTTTTGATTAGCGATGATGATTGGAGTAAGTTCAGTGCTTACGCACCTAAACATAGATACTATGATGACTATAGAAGACTCACTTGAGAGCGCAAGTTAGTACGACATGTACGGAAGGAGTTATGACAGTTTTACCAAAGACAGTGTCAAACCAACATGATAGAATATGAAGACAGAATTGGTAAAGAGTTAAGGGATTATTTTGTTCATCAAAATAATATCTTAAGAATATAAAGGGATAACATCCTAGTTGTTAACCTTTGGGTAAATATATATTTTGTATAATGCTTTTGTCAAGCCGACTGTAAAAGTTATTAGTCTCAATAACTTGTATAAAGATGTAATGATGTAATGAAATGTATAAGTGTTTAGGGTTTGGAGTTGGGGTTTGGGGTTTGGGTTTGGGGTTTAGAGGGTTTGGGGTTTGGGGTTTGGGGTTTTTAGGGTTTAGGGTTTAGGGTTTTTTAGGGTTTTTGGTTCGGGGTTCGGGGTTCGGGGTTTGGGGTTGAGGGTTTAGGGTTTAGGGTTTAAGGGTTAGGGGTCAGGGGTTTAGGTTTAGGGTTTTAGGGTTTAGGGTTGTGGGTTTAGGTTTTAGGGTTTTAGGGTTTAGGGTTTAGGGTTAAGGGTTTTTTTTTAGGGTTTAGGGTTTAGGGTTTTAGGGTTTTAGGGTTTGGGGTTTGGGGTTTAGGGTTTGGGGTTTAGTGTTTTAGGGTTTTAGGGGTTAAGGGTTTAGGGTTTAGGGTTTAATTAAAAATTTACAATTAACAATTAACAATTAAAAATTAACAATTAATAATTAACAATTAAAAATTAATAATTAACAATTAAAAATTAACAATTAACAATTAACAATTAACAATTAACAATTAACAATTAACAATTAACAATTAACAATTAACAATTAACAATTAACAATTAACAATTAACAATTAAAAATTAAAAATTAACAATTAACAATTAACAATTAAAATTTAAAATTTAACATTTAACATTTAACATTTAACGTACAACATTTAACAAAAGTATCACTTGCAGCATCAGAAAAAACCAAAGATAAACAAGAAAGTGTAAGAATCATTTTTATTGATAAGATGTCGAGACATGTTTCAAGGGAATTTCACCCTCTCATAAGTGGACTTACAAAAAAATGTATACAATAGGGTTTAAATAGAAGCGAGGGGACAACCACCTCAACTTCCAAGAAAACCAACAGTCATGCTTATACAATATTAATCAATCAATTAATTAAAATATTTAAATCAATCAATTAATTAATAAAATATTTTAATCAATCAATTAATTAATAAAACATCACTATGGAAAGGAAAAAAAAAAGACCAATAATAGGCGTGCGGGTGCTTTTTTGGCAAAGCCATAAAATGTCTAGGGTTTAGGGAAACCCCCGTGTTTGAATACAAAGTATCTGGGCACGAGGGGACCTGACTCCCAAGAAGCGGGAGGCACAAATCCAAACCATAGTGAAGGTGATCAAGCACTAAAACCCATGGGCACGGAGACCACCCAGGTGACAAAACTGGAACCACCAAAGGAAATCGGAAACCACCAAGGAGAGATGGAAACCGTCGAAAAAGCCTATGGGGGCCGGGGAGAGGAAGCAGTGACGACCAAAACGTCAGGGGTCTGCAAAGAAAGGGGGGCCGAAATGATGAACCAAGTGCAGAGAGGATCCTAAGGGGAATCCGGAGGAGGTGGCGTCCTGTGATAGCAGAGAGGCGGCGTCTAAAGGGGGCAAAAGCCCAAATCCGTAGCAAGGAAGTCGAGCAGCATGGGCCAAAAATGCAAGCCGATGACGAAGCGGCCACAGCGCAGACAACAGGGATCCACGGAGGCACGGGGTGCCGAAAGGGCACACGGTGCAGGAGGCACGAAGGTGCCGAAAATTGGCAAAGGCCAGCACGGGGGAAGCCAAACAGGAAGTCCAAAGGGCAACAAAAGACGACGATGCTCGGGCCTTCACCAAACACCAAAAAGGCGGGTGAAGGAAGAGGATCAACTTGCGAAAAACCCTAGTAGCAGTGAAGATTGCAAAGGAGGACGGCAAGGGTGGAACCAACCATGAACCATCTGCAAAAAACCCGAAGCAAAAGAGCCATCAACAATGAAACACCAAGACAGAAAACTGAACTAGAGAAGCCATTAAGCACCGATAGCAAAGCCTCAGGAAATTGGAAAAATCTGACGGCAACGTGAAGATGGAAATTTAGGATTTAAAATTTAACAAAAGTATCATTTGCAGTATCAGAAAAAACCAGAGATAAGCAAGAAAGTGTAAGAATCATTTTTATCGATAAGACGTCCAGACATGTTTCGAGGGAATTTCACCCTCTCATTAGTGGACTTACAAAAAAATGTATACAATAGGGTTTAAATAGAAGTGAGGGGACAACCACCTCAACTTCCAAGAAAACCAACAGTCATGCTTATACAATATTAATCAATCAATTAATTAAAATATTTAAATCAATCAATTAATTAATAAAACATCACTATGGAAAGGAAAAAAAAAAAGACCAATAATAGGCATGCAAGTACTTTTTTGGCAAAGCCATAAAATGTCTAGGGTTTAGGGTTTAGGTTTTAAGGTTTTGGGTTTTGGGTTTTGGGTTTAAATTTAGAATTTAGAGTTTAAATTTAGAATTTAAATTTAGATTTAGATTTAGATTTAGATTTAGATTTAAATTTAGATTTAGAGTTTAAATTTAGAATTTAAATTTAGAGTTTAAATTTAGAATTTAGAGTTAAAATTTAAAATTTAAATTTAGAATTTAGAATTTAGAGTTTAAATTTAGAGTTTAAATTTAGAATTTAAATTTAGAATTTAAAATTTAAATTTAGAATTTAAATTTAGAGTTTAAATTTAGAATTTAAATTTAGAGTTTAAATTTAGAGTTAGATTTAGATTTAGATTTAGATTTAGGGTTTAAATTTAGAGTTTAAATTTATAATTTAAATTTAGATTTAAATTTAGTTTTAAATTTAGAGTTTAAATTTATAATTTAAATTTAGAGTTTAAATTTAGATTTAGATTTAGGGTTTAAATTTAGAGTTTAAATTTAGAATTTAGGGTTTAAATTTAGAGTTTAAATTTAGAATTTAAATTTAAAGTTAAATTTAAAGTTTAAATTTAGAGTTTAAATTTAGATTTAGATTTAGATTTAATTTAGAGTTTAAATTTAGAATTTAAATTTAGAGTTTAAATTTAGATTTAGATTTAGAGTTTAAATTTAGATTTAGATTTAGATTTAGATTTAGAGTTTAAATTTAGAGTTTAAATTTAGAATTTAATTTTAGAGTTTAAATTTAGAATTTAAATTTAGAGTTTAAATTTAGAATTTAAATTTAGATTTAGATTTAGATTTAGGTTTAGGGTTTAAATTTAGAATTTAGAGTTTAAATTTAGATTTAGATTTAAATTTAGAGTTTAAATTTAGACTTTAAATTTTGAGCTTTTCCTCCATCCCCGTGCATTGCTTTTGTTTTTGTTCGGCAGATGGAGGCTCGGGTGTCGATGTTTTTATGGCCCTTTTTGGGCTCTTTTTACTTCACGGCCCTACTAGTCTTTTCCAGCATTCGCTGGCTTTTTTGCCAGTTGTTTTTGGCACTTGGTGCCTTTTGCACCTCGTGCCCTCTTGCTCCCCATGTGCCGTGTTGCTGCGGCTATGACAGCCACGACCGTTCTCCTTGTCGCGGCCCTTCTCACCATGCCTAGGCTCGGGCTCTTTGTCGATCGCCGCTTCTCGGCGTGTCTCTACCAGTCGTCGCTTCCCAGCATGATCTACCCCTTCGGTCGCCGCTTCCCGACGTTTGCTGGTCGCTACTTCCCAGGCCATTTTTTCGGCTCTCTCTCCGACGCTTGGTGTTCACGGCCTGCCCCAGCCCCCGCAGGCATTTTTGGCGATCTTTCGACTCCCTTGGTGGTTTTCGGCTTCCATGATGGTTTCTAATTTTTGCTGGCAATTTCTAGTTTTCCGTGCCTATGGTGCAGTTTGGTTCGCCTTCACTATTGTGGAATTGTGTGCCTCCTGCTTAGGAGTCGGGTCCCCTCGTGCCCAGTCACTATGTGACAAACATGGGGGCTTCCCTATACCCTAACTCTATACCTTTTGACTTTTGCCAAAAAGTACTCGCACATGCCTATTTATTAGGGTCTTTTAATTCTGTAATACTGTTGTTTTAATTATTTAATTGATTAATTAATAATCTTTTAATTAATTGATTTTATAATATTTTTTTTGCATGACTGTTTGGTTTCTTGGAAGTTGAAGTGGATTTGTCTCCACCTTCTTCTATTTAATCGTTTGTAAATGTTTTTTATTGTAAACATTGAGTCCACTGATGAGGGGGTGAAATTCCCTCGAAACATGTCTGGATGTTTTCAATAAAATTATTTTTCACTCTCATGCTTTTTCTTCCTGGTTCGAATCTGATGCTGCAAGTGATATTAATCTTAAATTATGATCCTTAAATTATAATCTTAAATTCTAATATTAAATTATAATCCTTAAATTATAATCTGGTGCTGCAAGTGATAATTATGTTAATTGTTAATTTTTAATTGTTAATTGTTAATTGTTAATTGTTAATTGTTAATTGTTAATTGTTAATTTTTAATTGTTAATTGTTAATTTTTAATTTTGGATTAATCTGGTGCTGCAAGTGATACTTATGTTAATTGTTAATTTTTAATTTTTAATTTTTAAATTTTAAACCCTAAACCCTAAACCCTAAAACCCCAAAACCCACACCCCAAACCCCAAACCCCAAACCCTAAACCCTAAACCCTAAAACCCTAAACCCTAAACCCTAAACATTGTATGGCTTTTGCCAAAAAGTACCCGCATGCCTATTCTTGGTCTTTTTCTCCTTTCCATAGTGATATTTTAATTAATTGATTGATTGATTAATTAATATTTTTTAATTAATTGATTGATTAATTAATTTTTTTAATTGATTAATTAATATTTTTTAATTAATTGATTAAATTTTATAAGCATGACTGTTGGTTTTCTTGGAAGTTGAGGAGTCCCCTCACTTCTATTTAAACCGTTTTATTGTAATTTTATTGTAAGTCCATTGATGACGAGGTGAAATTCCCCAGAAACATGTCTGGACAATCTTTTCAATAAAATATTTCTTTCTTGCTTATTCTGGATTAATCTGGTGCTGCAAGTGATACTTATGTTAATTTTTAATTAAAACCTAAAGTCCTATCTTCACGCTGCCATCAGATTTTCTCCAATTTCCTAAGGCTTTGCTATCTGTGTTTATGGCTTCTCCATTTTGGATTTTCGTTTTGGTGTTTTGTTGTTGATGGCTTTCAACTTCAGGTGTTTTTGGATGACTTGCGGCTTTTGCATTTGGTTCTATCATCCTCCTTTGAGATCTGCACTTCTGCCGAGATTTTTTTGTAGGTTGATCCGGCCCGGGCGTCACCGTTTTGTGCCCTTTAGGGCTTGCGGCCGCCTTGCTGCTCTCTGCAGCATTTTTGACACTTAGTGTCGTTGAGTTTTCGACACTTTGTGTCATCAATTCTTGGCACTTTGTGCCGCTAGGTCTTCGACACATTGTGTCGTGGATTCTCGGCACTTTGTGCCGCCTTCAGCACCGCGTGCATATGCACCCCGTGCCCCTTCGGATCCTTGCTCTTGCGACGTGGCCGCCTCATCATTGGCCTGTGTTTTTCTGACTCGGGTTGCTCGACCTCCTCGCTGAGGACTTGGGCTTTTTGCCCCTTCGGTTGCCGCCTCTCTGCAATCAGAGGACGCCACTTCCTTCGGATTCCCCTTGGGATCCTCTCTACACCTGGTTCGTCGCTTCAGCCCCGCCAACTTCGCAACCCCTGATGACGTCTTGGTCAGTGGTTTTCCCAGCCCCCACGGGCAGTTTTGGTGGTTTTCTCTTCCTCTCTGTGGTTTTTGATTTCCCGATTTTGGTTTTGATTTTGTTGCCTTGGCGGTTTCCACGCCCGTGGTTCCTGTGCTTGGTCACCTTCACTATGGTTTGGAGTTGTGCCTCCTACTTCTTGGGAGTTGGGTCCCCTCGTACCTAGCTACTTTGTAATGAACACGAGGGTTTCCCTAAACCCTAGACATTGTATGGCTTTTGCCAAAAAGTACCCGCACACCTATTCTTGGTCTTTTTCTCCTTTCCATAGTGATGTTTTAATTAATTGATTGATTGATTAATTAATATTTTTTAATTAATTGATTGATTAATTAATTTTTTTAATTGATTAATTAATATTTTTTAATTAATTGATTAAATTGTATAAGCATGACTGTTGGTTTTCTTGGAAGTTGAGGAGTCCCCTCACTTCTATTTAAACCGTTTTATTGTAATTTTATTGTAAGTCCACTGATGACGAGGTAAAATTCCCCAGAAACATGTCTGGACAATCTTTTCAATAAAATATTTCTTTCTTGCTTATTCTAGATTAATTTGGTGCTGCAAGTGATACTTATGTTAATTGTTAATTTTTAATTTTTAATTGTTAATTATTAATTGTTAATTGTTAATTTTTAATTAAAACCCTAAACCCTAAACCCTGAACCTGAAACCCTAAACCTGAAACCCTGAACCCTGAACCCAAAACCCTGAACCCCGAACCCCGAACCCCAAAACCCCGAACCATGAAACCTGAAACCCGAAACCCCC
The DNA here is from genome assembly GCA_027943335.1 of Chamaecyparis obtusa. Classification (NCBI taxonomy): domain Eukaryota; kingdom Viridiplantae; phylum Streptophyta; class Pinopsida; order Cupressales; family Cupressaceae; genus Chamaecyparis; species Chamaecyparis obtusa. The sequence goes on from BSBK01002032.1 coordinate 1,594,381, forward strand.
AACCCTGAAACCTGAAACCCGAACCCCAAACCCCAAACCCCCTACCTGAAACCCGAAACCCTTTAACTCGAAACCCTTTAACCCTAAACCATAAACCGTAAACTCTAAACCCTAAACCCAAAATGCAAAACCCTAAACCCTAAACCCTAAAACCCCAAACCCTAAACCCTAAACCCAAAACCCTCAACCCTTAACCCTCAAACCCTAAACCCCAAACCCCAAACCCTAAACCTAAAACCCAAACCCCTAAACCTAAACCCCCAAACCCTGAACCCCCAACCTCGAACCCCGAAACCCCAAACCCCGGAACCCTAAACCTGGAACCCTGAACCCGGAACCCTGAACCCTGAACCCTGAAACCCTGAACCCTGAAACCTTGAACCCCGAACCCCGAACCTGAAACCTCGAACCCGAAACCCAAACCTGAAACCCTGACCTGAACCCTGAACCCCGAAACACCAAACCCCCAAAACCTAAACCCTAAACCCCAAACCCTAAAGGGTTGATCGACTAGTAACTCAAACCTACTTATTATTTGACTGATTGGTAACCTTATTGCCATTATTTCCCATGCACCTCTGAAGTTACTAGAAATAACTGCAGTGTCAACAAAGAATAAAATTGATAATACACACTACACACAGGAATATCAGGGTCCAAAGTCATCTAACACTTTAGAAAAAATGGTTGAAGAACTGTTATATTCAATGGGGTAAGATCTAATTGATGAAATTGTTGAGGAGGTTTGGAATGAAAGTGAATAGAAATTACCCAGCTCAGCTCTGTGTCTCCTCTTTTGAATCAAAATCAATTTCCAACACTGTGTATAGATGATCAAAGTCAAGAAGATTAATTTGAGACTCAAAGGGATGATAATGAAACTTACTCTTAAACCTTGTCTCTTGCACAAACACCGCTATCTTAGGAACTCATGCAGAGTTCACCAAAGAAATGGGAGAAAGCCAAAATCAGCCAAAACAAAAGAAGAGATAGATGTAGGATTCCAATCCACATTGGATGGAAATCAATTAATTACGAAACATCTGAGGAGGGCATGTTGGTCTCCTCGAATGTAATGAGATTGATCTCATGGAATGTCAGGGGCATGAACACTGCTGACAAGCATGCTTAGATTAAGCGTTAGATTGATGCTTAAGGTGCAAATATATTCCTACTTCAAGAAACCAAAACCTCACAAGATAAATATGAATCTACAATGAAGAAATGGACAAAATGGCACAGTGTCCATGTGCTGGCAATGGGAGCCTTAGGAGGAGTGGTCACATTGTGGAATCCAAAATCAATAAAATTAGAGCTTATTGGTGGGGGCTAATTGGCAGGCTCTATCTATTCAAAACTTTGATCTCAAGTTTATTCTGATTAATGTATATGGACTAACAACCACGCACGAAAAAAAGATACTGTGGGATACATTAACCTCCCTCATCCAAAGACTTGTAGGAGATGAGGTAATCCTAGGGGGAGACTTTAATGCAATCACTTCTTCAATTGAAAAGAAAGGAGGAACTTACCGACCGTAGAAAATAATTGATAACTTTACAAACTTTATCTTGGAGAATGATCTCAAAGATATACTCCCTCAAACAAGTTAGTTTACATGGACAAATAGAAGGAAAGTTTTTTTGCAAATAGCTGAGAGGTTAGATAGATTTTTGGTGATGAACAACTGATTCCTTGATAGTTTTCACTACAATCAGATATTATACCTCTAATCTCCTCTGACCACTATCCTATTTCTTTGGATGTTTCTACATCCATCTCCTCCATGCACGAGCCGTCTTTCAAGTTTGAAAGGATGTGGTTCAAACATCCTCATTTCCTCCCATTTCTACGACAATGGTGTGTATCTGCTCCTTATTGTAAAGACACAAAAATGTATTAGTTGTTTCAAAAAATGCGCCATGTCAAATCGCAGATCAAAATATAGAATGTTCAAAGCCAAACATTTAAAAACATCTTCACTCAGAAGGAAGAAGTGGCAAAAGAACATTCCAATTTGTATGAGCACATCATCCAACATGGACTAGATACAAACACATAAAACAAGAAAAAGCAGTTATAGATTGAATGGGAAGAATTAAGCAAAGGAGGAGATCTATTGGAGGCAGAAGTCTAGAGAATTATGGTTGAAAGAAGGGGATCAGAATACAAATTATTTCATGCTTCAAGAAAAGAAAAGAGAGTAGCACAAACCATTCTTTCTATCCATGTTGTTAATTCAGGTAATCACCTCACAAATGCCCAAAAAATTCAAGAGGAGGGTGTCAACTTTTTTAAAGGCTTGTTACCCTCATCAATCACAAGTGATGTTCAAAATGATATAGCAGAACAAGAGCTTTTGGATGCCTTTCCACCAAGTATTTCACAAGAAGATAATTTATATCTTGTCAAACCATTTACCTTGGAGGAAGTAAATAAGGTTGTGTTCTCTATGGCCTCGGATAAAGCATTGGGCCCAGATGGTTTTATTGCATTTTTCTTTCAGAAATGCTAGGATGTCATAGAATATGAACTGCTTTTAGCAATGGAAGAAATAAGGAAAAGTGGCACTATTCTGAAGAGTTTTAATGTTACTAACATAGCACTCAATCCTAAAATTAGAGATCCAAACAGATTTGCAGATTTTCGTCCCATTTCACTATGCAACACTATTTACAAGATCTTTACTAAAGCTATATACTCGAGGTTGCAACACTTAATCCCAAAAATTATCTCAGCTAAACAAGGTGGGTTTGTACCGGGTAGAGATACAGCGGATGGTGCTTTGTTTACCCATGAGGTGCTACATTCAATTCAGACATCTCACATTGGATCTTTCATTGTTAAATTGGACACGATGAAAGCATATGATAGAGTGAAATGGAGCTTCCTCCTCAAAGTACTTCAAAGATTTGGGTTCTCAGAAAAATGGTGCAAATGGATTAAATCATGCCTTTTAGGTGCATGCTTCTCAGTGATCATAAATGGAATACCATTAGGCTTCTTTCTGTTGATATTTGTAGCATTGGTCAGATAAATAATATTGACAATATAATTATTATGAGAAATAGTTTATTATATATATTTATATATATATCAATATATATAATAATTGATATTACTATATACATTGATATATATGTATATATAAAGTTAGGTTATAATTATTCTCATAATAACTAAATAGTTAAATTGATAAAATAATAATAATAATTATTATGTAAATATTAGATAAATTAATATAATACTCAAGAGATATTATATATGTATATATAATCATAATTTTCATTATATTAATTACAAAATAATGAATAGACATGTCCCATGAAGGGACATGTCTCTTCTTGGCTCATTCTCAATATAAATGCAAGAGATTGTTGCATTTGGAAAACACATACAATGAGATAGTGCTATTACATTTTCAATGATCCTAAAACCTTAACATGGTATTAGAGCCAAGTTGCAAATGTATGAGAGTAGTTTATTGATGGTGAATGTGTGACTGTCTCAGAAAATACAGTCTTAGTACAAAGACCATATCTCACAAATGAACTGTTGGATTTTGCTAAATTTTGGATATGTTGGTGATAAACTAATTTGGAAGAATCTCACTGGAGTGATTTTTAAGAAAATGTTAGGTTCAAAAGTTATGGCCGACTATGTACAGGTATATGCAAAAATCTGTAAAAGAGTGAGGTTCCTTCTTTATAAGCCTAACCACTTGAAGGGAGATATGATCAAATTGAAGGTTTTAATAGTGTATAGAACCTTTGGATATTGAAAAAAATTCATGTGAATAATTCAAGTAATGTTTGAGAACGTCGACATCATTCTTTGAATTTGCATGATATTTTCTATATGGGCTCACCTTACAGAATGAAATACTTGAAATTTTATAAAAGATAAGTATTCCTTGTTTTATTAATGCACATAATTTTTAAGTTTTTATTTCATGCTATACTATTGGTTAGTAAAATACTGTTTGCTTCTATCATTGGTAATTTCATTGGAGATAGTTTAGTGATCTATTTGTAATCTCTTTGACATACCTTCAGGACAGAAGCGCAAGTTAATTACATTCAAGGGAGAAAGAACTTGATGCTTGCAAATGAATTGATGATTGAGACTAGATGCAAAGGGAGTATGAAATTTCAAAAGAGGTCAAAAAGTTGATAAACTTGAGCTTTAGAGGGAGTAGATGGTTCAATCAACTTGTGACAATCAAGATCATGTTGATTGAGAGGGAGTTCACTATTGAAGGTGAAACACTTATGAGGTAAACTTGATATAATTGATTATTATACTAATGAATTTTATATGTTTTTAATGGACCTGCCCCCTGTGTAAATCATTAGGAAGTGACGACTTCCAAATGATTATCACTTGTATTTGCAAAATTTATTGGAAGGTGACGATCTTACAATAACTTGATCTTCTATTGTGATTGACATCTTGTGATGGCTGAAACAAATCATAATAGATGATGTAAATGTTCATATGGTAAGTGCACATTACCTATGAACATCTATTGAGTACTTGGTGGACATCATGTGACTTGATGTTGGTAGGCCATTACTCTGAGTACTTGGTGGACATTATGTGACTTGATGTCGGTAGGCCATTACTTTGAGCACTTGGTGAATATCATGTGACTTGATATTCTGCAGGCCAATGCTCTTGATATCATGAGATGATATCTTTATAATTTTGTTGAGTATTTGGTGGACATCATGTGACTTGATGTCGGTAGGCCATTACTCTGAGCACTTGGTGAATATCATGTGACTTGATATTCTGCAGGCCAATGCTCTTGATATCATGAGATGATATCTTTATAATTTTGTTGAGTACTTGGTGGACATCATGTGACTTGATGTTGGTAGGCCATTACTCTGAGTATTTGGAGACTATCATGTGACTTGATATTCTATGACAAATACTCCCAATATCACAAAATGATATTTGTTTATGAGTTACGGTGAATATCACGAGACTTTATATTCTTGATCAAACCATATCTCTGATATCATATTGAGGTGATATCTAAAATAAACTTTCAAAATTAACCTTATGTTTCTCTCTTGGATTGACCTATTTATCCTCCCTAGCTAAGAGGGAGTGTTGATATTTGTAGCATTGGTCAAATAAATAATATTGACTATATAATTATTATGAGAAATAGTTTATATATATATATATATATATATATATATATATATATATATATATATATATATATATATATATATATATATATATATATATATATATATATATATATATATATATATATATATATATATATATATATATTCATATATATCAATATATATAATAATTGATAGTACTATATACATTGATATATGTATATATAAAGTCAGGTTATAATTATTCTCATAATAACTAAATAGTTAAATTGATAAAATAATAATAATAATTATTATGTAAATATTAGATAAATTAATATAATACTCAAAGAGATATTATATTAATATATGTATATATAATCATAATTTTCATTATATTAATTACAAAATAATGAATAGACATGTCCCATGAAGGGACATGTCTCTTCTTGGCTCATTCTCAATATAAATGCAAGAGATTGTTGCATTTGGAAAACACATACAATGAGATAGTGCTATTACATTTGCAATGATCCTAAAACCTTAACACTTTCAAGCAACACAAGGTGTCAGACAAGGAGATCCAATGTTTCCTTTTCTTTTCAATATCATGGTAGAAGCTCTTAGTAGACTTATAAGGCAAAAAAATGGATAAGGTCTTTGGCAAGGTATACAAATTCCTCTAACAAATATCTTAGTCACTCACACTTTGTTTGTTGATGACACACTATTATATGGGAAATCTTCCCTTCTAGAAGCCAAGCAAATTAAAGATGTGTTACAAACATACACTGCAGTATCTGGACAACGAGTAAATGAGAAGAAATCCAAGGTTTACATATTTACTACAGAAGCTTCCATTAGGAAGAGACTTATTCAGATTTTGGGATTTCAAGTTGAGGAACTCCCGTGCACTTATCTTGGTATTCCCTTTTTCATGGGTTCTAATAAGGTATGCTATTGGAGCAAAGTAATAGAAAGGATCAAATCAAGAGTTTCAGCTTGGAGAGCCAGATGGCTTTTGTTAGAGTAAAGTATTAATTATGTTAATTAATCTTTACTCCCTTCTTAAGATGTCAACTTCATTTTGCTTTAGTTAAAAGCACATGCATTAGTTGGTCTAAAATCATGCATTAGTCATGTAATAGTCAAACTAATTATTGCATGCATTAGACTTTGCCTTTCAAGGCTTTCGATCTCCTTTATAAGGATGATCCATTGTACATTATTATTCATTCATTATTGAAGATATTTTCTTCTTCGTATTCTGAGTCAAACCCTTGGCCTCTTCTTCTCTCTACTTCCTTGTAACAGGTTTTTTGTTTGCAGGTGATCTTCGGGTTTTGTGGATTTGTATTGCTCAAATCCTACAGCTTTCATTGTCAGGATGTCTCCTTCTCATCAAAAGAGTCCTTCCAGCCATCCCTAATTATTATATTGCAGTTCTTAAAGTTCCTAAGTCTGTTATCAATCAAATGGAGAAGATCATTAGAGAATTTCTATGGAATGGGAACCTATCAGACACCAAACAATTACCACTTGTTGGCCTAGACAACACGGCCTTTGGAAAATCATTAGGAGGGGTTGGCTTGCAAGGTTTAGCTTAATGTAATACTGCTTTTGGAGGGAAGTTGATATAGAAAATGTACTCCAAGCCAACAATAACATGGTGCCAAATCATGTTGTCTAAGTATTTAGATAGATCAAATCCCATAAGAATTTTCATAGCTGTCAATCCTCCAAATGGTTCAGCTATGTGGAACTTTATGATGGAAGCTAGCAGGTTGTAACTAAATATGTAACATGGAATGTTCACAATGGAGAGGAAGTACACTTTTGGAATGATTCGTGGAATGATATCCTCCACTTAAGTACATTGATGAGTTGCAATTTGCCATTCCAATCTTATGTCAAGTTTTGGGACATAAACTTGTAGAATATGTCAATCATATTCAACTAGGATCCTGCAAAGTCTCATGGAAAGACCTATAGGAGGTTCCAATAGAGGTAAACCAAAAAGCCCTGTTAAATCAAATTCTATCTACCAGGATAACACTTCTTTCAAATAAGCCTGATCATGTAATCTGGGCCCCTACAAAAGATGGTAACTACTTGGTCAAACAAGGATATAAGGTCATTCTACACAGGGAAAATAAAAAATAGAGTCAAAGACCATATTCTTTTTGTTGGAATAGTACGGTCATGCAAAAAGCGGGTAGCTTTGCATGTTTGGTTTTGCAAGAGAGTGCTGACTAGTGATAGGTTGGAGAAACTTCACATTATGCAAGCTTTCAATTGTGTGCTATGATGAACTAGAAATTGCAGATCATCTGTTCATTCAATGCCCTTTTGCAAAATAGTGCTGGCATTTTGTGTTGCAAAAACTTAAGTTCTACACCTTTGCCAAACACAATATGGGAGCTATTTCAGTCCTGGCTAGTTCTATACAAATCCTCATGTGCATGGATTTGGAGAATCATTGCAGCCACAGTATTATGGTCCATATGGTGGGAGCACAACAAAAAAATTCTCAGGAAAATTTCTTTAGTAATCGAACAAGTACAAGGTAAAATAGACTAGTTAATGAGCAAATTAGTGACTACATATGTTTAAAGATACAAAACTTGCTCCTCATTATTTACAACATGGGATGATAGTATCATGAAAGAGTGGGAAGGTAGCAATCTGCCTTTTAAAGGTAGTCATTTCCTCCCATTTAAACCAAAGATTGATAGATCTGAGATTAAGTGGCATCTGCCCTCCCAAGAGTTTCTCAAACTCAACTTTGATGGTGCATCAAGAGGTAATCCTGGAATTGCAAGACCTGTAATTTGCATCTGGGATCATCTTGGAGATGTGGTAGCATTGAAATCCATTGCCTTACTTCCTAGTACAAACAATATAGCAGAAGCTTGGGCATTACTACAAGGATTAATAGCAGTTAAGAATATTGGAGTACCTAAAATTAATGTTGAAGGAGATTCACTGATTCTTATCAATGCATGCAGTGAAAGGAAATGTTATAATTGGTAGATTAGTTACATTTTGCATCAAGTATGGGGACTACTGGATTCTTTTCAAGATTTTATACTATTAGATACCTAAAGGGAAGGGAATAGGCTAGCAGATCAGTTAGCCAATATGGGGTGCAATAAAATGGAAGTTGAATTATTGTCCCCTACCTTTAACATTTCAAACTTCCCCATGTTGCAAGAAATAATCGATGAGGAAAAAGGAAATGTTCTTGAATGAGTAGCAAGATTCACACCATCACATAGCAATACCAAAGATATGGTTAAAATGTGTGGTACACACCCCAAATTAACATTGTGCCCAAAAATCATTGCCTCTTTTTTCAAAATTCATGGTTAGCATGTGTGACGCTGTAGGCTTGCGAAACCATAACGTCTATTCTTTCACCATACATGTAGCTCCACTAGCCTCACGCATGCAAAAGCAAATGTATGGGATAAAAGGACACATGAAATTCAAAGTTTTTTCCAAGTAACTTGAATTTCATTAATTATAGGTCATCTCAAATCATTCGTTGTATACAATCTCCAGAGGATGTGCATTAATCGCACATTTAATGGAGCTCCCTTCCCATTTTCTTCATAATTACAATTGATAAAAGAAAGCCCTACCTATAGAGCTTCCGCTATTGTTGGAATAGACAGTATTTGAGAAGAAGGGCAAGAATAAGGTGTTTGTCTCCAATGAGTAGGGATTCTGGGTCTTCTGGGGAAGGTGAATTTAGGGTCTGAAATCTTTGCAAAAATTGCACAAAGATGCATATGGAGTATATGCCAAGAACCTTTGGGTTTGCATTCCAGTTGCAAAATGGGAAAGGTTGTTCGGGAGAAGAATTGCATACGAAGAAATGGGGAAAATCATTAATGTGCACTGTTTCCAATATCGCAAGAATGTCAAGCGGCTCATAGGAGATGAAATCCTTGAACCAGAGGCACAAAGATTGATTTTTCCTTCCCAGGTGCTGTCAATCTTCTTATCTAATTCCTTATATTTGTTGTAATAGTTTTCTGCTTTAGAGCTGATTGTCCAAAAGGTAGTCAAGGGGAGATTTCTACTCGACAATTCCCTCCTTTCTGCTGTTGAGCACTATGACCTCTGGAAGGGTCAAGCGTAGGTGGGAGGATTATTTCCTTGCCATTTATTACTTAACGGACACACCTTTGTTAATGTTTATGATAGTATAAAACACACACTGCAGACTCAGAATTTCAGGTACACTCATGTGGCACTGCACAGTTATGGATGGGTACTGGGTCCAGTTCTCACAGAGCACATTAAGGATAAGGTGAATGCACTCCTAATCTTAATGGATCATGAGCATTAAGATGCCCCTTTGCAACCACGGTTCCCAAATTTGAACGACATTCCATGCCATGGCTTTGCTAAAGGTGATGAAGACGCGAACCAAAGTGCAAATAATAGGCCCCAACAGAACGACCAAGGAGTAAACTAGGAACAACAAGATGAAAACGATGTGGTTCTAGAGGCCATGGAGGAGTGATGGGGGTTTTTGATCTGCCATAGAGGCTTTTTGACCATGCGAAGAAAATGACAAATCACCAGCACTGTAGGCTGTTTTGATCGCGATTAGTCAACTCTGGGGAGAAGATTATGTGTTTTGGGTTAGTCAAAATATGAATGTAAGCTCTGTAATACATGAGCCATTTCGTTCAGGCTCTTATAGTTCTTAGTTCAATCTAGTTTTAGACTAATTTTAGTAAATTAGGCTAGGTAATTGATCCACAAATTTGGACTGAAATGTGTTTATCATGGCTTTTGAGAGCCAAATTTTACATGGACTATTGTACATTTTACTTTAATATTAATATTAATGTATATATATACAGGCTCCTTGTCTTTTGCTCAAAAAAAAACATCTAAATAGAATTATAAATAGAATTATATATTTATATTGTAGAAAATATATTATATTTATGGATTCTTAATATATTATTTATTTTATTAATGAAAATATATGAATAAATTTAAAATAATAAATACAATATTTATAATATTAAGATTATATTATATGAAATGACATACTTGGAACTTAGTTATTTAGCAATGCTAAATAATTTTCATAATATTATTGATATATTAATATTTCTTGTACGTCAAAAAATCAAATTTATATCAAGCGAATTTGATGAGAAATTTGTTTTGAATTTTTTCGACTGGTGAACTTCATCCAAATTTTATTGTTCCCTAAAGTTCTTTTTTAGTGTTTGAATAATGCTTGGAATGGGAATGGTCACTTTAGTATCCTGATATAGGTCTTGCAACTAGGTTACTATCACAACATAAATAAACATATAAGCCAATAGTGCACAAATAAAACTCAAATCCACTATTGTAATATTCCAAATATGCATAAGGGGCTCCTTTGAAGTTCTGTCCAACAAACTCATTGTCATTATGGAGCACTAGTTGGTAGATCATACAAGGTGCCTCAAGCCATTCCACCCAGCCCAGGAGCATGGAATGACAGCCTTCATCCAGCCTTCCAGCCCCACTTGGGGTGTCTGTACCGGTGTGGATTCCTAGGTATTTGTATCCTTCTCATTTACTATATCCCCCCTCCAAATGAGATAACCCAATGGATGATAATCTCTAAAGGAATCTCCTTATGTGTCATGTTATACACAAGCAGAAATATAAAAAGTTAACAACATATAATATGTATATCGGCAGCAAGGTGGACTATTCCATAACAGATGAAAGTTCAATGATTGTTGTTCAATTCATTACGATATGCATTATACCTTTGAACTGGACAAGTATAGAAACTGCAGTTCAATGTATGATTTTTTGAAACTGTGTACTTTTTAGCTTGCTCAGTAATCCCGATGCTGTCTTCTTCGATTTATATCTTGGACTGTAAGAGAGTCACACCTCTTCATCATGTCTGCCCTTTTGCAATAGTCAGAATCTTTGAAGGAGTCCCTTCCTCATTTCCTTATCATTCCTTTCTTCTTCCACCAATTCTTCCTTGATGCAGATCATAGCTATCTTACCTTCTATATCAGACTATCATTCTTTATCTAAATCAGATCTCAGAATCTCTTATTTTCTTATTTCATTTGTTGATCTGCTAGTTCTGCTTTAAATTAATGAGATTTGATTCCCTAACTGTCAATCCACACACATAGACTTACCTATTTGATTTCTGCTTTTCTTTTTAAATTCCTGCTTTCCCAATGTATATTCCTATCCTTCCTTTCCACAATGAAGTGCTTTGCCTTTTTTATATCTTCATCTTTAGTGGTGTTAAAGTTTTAGGATCATTGCAAATGTAATAGCACTATCTCATTGTATGTGTTTACCAAATGCAACAATCTCTTGCATTTATATTGAAAATGAGCCAAGAAGAGACATGGGACATGTCTATTTATTATTATGTGATTAATATAATGACAATATAAATATATATATAATGTGATTTATATATATATGTACATATATAAATATATATATAATATCTCTTGAGTATTATATTAATTTCTCTAATATTTGCATAATAATAATAATATTTATTTTATCAATTTAACTATTTAGTTATTATGAGAATAATTATAATCTAACTTTATATATACATATATATCAATGTATATAGTAATGTTAATTATTATATATATTGATATGTATGTATATATAATAAATCATTTCTCATAATAATCATATAGTCAATATTATTTATCTGATTGATGCTACAAACATCAACACTCCCTCTTAGCTAGGGAGGATAAATCAATCCAATGTCAACACTTATGACACTTGACAACATCAATCATATGATGTAAGCAATAAAAGAATCATCCACATGATGTAATCAATAGAAACATAGTCTCAATATGTGAATTGCCTCCATCGACGATTCTATCCACAAACTCACGAGTTTTAGTGTGGATTGCCTCTATCAGTGATTCTGTCCACAAGTTCACGGGTGGATTGCCTCAATCGACGATTCTATCCACAAGCTCTCATGTGGATTGCCTCCATCGGCGATTCTATCCACAAGATCCTGAGTATTGGCCTATTAGAATGTCAACACATGACATTCACCAAATACTGAGTATTGGCCTATCAGAACATCAACATATGATATTCACCAAGTACTCAATAAGGTATTGGCCTGCAGAATATCAACACATGATATTCGCCAAATACCGATCATATATCTATACAAACGACTCATAGACCGTCAATGACATCTAACACTTAGTTGTTGATTTACATGATATATCTATGCAAACAACTTATAGACCGTCAATTTAATGACATCTAACACTTAGTTGTTGCTTTACAAGATGTATCTTCACAAGCAACTTATAGACCATCAATTTAATGACATCTAACACTTAGTTGTTGATTTACAAGGTATATTTATGCAAACAACACATAGACCGTCAACTTAATGACATCTAACACTTAGTTGCTGCATTAATTCATCATGATCTGTTTCAACATTATAAATAATGTATATCATGATTAAAGTTATTGTAAGATCGTCACCTTCTAATAACTTCCGCAAATACAAGTGATAATCATTTGGAAGTCGTCACTTCCTTTTGATTTACACAGGGTACATGCCCATTAAAAATATTCATGATTCATTAGTATAAAAATTACATTTCAGACTCCCTTTGCATCTAGTTTCAATCATCAATTTGTTTGCAAGCATCAAGTTCTTTCTCCCTTGAATGCAATTATTTTGTGCTTCTGTCCTGAAGGTATGTGAGAGAGAGATTACAAATAGCTCACTAAACTATCTCAACCAGAAATACCAATGATAGAAGCATACAAGATTTTAATAACCAATAATATAGTATGAATTAAAAATTCAAAAATTATGTGCATTAATAAAACATGAAATACTCATCTTTTATAAATTTCAAGTATTTCATTCTATAACGTGAGCCCGTATAGAAAATATCAAGCAAATTCATAGAATGCTATCATCATTCTCAAATATTACTATAATTCTTCACATGAACCAAAGGTTCTATACACTATCACAACCGTCAATCTTATTAGATCTCCCTTTAAGTGATTAGGCTTTTAAAGAAGGAACTTCGCTCTTTTTCAGATTTTTTTTTCATAGACCCGTACATAGTCGGTCATAACTTTTGACCTGAAATTTTCTCTTCAATCGCTCCGGTGAAATTCTTGTAAATTTGATTATCCCCAACATATCCGAAATTTAGCAAAATCCAATGGTGCATTTGTGAGATATGGTCCTCGTACTGGGACTGTAATTTCTAAGACAACCACGTATTCACAATCAACAAACTACTTTCTTACATTTGCAACTTGGCTTTGATACCATGTTAAAGTTTTAGGATCATTGCAAATGTAATAGCACTATCTCATTGTATGTGTTTTCCAAATGCAACAATCTCTTGCATTTATATTGAGAATGAGCCAAGAAGAGACATGTCCCTTCATGGAACATGTCTATTCATTATTATGTGATTAATATAATGACAATTATGATATATATATATATATATCTTGAGTACTATATTAATTTCTCTAATATTTGCATAATAATAATAATATTTATTTTATCAATTTAACTATTTAGTGATTATGAGAATAATTATAATCTAACTTTATATATACATATATATCAATGTATATAGTAATATCAATTAATATATATATTGATATGTATGTATATATAATAAATCATTTCTCATAATAATCATATAGTCAATATTATTTATCTGACTGATGCTACAAACATCAACAGGGGGGAGGTCACATGCTTCACAAAAATACATCCCCTCACAAATGGATCACTGCTGTTGGTGTTAGATGTAATTTAATCTTTTATTATTCTCTTTACATTTTTCTGGTTTATGATCCAAATTCCCAAACTTGCTGATCCCCTAAATGATTTCGTCTTCTTTCTTATATCTTTACATTTGAGGGGGAAACAAACTCTTCATTGCACTTTCATTACACTTAATTAATTTGTAATTATAATAATATATATTTTATTATTTATTTATTTTAATTTTATTATTAATTATTATATTCTATTTCAGAAAGGGGACATTACACTTTCAAATGTTTTTATTTTCAAAATTCTATCCATAAACATGACAAACATTAACACAATTATTGTTGTCACTTTTACACAAGTGATTTCCTTTCATCCCACCATTTTTCTGTGTAGATAAATGTAGAAAACAATTTTCTTCTTGTCCTAAAATTATTTCTTAAATTGAAGTCTGTAAATAAGATTTTTACTATTTGTCTAAGTCATTTGAAATTCGACATTTAGAAAACTTCAAAGAAATTGTAAAAATTCTACTTGTTTGCCTTAAAATTAGTAGGGACGAGGGCTTATCATTCCTTTTTGTGGACTATGATGTTCAATTAATAGTGATGACTCAACAAGAATGATTCATGAGTTTTTGATGTGTTTCCTTCAATTTGCATGGCAAAAGATTGAAATCTGGTGTTGTAGGTGAGTTACTCTTGACAACGGAGATATTCTGGAATACTCCTCTAGAATATGAGTTTATATTGCTCTTGTGCAACTTGGTTGTGAAACGATGGAGGAAAGAATAATAGGAGATGCAGGGCATCCATAAAACATAAGATGGGAAATTGTGCTTTCATAGTCTCATATATTGAATAGAAAGATTTTAAGTTTTTTAGTTATGTTTTTATTTTAACTTTTTAAATAATATTTAATATCTTTATATTTTGCTTTTTAAACAATGGTGATTAGTTTTTAATTTTTATTTGTATATTAAAATTGAATATTTCAAAATATTAAAACTAGTTTTTCAATTATAATATATTAATTATTTGTATATTATAAATAAATTAATCTCTTAAACTTTTTTATATTATAATATTTTAAATTTATTAAAATGTATTCAAATTTAACATAATATAGTTTTATTTTTATGGGATATTACATATTTTTTTACAAAAATAAAATATATATAAGCCAAATTTAATCACATTTTTTTCCCTCATCGAACATCATTCAAATTATATTGTTGGCAAACATGTTCACAAACTTGGATCTTGTGACAGAGCTATTTGTAAATGAAACATTTGATGGGTAGATAATACTCTACTTTATGTAGAGTGCAAAATGCTTGTTTATTCACTTGAGTCATAAGGTCATGTCATTTAATGTTCTGTTAGTTAACAGATTGGTCTTTAATAATATTGACTCGAACCCTTACAAGACTTCTCTATTAATGAGCAGTTGAAAGAGCTTTCAATTAGCTCAATCTTTGAATTGATAGGTACAACTCCTTGAAATAGATGTTCAATGAATATGTTTTTAATTTTCTAAATGCAAATGGGGATATACTCTTAACTAGAGAGAAGGAGAGGCTTCTAATGGATATTCATCACCATGATATACCCACGAATGAATAACAAACTTGTATGAGCATGTATTGTACTACTTCCTACAACCATGGAAATGAAACACATCAGTAATTTCTAAACTGCAATTTGCGTATACAATCTCACAACCATGAAACCATATATACAACAAATCTATTGAATGAAAATATATCTGTCAAACAATGTGAATATGATAAAAGGTAACCAATAATGACTCTTAGATAATCTTATAATCACAAATTTTCAAATACACAATTCTACAAAATCTGCAACTAATTGTTCCCATTCCCCATTAATTCATTTATTCAACAACAAAATCAAAAATCTAACAATGAGCAACAACCATAGTTTGATTTTTGAGTCACTCGATTGTCACAGCAAAAGGGGGAAAATCTGAACTAAAATTGTCGATCACGAGCAAAATGCTCAATAGAGAAATATAGTCCCTTCGTCTTCCATGACGGTTACATAACAGTTCTTGAAAAACATTCTGAAAAGAAATGCCATTAAACTGATACCATAAAAGGAACTAAAATGAAAAACAATCTTCAACATTTGTCACGTGGCCTTTCATTTCCTTGTCAATTGCAACATCTATGAGTACATCTTTTCGGATTTTCGGAAATTACACTTCTCAACTACTATTCTCGATTTTCTTCACCCTCTAGCATTCCATTCACCTTCGACAGTTCTTGTGGTGTTTTGGAATGTCAACTATTGTCATATGAAACTTCAGAGTTAGCACTTTAACACCCCCGACCCTAACTCTTCTTCTCTTCATTAGGCGGGATTTTGCGTACCTTGCTTCGGAATTCGCCGATGGAGTAGCTACAATGAAAATTTCCAAAGTCTATCTAAACACCACAAGTTTGCATTTTTGGTATTTCAGGAATTGCACCTCCACCCTTCGCTTTTCGACATCTTTTAATCTGCCCATGACTTGACATGGCGTGGGTCCCAGCATCTCTTCGGATTTTCGGAAATTGCACTACCACCAAGCTTCCATTTTCGCCATCTTTCTTTTCGGGAATTCTACCACCGGGCTTCCATTTCTGCTATCTTTCTTTCTAGGAATTCGACCACCAGGCTTCCATTTCTGCCATCTTCCAATCCGCTCATGAATTGACACGCCGTAGGTCCCAACATCTTCTCGAATTTTTGGAAATTGCTCTATCAAGCTTCCATTTCCGCCATTTCTAGTACTTCGAACATCAACTTTCCACAATGAAATACATTAGTACTTCCTTCTTTTATTTAAACTTCAACTTTTTCCACTAATATAACAAATTCCAACGGGACTTAAACTTCAGACTTGGACTTAAATGAAACACTTGACCGAACATAAGTACCAACTTTTCCGAATACCCGACTGCACTAAAATCTTAGATACCTGATGACAATGAAATCCCGAATACTCGACGGGCAACCAGTTCTAGAATTCTCGATGCTTAGAGACTTAAACATAAAAATGAACTTTTAACTCGACTTTAAAACTTCAATGCCAATTTTACCTAGGGGGGACTAAAATATGACAACATGCTCACACATTTATTTTATTGCTAATCCATGCTTCATTATCAAGTAACATCATTGATACAAAAGTTTAGATTGCATAGATACATATCCATTCAAAACTTAAAAAATATGTCTTATATTTAATGCATGGTTGGGGCTTTTTAGTGTGATGTCCTCGTTTTAGCAGGAGTTAAGAGGAGGTTTTGGTCAGTTCATCATTGCGACCCCTGTGAGCTGACAATTGGATTTGAGGGTCTCTGTGATAGACTTGGTATTTATAGTAAGTCTATTTTGGGTTGGTTGCCATTTTTGGCAGGGCAGTGCAGGCACAAGGTGCTAAGTGTGAGGAGCCTTGAAATAAGTTTATTTGCATATGGAGTGATTAATTAAGCCTAGCTTAATTAATAACTTATGAGTTACATTGTTATAATTTAATGGTGTGTTGTTGAAGCCTCTTAAGTGAAATGAGTGAGCTTGAAGCTTTTGTAATGTTCCGAACCAAATTGTCACGCTACCGAGTCCATACAGAGGAATGAACAACACAGGGAGTGCCGTATGGTAATGAGTAGAAGGCTGTACGGAGTGGATCACCCGCTCGGTATGGTTCAGTGTACGGTAGTTATTGGACGTTCGGACTGCTTCTGGCTGTACGGTGTGCTCATGTCGCACACTAGAAATCAAGCTTGGTGGTACAGATGCTTCTGGTTGTACGGAGGCTCCTGGCCGTACAGATGCTTCGGGTTGCACGACTGCTTCGGGCCGTATGGATGATAGCCCAACTTGGCCGCACGGATGCTTCGGGCCGTACAGACACTTCAGGCCGCACGGTGAGGATGGAGGATGGTAGATATCTTCAGATGGCGTTCTTCTCCTTTATGCAAAAGATTAAAGATAATCTGTGTAGATGCAGGATAATAAGTAAACCAAATATACTTGCCAAAAGGATCTTTATTATATTAATTGACGGAGACCTCAGATTTGCTAGATCCGATACAAGCAGAACAAGCAGAGTAGGGTGAGGATTGAATCCCACCGAAACTGCGATTAAACCAAATAGGGAGGATCTTTCACCTCCGAAATGGCAAACAACAAAATTCCAACAGGAATTTGCAAATACAAATAAAATATCAAATCTCTATATCTCAAAACTAACTTACACGCCGAGCATAAATACCCGTCGGGGAAAACTCCCGAGAGTGCACAAAAGAGTTGACGACAACAACTAAACTATGCCAAAAAGAAAGAATGGGCCTGAGATAAGCTAAATCAATCGGGACCCCCAAATACAATAGTTTTAATAGTCATTTAATGATGGGGATATTTCAGTCCTCCTGTCCCAATAATTGCTTGTCCTCAAGCAATTTCAAGCTGGGGTGTTCTAGGATCTCTTCTCCTTCCCAGGTGGCATCTTCAAGGGGAAGGTCCTTCCAGTGCACAAGAAATTCCTTGATAGTGCGTGTCCTCAATTTTTTCTCTTGGTTGTCAATGATTTTCGCGGGTTCCAGTACTCACTTTCCTCCGTGGAGATTGTCACTTGCTAGCCCACGACTTTCTTTAGACAAGACACGTGGAAGATGTTGTGGATTCGGCTTCCCTCAGGCAGGTCCAATTCGTATGCAACTTCGCCCACTCTCCTTGTCACACGGTAGGGTCCGTACAAGCGCGGCCTCAACTTCTCCTTCCTGGAAGCCTTTAGAGACGATTGTCTGTATGGTTGAAGTCGGAGGTATACCAGATCCCCTACTTCAAAACTCCTCTCGATTCGGTGCCTGTCCGCGTACAATTTCTGCTGATTATAAGCGTGCTGGAGATTTTCTTTTAGGGACTTTAAAATATCTATTCCTTCCTTCAGCCAGTCTTTGGCCTTCGGCGGGTGACTGTCACTGAGAGCCTTATCCACAAATGAAAGAGGTTCATATACGTACAAGGCTTTGAAAGGTTTCATTCCAATGGACATGTGGAAAGTGGTATTATAGCAATACTCTCCTAGGTGTAGCCATTTTACCCATGCCCTCTGTTGTGCTGAAACATAATTTCTGAGGTAACCTTCTAGCCATTTGTTCACAATCTCTGTTTGTCCGTCGGTCTGCGGGTGGTAACTGGTGCTTGGTGACAACTCTGTCCCTACCAGTCAAAACAATTCTTTCCAAAAATTACTGAGGAAGCGGCTATCTCTATTGCTCACTATGTTTTGAGGGATTCCATGTAGACGGAAAACCTTTAAGAAGAATAAGTCTGCTACCTGTGTAGTGGACGATTCTGTTTAGATAGCAAAGAAATGTGCATACTTGGTTAATCTATCGACTACCACAAAAATACAGTCTTTCCCTTGCACCTTAGGAAGCCCGGAGATGAAATCCATTGAGATGCTATCCCACTTCTTCTTTGGAATGGCTAACGGTTGAAGTAAACCTGCCGGAAGAGTGTGTTCAGATTTATTTTGTTGATAGGTGAAACATTCCCGAACGTACTGCAATATATCATTTTTTAGGCCCTTCCAGGAGAATCTCTCCCTAATTTGTCGGTAGGTCTTTAAGTACCCTTGATGCCCAACTAGAGGTGAGTCATGCATTTCTTTCAAGATTTTTTTCTTCTTGGATTCAGGCACTAGGTAAATTCTGTCCTTGTAGAAAATAATATCATCGACCACCTTATACCTGTCGTCCTGTATTTCTTTGTCCAGGAGTTGGCATGCGAACATGTCCTTGGAGTATTCGACCAACAAATGCTCTTTCCAGTCTGATGATATTTGAGATAAGGAACATATGGCCGACTTTCTTGATAAGGCATCGGCCACTACATTATTTTTTCCTTTTACATATTCAATGTCAAAATCGAAAGCTTGAACTTTACTTACCCATTTCTGTTGTCGCTCATTTAACTCCCGTTGTTCCAGAAAATGCCTTAGGCTATTGTGATCTGTGCGGACAACGAACTTGGCTCCGACAAGGTAGTGCCTAAACTTCGTCAAAGCATGCATGATGGCCAACATTTCTTTGTCGTATATAGAGTACAACCTTTCGGTTCCTGAGAGCTTTCGGCTTTCGAAAGCTATAGGGTGGCGGTCCTGCATTAAGATGGCCCCGATACCCTCTCCAGAGGCATCACACTCCAGGGTGAACGGTTGACTGAAGTCTGGCAGTGCAAGGACTGGACATGAATTCATAATTTCCTTGACTTTCTCAAAAGTCTGATGTGCACGTTCATTCCACTAAAAAGCTCCCTTCTTTGTAAGGTCGGTGAGAGGTGCGTTGAGTTGAGAGAACCCTTTCACGAATCGTCTAGTAACTACACAACCCAAAGAATCCGCGTAGTTCTGAAAGATTCTTTGGAGGTGGCCAATCCAGGATAGATTGAATCTTTTCTTGATGCACCTGAACTCCTTGGCTACTGACAACGTGCCCCAAATATAATATCTCTGTCATTCCGAATTCACACTTGGATTGTTTGGCGAACAACAGTTGTGATTTCATAATCTCAAGCACTTCTTCTAGGTGCCTTTGCTCTTCCCATGTCTTGCTGTATATTAGTAGATCATCAAAGAATACCAATGAGAATTTCCTCAATTGTTTGTTAAAAATGTGATTCATGCAAGATTGGAATTTGGCAGGAGCGTTGGTCAGTCCGAACGGCATGACCAGGAATTCGTAATGCCCATAATGGCAACAGAATGCTGTTTTCTCCACATCCTGTTCCCTCTTGCGGATTTGGTGATATCCCGAACGAAGATCTATTTTGGAGAAGTAAACGGCGCCGTGTAACTCATCCAACAATTCATCGATCTTGGGAATTGGGTACCTATTTTTTATGGTCTTTTTGTTCAGCGCACGGTAGTCCACACACATCTGCATCGTTCCGTCCTTTTTAACCAGCACTACCAATGATGCAAAGGGACTGGTGCTGGGTCGGATCCAACCTTTGTCAAGGAGTTCCTGAATTGTTTTTTCAATTTTATCTTTTAGCCTCCTGGGGTGGCGGTATGGAATAGTGATTACCGGTTTGGCACCAGCGTCCATCTCAATGGTGTGTCTGAATCCTCCGTGTGGTGGTATGCCAGGCAGTACGTCGGCGAAGACTTGGTGCTATCTATCCAAAACCCTTTGACTTTCTTCCTCTTGGTGGTCCGTTCCTTGTCTCTGTATGGGTTTTGTCGAGGCAAAACAGTGTGCAACCCAAACCACATTGTCATGTCTGAAGATAGTTTCCATCCGTTGGGCTGAAATTTCCTTTGGTCCTCCATGAACAGTACCACCAATCGTCTTTCTGAAATATCAGTCACCAAGACAGACATCCTCTGAAATTTTGTTATGTAACCATCAACTGTGCCAGATTGCTTTAACTGAGCCAATTCCTTGAAATTCAGTTCTGGATCTCTTCCATCAAATCGATCTATCAGTCTCTTCGTGAATTTTGCGTAGGAATTTATTTGATCGTGGCCGAGAGTAACCATACCATGATGCCACCATTCGTGGACTATTCCTTCCAGATGTAGTGCGACAAATTTGATGGCCTCCTTCGGCATAGGGTTGAGCTAGAAGTATGTGTCTACTTTGTGCACCTATGCACACGCTGTGATAGTTCCAGACCCGTCAAAGGATGATAGATTAACCTTGCCAATCTTTCGTGTGAGATCGTCATTATAATACCCATGCTTGTTTCTGCCAGAGTACCTTATTCTTTGCTCAGCATAATCTTTGTAGGATATATCACCTTCCATATTTGCGTTCCTCTAATCCTCCCAAAGTTGATCTTGTATGTCCTGGAATGTTGGTTTCTCTTTGCACTGTTCTTCAGTCCGTGGAGGGAAAGTTGGCATTGACGGCCGAGAGCGTATGAGACAGAATTGTCACTTTGTTCAGCCGATATCTTGCTTTCAGCCAATTTTCGCAGTGTCTCCTCCATGAGGCGCTGGGTGTCCTTAATTGTGCCTGGTTCCTAGTGAGCTCTCTCAGAAGAGTCATGACGTCAGCCGTAGGATCTTGGGGATTGACCATTCCAATCGAATGAGATCTACTCCTTTTCCTCGAATAAACTCTCATTCAATACCCACAAGCTGGCAGAATCACTAGCTCTGATACCACTTTAATGTTCCGAACCAAACTGTCATGTTACCAAGTCCGTATGGAGGAATGAACAACACAGGGAGTGCTGTATGGTAATGAGTAGAAGGCTGTACAGAGTGGATCACTCGCTTGGTATGGTTCAATGTACTATGGTTACTGGACGTTCGGACTGCTTCCGGTCGTATGGTGTGCTCCTGTCGCACACTGGAAATCAAGCTTGGTCGTACGGATGCTCTTGGCCGTACGGATGCTTTTGGCCATACGAGGCTTCTGGTCGTACGGATGCTTCGGGCCGTACAGATGATAGCCCAACTTGGCCGTACAGATGCTTCGGGCCGCATGGACTTCGGGCCATACGGATGCTTTGGGCCGCACGGTGAGGATGGAGGATGGTAGATATCTTCAGATGGCGTTCTTCTCCTTTATGCAAAAGATTAAAGATAATCTTTGCAGATGCAGGATAATAAGTAAACCAAATATACTTGTCAAAAGGATCTTTATTATATTAATTGACGGAAACCTCGGATTTGCCAGATCCGATACAATCAGAACAAGCAGAGTAGGGTGAGGGTTGAATCCCATCGATATTGCGCATAAACCAAATAGGGAGGATCTTTCACCTCCGAAATGGCGAACAGTAGAATCCCAACAGGAATGCGCAAATACAAATAAAATATCAAATCGCTATATGCGGAGTTGTTTGAGTTAAAACTGTGATATGCAGAGCATCCACCGTTTAGAATTGGAGTTAGCTTTTTAATAGGAGTTATTTTTATTTCTACATGGATGTTTTGAGTTAAACTAAAGATCATCACGCAAAGCTTTGTTTTTGCTGCATGATTTAAGGACGAGTTTACAACCTAGCGGTTCTATGAGTTAGGGTTTCATTAAGATGAATTTCCTTTAAATACAAGTCATAGGATGCAAGAAAAGTTGTTGAATATAAAGAGCAAAAGAGAGATATCTTCTGAAAGAGGTTACAGTCACCGGAGGTGAAAGACAAAAAGGCAAAAAGATTCAATAGCCAGGCAGAACCGGGAAAGATCAACAGGTAGGATCTAATCAGGCAAACAGTGTCAAGTAAGATCATTGCTTTTATATTTGTGAAAGCATATTGAAATCCCTCTATCAGGGTGAACCCTAACAAGTTCTTTGTATAAATCCTTTAATCGGGTAACATCTTGGCTGATGTTGAAAGTCCTTTAACAAGACGGCTCCTAATAGAGTCAAGATCTTAACCGATCTTCTACCAAATCCCTTTACTGGGTAGCACTCTTATAAGTGCTTTGTAAGCTCTTAACCGGGTGTCTTTATTACTGCAGTAGTGATGTTGTGAGCTCTGTCTCACCGTGGTTTTTTCCTTCTAACCGAGGGTTTCCATGTATATATGATGTGTTGATCTGAGCATTACTATTTTTGTTTATATATGGTTAATTGCATAATGTTTATTCTAGAAGAATCTGCATAGAAGGTTAAATTGGATTAGAAATAGTGTTTACTGATTCACCCCCCCTCTCAGTAACCAGTTAGTATTAACAACCTCACCAACCCGCCTGACAACACAAAAAGGGCCATAATATCGAGGTTTGAGCTTTTTAGCTCCGCTCTTCCGAATGGATGACTGCATGTAGGGCTGCAACATCAAATATATAATGTCCCCTACCTGGAAAGAGCGAGAAACTCTCCACAGATCAGAATACTGCTTTTGTGGATTCCGAGCTCTTTGTATATTACCCACAATGTTCCCATAATATCCTGACTGTCCTGTAGCAAATCACCTGCACTGGGAACTCTGCTATCATTGAGCATCAAATCTAAGAAACTAGGAGGATCATACCCATATAGAGATTTGAAAGGGGTCATAAGAATAGACATATGGTGAGTGGAATTGCAGCAATACTGACATAAGTATATCCACTTCACCCAAGCCCTCTGTTGAGCCGACGCATAATTCTGAAGATAGTCCTCCACCCATTTATTAACAATCTCAGTCTGAACATCAGTTTGTGGGTGGTAACTGTTACTAGGATTCAACTCTGTGCCACATAACCTGAATAACTCTTGCCAGAAGTGACTCATAAAATGGCTATCTCGGTCATACTCACAATATTCCGGGGCAAACCATACAGTGTGAAAACCTCCCCAAAAAAAACTCTACAACCTGAGTCGCTGAAAATGTAGCAGTGATCGGAAAGAAACAAGCATATTTCGTGAGAGGGTCTACTACCACATAGATACAATCTCTACACTGAGCTTTAGACAAGCCCACAATGAAATCCATAGAAATGCATTCCCACTTCCGCTTAGGTATGGGAAGCGGCTGCAGTAACCCTGCCAGATATGTGTGTCCCAGCTTGTTCTGTTGATAAACAGAACACTTTCTAACATGTTGTTGCACATCATGCATCAGGCCTTTCCATGTAAAATGCTCCCGCACTCACCTATAGGTTTTGAAAAACCCGGGGTGTCCAGCTAAAGGAGAATCATGGAAAGCTCTCAACACCACTTGCCTAACACTCGATCCTGTAACCAAAAATATTCTATCCTTGTAAATGACCAACTCATTTACAAGAGTATACCTGCTATCTTGTATGGTCTCATCAATACAATCAAATGCTCATTGATCTCTAGCATAATCAACAATGATCAAGTGTCTCCAATAGTCAAATATCTTTGTCATAGCGCACAGATAAGGCCTCCTAGAAAGTGCATCAGCAACCACATTCTGAGTTCCCTTGATATAAGAGATATCAGAGTCATATGACTGAAGTTTGTTGACCCACTTCTGTTGTCTCTCATTGAGGTCACCTTGTCCAAGGAAATACTTCAGGCTATTATGATCAGTTTTTATACAAAACTTACCACCAACCTAATATTGACTGAATTTAGCCTAGGCATGCATTATGGCTAACATTTCTTTGTCATAAACGCTAAAAGCTTTATCAGGACCCCTGAGCTTCCTGCTCTCAAAAACAATGGGATGATGATCCTGGGAAAGAAGAGCACCAATGCCCTCTCCAAAAGCATCACAATGCAAATCAAATGGTTTAGAGAAATCTGGCATCACTAGAACCGGGCATGATGTCATAATCTGCTTGAACTTCTCAAAGCACTGTGCCTGAGAGGTCCACTCAAAAGCACCCTTACGAGCTTAAGAGGAGCTGCGTGATGAGAGAATCTTAAGAGGAGCTGCGTGATGAGAGAATCTTGCAACAAATCTATGGTAGAAGGCACACAGACCAAGGAATCCTCTCAGTTGTGTTAAGCTCCCAGGAGCAGGCCAATCCAAAATAGCATGATCCTTATCAAGGTCCATGTGCACTTCCTCTGAACTGATAATGTGACCAAGGTATAACAACTTAGTCGTCCCTAAAGCACACTTGGACTCCTTGGCATACAAGGGAACCCTAACCAAAATACCTAACATTGTATCCAAATGAACCGAATGATCCTTCCACGTCCTACTGTATACCAAAATACCATTAAAAAAGACCAATACAAATTCCCTCAACTAACTGTGGAAGACCCTCTTCATGGTGGACTGGAAAGTAGCCAAAGCATTAGTCAACCCAAAAGGCATGACTAAAAACTAAGTGTCCACAATGGCATCTAAAAGTTGTCTTCTCTATGTCCTCCTGAACTCTAATTTGTTGATAACCGAACCTCAAATCGATCTTAGAGAGGAAAGTAGCACCACGCAACCCATCTATCAGCTCATCAATGTGAGGAATAGGATGCCTATTTTTAATTATCTTTCAGTTCAACGTCCTATAATCAATGCACATCTTGAGTGTACCATCTTTTTTCTTCACCAAAACAATTGATGAAGCAAAGGGGGACTTACTCGGCCTGATATGTCCCATAGATAGTAGCTCCTGAATTGTTTTCTCATTTTCATATTTCAGGGACTTAGGATGTCGGTAAGGAGTAATCATGATGGGCTTAGTACCCTCCTCTAAGTAATGTGCTCAATGCCTCTGTCAGGAGGCCTAACATGAGGTAAATCACTAAACACTTTAGAGTGTTTAGTCCTAAGATCCTGTATGTCAGGATGATAAGCTGTTTTCCTAGCCTCATCAAGTGTTGGCAATAATCTACACTCTACTGCCCACTCAACCGCATCATAACTAAAACACTACATACATCTAAGTGTGATAGTCCTCAGATTTTCCTCTCTGATAGCCTTAAGGATATGTTTTTTTCCATCTATCTCGAACCTCATTTCCATGTCCTTAAGGCTGAGATATAATGCCTCAATGGAATGCAACCAGCTCATGCCCAAAACCAATTTTTTTACCTCCCATATCAACCACATAAAAATCAGACTTAAAGTCATAATTGTTCAACCACAATGGAAGGTCTAGAATCATCCTGTCACACTTAAGTGTGTAACCATCGGCCACCTTGACTCTAATGCCTTCAAATCCTTCAGTCTGTAAGCCCCTTTTGGATACTAATTGTGAATCAATAAATTATGGGTAGCCCCTATATCCAACAAAGTGATAACACGTTGCCCTGCCAAAAGACCCTGCAACCTGAAAGATCCCTCTTTCTTCATGCTGGAGAGATATACTACCTTAAGGTTGGGATTCTCTGTCATGTCCCCATTCCAAATAGAATTCTAATAATAAATAAATAATAAAATATCAGTAAATAAAGAATGATAATAAAGTTAAGATATTGAAATTAATAATAATATTAAATAAATTAATAATGATATATTATTTAATTAATATTAATGTAATATCAATCAATATAATATTATATTAATGAATATGATAAAATAATAATAATTAATAATAGAATTATCAATAACAATATATATATATATATATATATTATACTTATTATCATTATTTGACATCTTATAAATATATATATATTATCATTATCATAATATTAATTTATTAATCTGTAGCTTACTATAAATAAAATTCAAATATATATTAATTAAGCATATTATATTAAATCTATATTAAGGTAACATTTCACGAAGAGACACATCTCTTCATCCTTCGTAGTATTAAAGATGGAAGAATAATCACGATAAGGAGGAAGGAGACTTAGCATTTTAGGATAGGAAAATAAGGAACATATAGGGATGAAGGGAAGAAGAACCAGTCAGCGATAGATAGAAGAAGCAACAAATATAGAAGTCAGCGAATGATGTGCATCCACTTCAGCATAGTTAACGTAGAGAAGGAGAAAAGAAGAATATCATGGATAGGACACTGTACTTGATCAGGGCCTACCATAACAAGCAAAAAGATCAGTCTTTGATATCTTTGCGGCATCACCTCATTGATACAAACAACAAATACAATAATCTACATACGTATCTAGCAATATATATCTGGCGGACAATATCATTCGTCTTTGAGTCAATACAAGAAATACCATTAGAGGCCGTGGAATTAATGATTTATTGTGATACTTGGAGGCATTGATCTCTCACTCCATTTGTGCAAATTGGTCAAGGGAATTCAATGTAGAGTGATACAAGATACACATCGCAAAGAACTCGATCAATGATCAACCATTGTCGAAACAAGGCCTCATTGTACCTGTCAATTTCACCTTTTATCACCTTCATATTGATCGCAACCCATTGTTATGTCAACAATATATACTTAAAGAGTTGTAGGGTATAATTGGGATTAGTAACCAATCCCTATTGAGTGCCAAACTCATACCATAGCCGCCTCCTCTTAACATATAAATGGTAACCCACGACAGAGCCTCAAGTTACCAAGAAAAGGTATATATAAATCTTGAATAGTATAATATATATTCGTACTGAACTTGATGAAGAGAGTATTGGCATTTCCTAATGCAATATTGTATATCTGAGATCATCAACATCTTCAGTACTCACCATGGATATATCTAATTTGGGGTGTTCATCTGGCATATTTAGTTAGGCATTAGTCATTGATGACTCATCAAGATGACTAATTGCTATAATTTCTAAAGTTGGCATATAGCATCATCTAAAGATAATGGGGACAAAGAGAATTCAAGGTAATAGCCCTAGGTTCTTAAGATAACCTAAATGGGGTCATTACATTCTCATCAACCTTTTCTTCATTAATTGTTTCTCCATAGCTCTCTTCTTCGTTGTCATCTTGTTGTTTCAGAAAATCAGAACTATGTCCATCCTCATAATACCACTCCATACGCCTATTTCTTCCCTTAGGCTTCAAAGGACACTCATGCTTTTCATCATATGGGCCTCTGCAATAAAAAATAGTCTCTTTCTCCTCAAATCATTAAGTGTTTCTTGATCTAAGAGCCCTGTCATAGGTTTCTTTGTATCTGATCCATCTATTTATTTAGCGACAACATTGTTGTCATATGAAGAACTAGATGGTTTACGAGGAAGTCTAGAACGTGGAGCTGAAAATTCTAAGTCTTTGCCTTTCTTCATGGCTGCCTGCAAAGATAAAAGGTCAAAAGACTTAACCCAACTCTTGAGAGGCTCGACTAACCCCTCTAGAAACAGCATCACACGCCTCCTCTCGAAAATATCATACACCATACAAGAAACCTTCTGAAACTCACTGATGAAAGCCTCCAAACTACTAGTCTGTCTAAGTTGTGCCAACTTATGGAAGTAGGACTCTAGGTCCTTCCTATCAAACCTCTCTACCAATCTGTCCACAAACTCGTCGTAGGAAATAATCTGATCATGGTGCAATGAAACTAGCAAACCGAGTAGCAACACAAAAAATCGAATAGCGTCCTCTTCAGACATTAGGACGTAATGACAAGTATGTATCCATCTTGTGAACCCAAGCTCTAGCTGTCATCTTCCCACTTCCATCAAAGTGAGTCAAGGTCAATTTGTTGGTTGCTTGTTTTAAATCACTCTATCTGGGCCTCTGTCTCATGTCAAAATCTTCTAAGTCAAGAACCTGTCAAAGTTAAGATTTATTTTAATTGCTTCAGGTAAAGCATCCCACTCTGTGTAATGAGCAACCACATCATCTACAAATGGTGTTGGTTCCGACTCAACACTAACCTCATCTGCATCAGGCCTCAGGAAAGTGGGGCATAGAGGCCTATCACGAGTGTCTGAAGGATCAGCTCTATAAACCTATCTATCCTCTATTCTAGACCTGTGTGAATTGACTGATGCACTCCTCCTACCTCTGTCTCTAATACGGTCACCTGGTAATGAGATAAGTTCTAAAGTATCAAATAACTGTTGCAAAACATTTGCAACATGATATTGTCCTTCTGCCAAATTTCTAAAACTGTCTCTAGCCTCTTTGTCCACTTCATTACCTAAATTGTCAACATTCCTGTCACCTCTATGACCAAATTGTGGTCCCTGTTCACTACCTTCTGGAGGTGGTGAAGCTCTACCCCTACGGGTATAATGCATCCCTGGAACAAATCTCTCTACCATAACTGGACCGAAATTACCTACAGGCTGGCAAGACTATTGCTCTGATACCACTGTAATGAGCCTAGCTGGCTTTATGATGGAAACTTTTTTTTTTTAAATTTGTTTTGCAATTTTTTTTGTTTTTCTACCGCAACCTTTATGTTTAATGCAGCTCACAAAGAGCAACTTCTTGGGTGCTGAAGACGGCTAACTTCATGTGGGAACCTCACGGCATGCTACAAGATTGTACGCAGCTAAAAGGAAATGTTGCGGTTTGCATATATGGATTACGGCACATTAAAACAATCCCAATCTGAACCAATTCAATTCAAAACACAATTCGTTGGCAATCATAACCAATTCAAAGTGTTGAATTCTCAAGAAGAATTTCACAATCCTTCAAACTACTCCAAATCCTTGTTGTTTCTTCTCTCAAAATTTCATTTTTCACCAAGATAATATGCATAATGATATGTTTCGAAAATCTTCAAGGCTATTTAATAAGCATTAAAAAATGATGGCTTCTTCAACACACCAAAAACCTCAAAGCTGTAATATCCCCGTCATTAAATGACTATTAAAACTATTGTATTTGGAGGTCCCCATTGATTTAGCTTATCTCGGGCCCATTCTTTCTTTTTGGCATAGTTTAGTTGTTGCCGTCGGCTCTTTTGTGCACTCTCGAGAGTTTTCCCTGATGGGTATTTATGCTCGGCGTGTAGGTTAGTTTTGAGATATAGAGATTTGATATTTTATTTGTATTTGTGAATTCCTGTTGGGATTCTACTGTTCGCCATTTCGGAGGTGAAAGATCCTCCCTATTTGGTTTATGCGTAGTTTCGGTGGGATTCAACCCTCACCCTACTCTGCTTGTTCTGCTTGTATCAGATCTGGCAAATCCGAGGTTTTCGTCAATTAATATAATAAAGATCCTTTTGGCAAGTATATTTGGTTTACTTATTATCCTGCATCTGCACAGATTATCTTTAATCTTTCACATAAAGGAGAACAATGCCATTTGAAGATATCTACCATCCTCCATCCTCATCGTGCGGCCCAAAGCATCCGTACAACCCGAAGCATTCGTGCGGCTCGAAGCATCCGTGTGGCCCGAAGCGTCCATGCGGCCCGAAGCATCCGTACGACCCGAAGCATCCATGCGGCCTGGAGCATCCATACGGTCAAGTTGGGCTATCATCCGTACGGCCCGAAGCATCTGTATGACCAGGAGCATCTGTATGACCAAGCTTGATTTCCAGTGTGCGACAGGAGCACACCGTACGACGGAAGCAGTTAGAACGTCCAGTAACCACTGTACACTGAACCATACCGAGTGGGTGATCCACTCCGTACAACCTTCTACTCATTACCATACGACACTCCCTGTGTTGTTCATTCCTCCGTACGGACTCGGTAGTGTGACAGTTTGGTTCGAAACATTACAGTGGTATCAGAGCTGGTGATTCTGCCAGCTTGTGGGTATTGAATGAGAGTTTATTCGAGGAAAAGGAGCAAATCTCATTCGGTTGGAATGGTCGATCCCCAAGATCCTACAGCTGAAGTCATGACTCTTCTGAGAGAGCTCACTAGGAACCAGGCACAAATTAATGACACGTAGCGCCTCATGGAGGAGACACTGCGAAAATTGGCTAAAAGCAAGATATCGGCTGAACAAAGTAACAATTTTGTCTCAGGAAGGGAAACCTCCAAACTGTACGCTCTCGGCCGTCAATGCCAACTTTCCCTCCACGGATAGAAGAACAGTGCAGAGAGCAACCAGCCTTCCAGGACATATAAGATCAACTTCGGGAAGATTGGAGGAACACAAATATGAAAGGTGATATATCCTACAAAGATTATGCTGAGTTGAGAATGAGGTACTCTAGCGGAAACAAGCATGGGTATTATAATGACGATCTCAGACGAAAGATTGGCAAGGTTAATCTATCATCCTTTGAGGGGTCTGCAACTATCACAGCGCGTGCATGGGTGCAAAAAGCGAACACATACTTCCAACTCAACCCTATGCCGGAGGAGGCCATCAAATTTGCCGCACTACATCTGGAAGGAATAGCCCACGAATGGTGGCATCATGGTATGGTTACTCTCGGCCACGATCAAATAAATTCCTACGCAGAATTCACGGAGAGACTAATAGATCGATTTGATGGAAGAGATCCAGAACTGAATTTCAAAGAATTGGCTCAGTTAAAGCAATCTGGCACAGTTGATGGTTACATAATAGAATTTCAGAGGATGTCTGTCTTGGTGACTGATATTTCAGAAAGACGATTGGTGGTAGTGTTCATGGATGGACTGGCGGAACCCTTAAAAGGATGGGTAAAAGGATTCAACCCCACCAGACTCACGGAAGCAATTAAGAAGGCGCACGACATGGCGACATCTTCTTCTTCGTCCACCAAATATTACTCGCAGTCCAAACCACCTCTCGCTCCACGGGAAAGAGATAGTAGACCTCCACCCAGGAGACCTCCGTTGGATGAGGAAACTAGGCAGGAACTCAGAAGAAAAAAACTTTGTTTCAACTGTAAGGAGCCATGGGTACTGGGACATCGATGCCTTGGCAAAGGAAAAATCCATTACATTGAGGTTTTGTCTGACGAAGAGGAAGAACAAACACCTGAAGCCGAAGTAGCTGAACAACAAACTTCGGGGGAGGTGAACATCAATCACGTAGAAAGACTTGCCACACTTTTCAAAAGAGGAGGTGCCATTGCTACTCTAGCGGGAACTCCAAGATGCACTGTGTTCCGGGTCTGGGGCACCCTATAAGGACAACGGGTCGTGGTCATGCTTGACAGCGGAGCCACACTCAACTTCATTAACTCATCACTAGTGAGCCGACGGAATCTGTGTACTGAGGCACACCAGGGATTTGACGTCAAAGTAGCGGGAGGAAATTTGTTAACATGCACTCATCTAGTTCCGCAACTGAGCATCACCATGGGCAACCACATGGTGACATGATTTCTTTGTGGTGGATTGGATGACATGGAAGTCATTCTCGACATTCAGTAGATGGAGACATTGGATGAATACACAGAGTTTCAAGCGAATGGAGTTTTCCTTTGAGGTAAACGACAAAAAGATTGTGTTGAGAGGAATGTCGAATGGAGGATCGAAGGAAATTTCAATCGAACGGATGGAAGCTATCTTCAGACACGACAATGTGGTTGGGGCTGCACATTGTTTTGCCTCAATAGAACCCATACAGAGACAAAGAAGGGACCACTAGGAGGAAGAACCTCAAAGGGTTTTGGATAGATACCACCAGGTCTTCGCCGACATACCCCCTGGCATACCACCACATCGAGGATTCGAACATACCATTGAGATGGAAGCTGGTGCCAAACCGGTAATCACTATGCCATACCGCCACCATAGGAGGCTAAAAGATGAAATTGAAAAAACAATTCAGGAACTCCTTGACAAAGGTTGGATCAGACCTAGGGCTAGTCCCTTTGCATCATCGGTAGTGCTGGTTAAAAAGGATGGAACGATGCGGATGTGTGTGGACTATCGTGCGCTGAACAAAATGACCATAAAAAATAGGTACCCAATTCCCAGGATCGATGAATTGCTGGATGAATTACACGGCACCGTTTACTTCTGCAAAATAGATCTTCGTTCGGGATATCACCAAATTCGCATGAGGGAATAGGGTGTGGAGAAAACAACATTCCGTTGCCATTATGGGCATTACGAATTCCTGGTCATTGTAATGTTCCCATTTTTAATAAAACTATTGTATTTGGGGTCCCGATTGATTTAGCTTCTCTCGGGCCCATTCTTTCTTTTTGGCATAGTTTAGTTGTTGCCGTCGGCTCTTTTGTGCACTCTCAAGAGTTTCCTCGACGGGTATTTATGCTCGGCGTGTAGGATAGTTTTCATATGTGGAGATTTGATATTTGATTTATGTTTGCGAATTCCTGTTGGGGATTTTGGTCTGCGCCATTTGGGAGGTGAAAGACCCTCCCTATTTGGTACTCTACAGTTTTGGTGGGATTCACCCCTCACCCTACTTTGCTTGTCTGCTTGTATCGAATCTAGCAAATCCGAGATTTTATCAATCAATCCAATAAATATCTCATTTGGCAATATATTCAATCTGTGCAATTGTATACAATTATCTGGTTATTCATGAAGGACCTTGGCACTGTTAATCCATCGAATTTTACATCTGTACAGCACCAATATATACCCCAGTATGGCACCGTACACTTGCCCAAGATCACCGTACAAACATCAGCCAACCGCATGCTTGCATTGTCGTACACCGTACGACCTCTTTGCCTACGCCTGCTACCGTACGACCATTCACCTGCAACCGTACGACCCTCTGCTATTGTACGATCATTTAGTGTGCATATTCCTGGCCTGTACGGACCTCAGATTTGCACGCCTCCGGTTTGCACACTTGCGGTTTGTTCTTTTGATTTGCACGCCTTTGGTTTGTTCTCAGATTTGCACACCTCCGGTTTGTTCTTCTGATTTGCATGCCTCCGGTTTGTTCTTCTGATTTGCACGCCTTCGGTTTGTTTTTAGATTTGCACGCCTCCGGTTTGTTCTTCTGATTTGCACGCCTCCGGTTTGCACGCCTCTGGTTTGTTCTTCTGATTTGCGCGCCTCCGATTTGTTCTTCTGATTTGCACGCCTCTGGTTTGCACGCCTCTGGTTTGTTCTTCTGATTTGCATGCCTTCGGTTTGTTCTTCTGATTTGCACGCTTCCGGTTTGTTCTTCTGATCTGCACGCCTCCAGTTTTTTTTGTGCGGCTTTCAATTACCAGTTCGAAGGCACTGGACAATTTTGTGATCTTTGTTCGTACTTGGGAACATTACAGTGGTATCAGAGCTGGTGATCTTGCCAGCTTGTTGGGATGATTGAGAGATTTTGGGATTCAGATCACACCATGGCGCTTAGTAGTGATCGACAGTGGTGGTTGAACGCACTAGAAAGGATTAGCAAAGAGCTCAGCGAGGGTATTGATCTTCCATTAGATATATTGGATGTATGTTTGAGTAAGGTTGACCAATCACCTTCAAGATTTTTACGGAGGATCCTTTCTCCAATTATGGATGCCTTAAGTCAACCGAGGCTTTTGAGACACCATGACAAGGAAATGAAGCTGGCAGTTGCAGCATGTCTTAGCGAGATTTTGAAAATCTCGGCTACTAGAGAACCGTATGATGACAACACCATGGTAGAGATATTACATTTGATCGTTGACAGTTTTCAGAGTCTTGATGACTTCAGTGGTGACCCTTTTGGTAGGAGATCTACAATATTGGAGAATTGTGCAAATGTCAAAGTAAGTAACCTCCTCTTAGATCTAGAGTTGCAAGACTTGATCCATGATATGTTTCATCACTTCTTGGTCACAATCAAGGAATGTCATGATAGTAAGGTTTCGGGTGCTATGGAGAGCCTTATGATTTCGTGCATTGAAGAGATGGATGAAATATCCCAACCTATCATATCTATGTTGTTGGTTGTTCGAGATCTTGAATGTATCTTGTCTATGGCAGCATGTAGATTGGTCAGTAATGTATTCAAGCATTGTGAAGAAAAACTAATATCTCATTTGCACAAGTGGAAGAAAGTTGTTGACGGTGATAAAGGTGACGCTTTACGTGAGACTCTATCTACCGTCGCCAAGGTTCTGTCTGCCGTCGAGGATCTGTTTACCACCAAGGTTGTGTCCATTACCAAGTCTATGTCCGTCACCGAGGCTCTGTCCGCTGTGTCCATTGCCGAGGTTGTGTCTGTCACCGAGGTTGTGTCCATC
Organism: Chamaecyparis obtusa; assembly: GCA_027943335.1. NCBI lineage: Eukaryota > Viridiplantae > Streptophyta > Pinopsida > Cupressales > Cupressaceae > Chamaecyparis > Chamaecyparis obtusa. The sequence continues at coordinate 1,629,695 of BSBK01002032.1, forward strand.
GCCGAGGCTGAGGTTGTGTCCATCGTCGAGGCTGTGTTTGTCACCGAGGCTCTGTTCGTTGCCGAGGCTGAGGCTGTGTCCGTCATTGAGGCTCTATCCGCCACTGTGACTGTGTCCGTCGTTGAAGCTCTGTCTGCCGCCGAGACTGTCTCCGTCGTCGAGGCTGTGTCTGTCGCCGAGGCTCTGTCCGCCACCGAGGCCATGTCTGTCTCTGAGGCCTTATCTGTCACTGAGGGTGTGTCTGTCTTCGAGACCTTGTCTATCATTGAGGATGTGTCTGTTGCCAAGGATTTGTCTGCCACTGAGGCTGTGTCCGTTACCAAGGCTCTGTTTGTTGCTGAAGCTCTGTCCGCCGCTGAGACTGTATCCATCGCCGAGGCTGTGTCTGTCGCCGAGGCTCTGTCCGCTGCCGAGGCTGTGTTTGCCACCAAGGCTGTGTCTGTCTTCGAGGCCTTCTTTGTCATTGAGGTTGTGTCTGTCTCCGAGACCTTGTCTATCACTGAGGATGTGTCTGTCGCTGAGGATTTGTCTGCCACTGAGGCTGTGTCCATTGCCGAGGCTCTGTTTGTCGCCGAAGCTCTGTTCGCCGCCGAGATTTCTTTCAGATCGAGATTCCCTTCAGACGGAGATCCCCTTCGGGTCGAGATTGCCTTCGGATCGAGATTCCCTTCGGGCTGAGTTTGCCTTTGGATCGAGATTGCCTTTGGGTTGAGATTGCCTTCGAGTGGAGATTCCCTTCGGACTGAGATTGCCTTCGGGTTGAGGTTCCCTTCGGGTCGAGTTTTCCTTCGGATTAAGATTCCCTTTGGGCCGAGATTGCCTTCGGGTGGAGATCCCCTTCGGACCGAGATTGCCTTCGGATCGAGATTCCCTTTAGGCCGAGTTTGCCTTCGGATCAAGATTCCCTTCGAGCTGAGATTGTCTTCGGGTGGAGTTCCCCTTCGGATTGAGATTGCCTTCGGGCCGAGGTTCCCTTTGGGGCGAGTTTTCCGTCGGATCAAGATTCCCTTCGGGCCAAGATTGGCTTCGGGTGGAGATCCCCTTCGAACTGAGATTGCCTTCGGGTCGAGATTCCCTTCGGGCTGAGTTTGCCTTCGGATCGAGATTGCCTTAGGGCTGAGATTGCCTTCGGGTGGAGATTCCCTTCGGGTGGAGATTGCCTTCGGGCTGAGTTTGCCTTCGGATCGAGACTCCCTTCGAGCCGAGATTGTCTTCGGATGGAAATTCCCTTCGGACCGAGATTATCTTCTGGTCGAGTTTCTCTTCTGGCTGAGTTTGCTTTCGGATCAAGATTCCCTTAAGGCTGAGATTGCCTTCGAGTTGAGACCCCCTTCGGATCGAGATTCCCTTCGGGTCGAGATCGCCTCCGGGTCGAGATTCCCTTCGGGCCGAGATTTCCTTCGGATGGAGTTTCCCTTCGGGCCAAGATTGCTTTCCGGACGTCTTGCAAATTTACCTCCGGGCAGAGATCACCTTCAAAACATTACAATGTTGTCGGCATCAGCATGTGTGTCTATGCCCATGCTAGAAGAGATTGTTGAATGTGAGGGTGTGAAATATTTCATGGGTTGGCGTTGTTGGGATCCTGGTGAAGGGCATGGCAATAGTTATACAAGAGTGATGCAGTTAAAGCTTGATGACGGTTTACTCGTCCCAACTAAATCCATCTATGTGCATATGGTCCAACAACAGCACAAAGTTTCCAATGGATATTGCTACCAACATCCGCGCTTGGCTTGGGATTTGAGCATTGATGAGTTTGATGTTCGGTTTCATTGGGATCCTGGTGACTCTGGGCATGGCAACAATTATATTAGAGTGGAGCAACAGAAGCTTGATGGAGAGTTACTTTTCTCGCTTACTTCTAGGCGCATTCGCGAGCTCTTGTTGCAGCTTGAGGGTTCCAGTGAACACAATTATCAGTGTCCGCGCCTAGTTTGGAATCCTGGAGTATTGATGATGAATTGCTTAAGAGCAAGCAATCTTTGGGCATCAAGGATTTGTAATGTTCCCATTTTTAATAAAACTATTGTATTTGGGGTCCCGATTGATTTAGCTTATCTCGAGCCCATTTTTTCTTTTTGGCATAGTTTAGTTGTCGCCGTCGGCTCTTTTGTGCACTCTCGGGAGCTTCCCTGACGGGTATTTATGCTCGGCGTGTAGGATAGTTTTCATATGTGGAGATTTGATATTTGATTTATGTTTGCAAATTCCTGTTGGGGATTCTGCTCTGCACCATTTCGGAGGTGAAAGACCCTCCCTATTTGGTACTTTGCAGTTTCGATGGGATTCACCCCTCACCCTACTCTGCTTGTCTGCTTGTATCGGATCTGGCAAATTCGAGATTTTATCAATCAATCCAATAAATATCTCATTTGGCAATATATTCAATCTGTGCAATTGTATACAATTATCTGGTTATTCACGAAGGACCTTGGCACTGTGCATCCATCGAATTTCACAGCCGTACGGCACCGATATAGACCCCCGTACGACACCGTACACTTGCACAAGATCACCATACAGACATCAGCCAACTGCACACCTGCATTGCCGTACGCCGTACAACCTCTGTGCCTACACCTGCTACCGTACGACCATTCACTTGCAACCGTACAACCCTCTGCTACCATACGGTCATTTAGTGTGCATATTCTTTGCCTATACAGACCTCAAATTTGCACGCCTTTGGTTTGTTCTTCTGATTTGCACGCCTCCGGTTTGTTCTTCTAGTTTGCATGCCTTCGGTTTGCACGCCTCCGGTTTGTTCTTCTGATTTGCACACCTCCTGTTTGCACGCCTGCGGTTTGTTTTTCTGATTTGCACGCCTGCGGTTTGTTCTTCTAATTTGCACGCCTCTGGTTTGTTCTCAGATTTGCATGCCTCCGGTTTGTTCTTCTGATTTGCATGCCTCCGGTTTGTTCTTCTGATTTGCACGCCTCTGGTTTGTTCTTTTGATTTGCACGCCTCTGTTTTGTTCTTCTGATTTGCACGCCTCCGGTTTGTTCTTCTGATTTGCACGCCTCCGGTTTGTTCTTCTGGTTTGCATGCCTCCGGTTTGCACGCCTCCGGTTTGTTCTTCTGATTTGCACGCCTCTGGTTTGTTCTTTTGATTTGCACGCCTCCGGTTTGTTCTTCTGATTTGCACGCCTCCGGTTTGTTCTTTTGATCTGTACGCCTCTAGTTTGTTCTATGCGGCTTTCAATTACCAGTTCGAAGGCACTGGACAGTTTTGTGATCTTCATTCATACTTGGGAACATTACAGTCATGCCGTTCGGATTGACCAACGCTCCTGCTACATTCCAGTCTTGCATGAATCACATTTTTAACAAACAATTGAGGAAATTCTTATTGGTATTCTTTGATGATCTACTAATCTAGAATTAGACATGGGAAGAGCACTTAAGGCACCTGGAAGAAGTGCTTGAGATTATGAAGTCACAACTGTTCGCCAAACAATCCAAGTGTGAATTCGGAATGACAGAGATATTATATTTGGGGCACGTTGTTAGTAGCCAAGGAGTTCAGGTGCATCAAGAAAAGATTCAGGCTATCCTGGATTGGCCACCTCCAAAGAATCTTTCAGAACTACGCGGATTCTTTGGGTTGTGTAGTTACTATAGACGGTTCGTGAAAGGGTTCTCTCAGCTCAGCGCACCTCTCACCGACCTTACAAAGAAGGAAGCTTTTCAGTGGAATGAACGTGCACATCAGACTTTTGAGAAACTCAAGGAGATTATGAATTCATGTCCAGTCCTTGCACTGCTAGACTGCAGTCGACCGTTCACCTTGGAGTGTGATGCCTCCAGAGAGGGTATCGGGGCTGTCTTAATGCAGGACCGCCACCCTATAGCTTTCGAAATCCGAAAGCTCTCAGGAACCGAAAGGTTGTACTCTATATACGACAAAGAAATGCTGGCCATCATGCATGCTTTGACGAAGTTTAGGCAGTACCTTGTCGGAGCCAAGTTCGTTGTCCGTTCAGATCACAACAGCCTAAGGCATTTTCTGGAACAGCGGGAGTTAAATGAGCAACAACAAAAATGGGTAAGTAAAGTTCAAGAAAGCCGGCCATATGTTCCTTATCTCAAATATTATCAGACTGGAAAGAGCATTTGTTGGTCGAATACTCCAAGGACACGTCCGCGTGCCAACTCCTGGATAAAGAAATACAAGAGGACAGGTATAAGGTGGTCGATGATATTATTTTCTACAAGGACAGAATTTACTTGGTGCCTGAATCCAAGTTGAAGAAAAAAATCTTGAAAGAAATGCATGATTCACCTCTAGCCGGGCATCAAGGGTACTTAAAGACCTATCGACAGATTAGGGAGAGATTCTCTTGGAAGGGCCTAAAAAATGATATATTGTAGTATGTTCGGGAATGTTCCACCTGTCAATAAAATAAATCTAAACACACTCTTTCGACAGGTTTACTTCAACCGTTACCCATTCCAAAGAAGTGGGATAGCATCTCAATGGATTTCATCTTCGGGCTTCCTAAGGTGCAAGGGAAAGATTGCATTTTTGTGGTAGTCGATAGATTAACCAAGTATGCACATTTCTTTGCTATCCCAATAGAATCGTTCGCTGCACAGGTAGTAGACTTATTCTTCGAGGAGGTTTTCTGTCTGCATGGAATCCCTTGAAACATAGTGAGCGACAGAGATGGCCGCTTCCTCGTTAATTTTTGGAAAGAATTGTTTCGACTGGCAGGGACAGAGTTGTCACCAAGCACCAGTTACTACCCGCAGACTGACGGACAAACAGAGATTGTGAACAAATGGCTGGAAGGTTACCTCATAAATTATGTTTCAGCACAACAGAGGGCATGGGTAAAATGGTTACACTTGGGAGAGTATTGCTACAATACCACTTTCCACATGTTCATTGGAGTGAAACCTTTCAAAGCCTTGTACGGATATGAACCTCTTTCATTTGCGGATATGGCTCTCGGTGACAGTCACACGCCGAAGGCCAAAGATTGGCTGCAGGAAGGAATAGATATTTTAAAGTCCCTAAAAGAAAATCTCCAGCACGCTTAGAATCAACATAAATTGTACATGGACAGGCACCAAATCGAGAGGAGTTTTGAAGTAGGGGATCTGGTGTACCTTCGACTTCAACCATACAAACAATCGTCTCTGAATCCTTCCGGGAAGGAGAAGTTGAGGCCGCGCTTGTACGGACCCTAACGTGTGACACGGAGAGTGGGCGAAGTTGCATACGAATTGGACGTGCCTGAGGGAAGCCGAATCCACGACGTCTTCCACGTGTCTTGTCTGAAGAAAGCCATGGGCCAGCAAGTGACAGTCTCTAGGGAGGAATGTTAGTATTGGAACCCACGGAAATCATTTACAACTGGGATAGAAAATTGAGGACACACACTATCAAGGAATTTTTTGTGCGCTGGAAGGACCTTCCCCTTGAAGATGCCACCTGGAAAGGAGAAGAGATCCTGGAACACCCCAGCCTGAAATTGCTTGAGGACAAGCAATTATTGGGACAGGAGGACTGTAATATCCCTGTCATTAAATGAGTATTAAAACTATTTTATTTGGGGGTCCCGATTGATTTAGCTTATCTCGGGCCCATTCTTTCTTTTTGGCAGAGTTTAGTTGTTGGCGTCGGCTCTTTTGTGCACTCTCAGGAGTTTTCCTCGACGGGTATTTATGCTCGGCGTGTAGGTTAGTTTTGAGATATAGAGATTTGATATTTTATTTGTATTTGCGAATTCTTGTTGGGATTATGCTGTTCGCCATTTCTAAGGTGAAAGATCCTCCCTATTCGGCTTATGCGCAGTTTCAGTGGGATTCAACCCTCACCCTAATTTGCTTGTTTTGCTTGTATCGGATCTGGCAAATCCGAGGTTTCCGTCAATTAATATAATAAAGATCCTTTTGGCAAGTATATTTGGTTTACTTATTATCTTGCGTCTACATAGATTATCTTTAATCTTTCGCATAAAGGATAAGAACTCCATTTGAAGATATCTACTATCGTCCATCCTGACTGTGCGGCCCAAAGCATTTGTACGGCCTGAAGCATCCGTGGTGCCCGAAGCATCCGTACGGCCCGAAGCATCAGTGCGGCCTGGAGCATCCGTATGACCAAGTTGGGCTGTCATCCGTACAACCCGAAGCAGCCATGCGGCCCAAAGCATCCGTATGGCCAGGAGCCTCTGTACGGCCAGAAGCATCCGTACGGCCAGGAGCATCCGTACGACCAAGCGTGATTTCTTGTGTGCGACAGGAGCACACCGTACAACCAGAAGCAGTCCGAACGTCCAGTAACCACCGTACACTGAACCATACCGAGCGGGCGATCCACTCTGTACAGCCTTCTACTCATTACCATACGGCACTCCCTGTGTTGTTCATTCCTCTGTATGGACTCGGTAGCGTGATAGTTTGGTTCGGAACATTACACTTTTAAAATTAAGAGTGGGGCCCGATCCATGTTTGGTATATTTCTGTTCAAAATCTTTAATTGTTGCCATGGGTCTTCATTATTGGCAAAATATTTTTTAAGGTTTGGCTATTTAAATTTCTAAATGTTCCACACAATATATCTATCGCTCATCCTTGTTGTTGAATAGATTCGAATAATTTTGGTCGCTAACTTTATTATTTTTGGTGTTGTTGGGAAGCTTGAAAGTATTTGAAGAAATATTTGGCGGACCCCTTTCTATGTGTCATGGTGTGAATGCAAGCAAATATCTCAATATCGCTTAAGTCCAGACACGAGGCTTAGATACATTTGTATGGTTGGAAGTATTCAATCTAAGTATCTATTGCTGGGCGCATATATTGTGGACAAACTGAAGCTCTTTGAAGGATTGACTCGACTGAGAGTCATTCATACAGATTTCTCTTTATTGCTCATTGTCTGCTGTTGGAGGTTCACGGAAAGTGTTGGCCTTACCTTGTGGAAGCCAAACCTGTATGTATTCGAGTGTTGGAACCTGTGGGCAATGAAAGATTGGATCCAAGTACCACTGGCTGCTTAAAGAGTTTGGTTAGGTGTTGGATTTCATGCTGAGCTTTTTGTATTTGATTGATGGTCTTCCACATCAGGGATAGCTAAGTTATATGCATTAAATTGCAATTCTGAGCATTATTCAGAATATCATCATTGCTTGCAAACCGGGGTGCTGGTTTTTGACATCCACTCTGGGCAGGAGAAGATTCAGTTGGACTCCTCAATCTAACAACTACAGATTAAGGTTCGCTTTCAGATCCAGAGTTATTGAGGTCAGGATTTGTGATTCATATTTCTCTGTGTTTACTTATGCCATCAATTGGAATTGTGGAATAAGATATTCCATTGCAGTCCGATCATTATTAATTTGATTACGCTTCTGGAAATATTGCGAATATCAATCAGGTGGTAGTTTGAGACCATATGACCATGCCTTAAATCAAAGCAAACTGTTTGTTATAATGCCTCTTAATTGAGTTTGGAAAAGTGTAGAGAAATATTGCACCAATTTTGATCAGGGATATTTCAGGCGCCTAGATTGCAGAGCTTTTATTATTTCAAGAGATTGAAAAGAAACTTGTAGATTTAAGGGTAGATGAGGTTGGGAGAAAAAACTTAGTATTGGGGGACGGACATCAACATTTTAATGACACAAGGCTTTTCATAAATAACATTTTCAACACACAAGACTCTAGTGGGTTGTTTAAGGATGGGAGTCATATTAGCAATATAAGGTGATAAAGCAGATTTGGGGGGTGTACTTAGCTCTATGTCTGATAAGTTTGTCCACAGAAGTCTGCACATTAGCAATATAGTTGTCAGCAAACCTGATTATGGAGAGGGGTATTGTGCTCGTCCTCATCCAGAATATGAGTACACGTATATCGAATGAGCTCCTAAAGAGGGGTCTCAACAGGGTTTGTGGACTCCATTTGACTGGTTCTTTTAGTGAAATTCTTTGTTCTTGTATAAGTTTTGAGAGGAGCATCTAAGACATAGAGATACTTGACTTTGTAGTATCTTGAGAGAATTAACTTAGCTTGAAAGAATTTTATTCTTGATTTTTTTTCAATAAGGCATTAATGTGTTATTAAAATCTGCTTTTTTTTCTGAATGAGGTGCATTTTTTAATTAAACTTAGCTGTTCATGTTTTTATAGGTATGAGCAGCAGCTGGAAAAATTTTCTGGCTTCATGGAGTCTTTTCTTGATATATCTCCACCAGAAGTCACAAATCAAATGTCAGCAATGGGCAAGACGATGCATAAAGTACAGAGATTAGCATTTTGGGCTCGATTAATGCAGAAATCCATCTCATTGGGCCAAAAAGATGTGATGTATGGCCCTTAATTCTATGTTATGATGTCTTGTGAGTTGCATCTTTATATAATGATGGAATAGGTTTCAAGGAATGTTGTCATAGACCTTTGTGTCAGTGCTTGAGTTTCTATTCCTCATCAATCCTTGCAACATAGTTTTCTACATTATAAAATGGGTAGTTGACAAGATAGCATTATTTTTGGGAATCAATCTTTTGTTGGTAACTCAATCAGGGTCAAATTTTAATTTTGTTTTTCCTTTTCTACCTTAATGTAGACTTTCTCTTTTGTATGTCTTACGAGTCCTTATAATTGTGGAATTACGGCTGGTTTTTTTTTTGGAATGGTGCATGTATTATTAAGTTTTTGGTTAGAAATCAACATCTTTCAAGTTTATAAGAGTTTGATGCCAATTATTGATTTTTCTTTGCAGAGAGTTCATAAATTTACTTCTTGCTCCCGCATCCAAGGTTCTCAATGAGTGGTTTGAGGTTGTTTTCCCACACATACCTTTGTTTTGGTTGCTTGCTTGTTTTACATTACTCTTTTTGGCTTTTTCTGTGTATTGTTCTGCCAGCAATCCTTGGTAAAGCAATTGTTTGTTTTACATTCTTATTTTATGCTTTTAATTTAAATGGTAATGCTGGCAATTCTTGATAAAATGATTTCTTAAGTATTACTTTGAAACTGATTATCCGAGACTAGTTATTTCCTTTGAAGTGTGTATATAAGGTAGATGATTATCCTATCCAGTTACTGCAACTTCCATGAACTGGGTTTAAGGTTTACTGATGCATCTAAAAGATATTTGAAGTATTCAGTCAAGATACAAGATCTTTTGACAAGTGATGGTAAGTATCTTCCTTGAAACGGTGTCCCCTTAAGTGTTGTCATATTAATATCCTTATTTGTAATTATATAATGAATTGATCTTAAAGCCACAGCATTGTCACTAGAAAATAGAAATTGAACATGAAATCAGTCATGATTGCACAAATGACAAAAAAGGTATTTTAGATTCTTTAAATTTCGATGGATCCTAAGTATAGGGATCCACTTTTGGAGAAAAGTCACTACTGCGATCATAACTGGGTGATGTCTGCCTTATGGGGAACTTGTTCAAATGAGCCCAACAGTGCCTTGTGCTCCCACAAATTTGTACCTCATACATGAAAATCTTTAAGTCTGCAAGAAGCTACAATTGACAGATGTACATTTCTCTTTTACAAATGGTAGACATGGCCTCTGCATCGGAACATGTTTTACAAGAGATAATTACTTTAGGTGGTCATTAAAGAGAGCACTCTCTAGGATTTATTTTTATTGATGATTTGCAAATCTCAGTCTGTAATGCAAAACATTCTTGGTATCTTATATTTTTGTAATGTCTACTTTTTGGGACATTAGTAGCCAATTACATAATTAAGCTTTAAGTTGTCAAATTATATCAAATTTGACAACTTAATATAATTATTTAATAATATATTATAATGACTTTAGTCGTGAGTTTAGTTAAAAACTATTATCCACGACGTTTCGGGGATGGGGACAGGGGGATGACATGGGAAGCATTTTTGGGACATTTCTTAAACAGCCAAAAATAGGGGGTGACAGGGGATGGTATTGTACAAATTTTTAATATATATATATATATATATATATATATATATATATATATAAGTGAATTTTTCAAAATATATTAAGATATTATAGATAGATCGAGAGAGGGAAAGAGAGAGATATGTCAATAATTGATAACAACAAGAAAATATGCAAATAAATCACCGATTCACATGTTACAACAATAGTATAACAACATAAATGGTAATAGTAGCAATATAAATCAGTATAACAACATTATAACAATAGTCTCAAACATCAAAACCATGCTCTGTCAATATAAATATCCAAATCAAAATGTCTCAAACATGTATGCGGAAGTCTCAAAAATCAAAATGTAACAGGTTATAGGCACATAATTTGAAGCTAAGGCTCATTGTATCTATCAATATCCAAAGGCTCAGAATCATCTGAGTCACTATCTCCCTCTGGCATAAGTGAATCATCCAATGGTAGCCCGACCAGTCTTAGTTGCACCTCCTTCATTTGAATTTTATCATTCGCAGACACAAATTTGAACCTTGTGGCCCCCCCCCACATTGCCGCTTTGGCAAAAAGAATTTTGAAAATGTATTTTTTTTGGTTTTTTAATGCCAAAAATCATTCAAATATGTAGGGCACGCTTTTTTGTTCCGGGGACGTTTCAGGCGCCCCCTAGGCATTTCAGGGATGGCTAGCAATCCCCAAATGTCAGGGGACATTTCTTGCCATTTCTTGCAGTTTTTTGAAATCTAGGATGGCTGCGGGATGTCTCTTTTCATCCCATTGTCTCTGAAACGTTTTGGAGATGAAAATGAGTCCCTCGGTGATAGGAAATGCGTCTCCATGTAACATAGGTAAAAAATTAATAGTCATTTTATTATCATTTCCTTAATTTCAAATAAAAAGGGGGATAATAAAGAGACAAAGAAAAGGAATATCAAGAGACAGGCAGAGGGAAAACAAAGAGTCACAGGGATGTGCTATCAAAGACCATTGAGAGGCTCATTCTGAATATGTTTTGGTTTTATTATTTTTCTCTTGGAGAAAGTTGTGAGCATTTGGCTTTCAGTTGTGGAATCTGAGGATGGAAAACCTTAAGATTTCTCAGGAATTGGACGGAAACCTTGTTCCAATTGGAGGTGCCAATTAGGTATCTCTAGTTGTATTGCAGGTTGTTTCATTTTTGTAAGTCTCTTCAGAGTAATGTGTTATTATTTAATATTGGCTATTTTTATATCTTGGCACAAGGAAAGGAATAGCCATATATTTAATAAGAGTCATGTGTTCAAGTAAACTTATATTATGATGAATAATATTGATATGATTATTCATGTGGGGGAGCTTCTTGTTTGAAGAATATATCATTCATTGCAAAAAAATGAATTCCAAAGCAACGGGAAAAATGAAGTGACTTTGGAAACATGGGAATTCATGCTAATGGCATTTAGTCTATTATGACGATTCAAGGAGTCTTGTTAGTTGAATGGGCATTACTGTTCAACCTGATTTGAGGACATTAACATTGAAAGGAGTGCGAAAGTTTTGATGTATGTCTGTTCGAAAGCTGCTCCTTGTGTCAATACTGTGCCTGAGAATCTTCTCTCGTGCGTGAGGTCTTTACTTTCAGTTCCTGGCTCCATTTGGTATCAATATTGACCCCATGCAAGAGGGATTTGGTGGCAAAAAAGGGACATTGGGGATTGTTGCTGCTATTTCCTGGTCTGTATCAGCAACACAGGTTTATCATCTAATCTTTGCTTTCATAGTTGGGACATGAGGCTCTATAGAGTGGATGTGAACTATCAATGACTTGTACAGGGAGATGTAGTCCAGATTGGAATTTAGTTTGAAGCTTTCCTATCCTCTTAGGTCATACGCATGGAGAAATAGGGACAGCACATTTGAAGACCATTTTGCCTTGTCTTCATTTCTACCTATATTGAGATGTTGGAGTCCAGATTTAATCCTGGGTTTTTTTGTTGAAAATAGCCCTGAGAAGAAGCCTCTGAGTCCAGTTGCTGCTCCTGGAGCTTAGTATTGGTTAAGTTATTGGGTATATTGCAGCTGCAGACATTGACCTGGGTTATCACAAAATCAGACCTGTCCCATGTTCATAATTGCTGAAGGAATTTGTGAATCTTAAGCTGTTCAAGATTGTGCTAGATAACTTGTGATGTGTCACTGCATTTGGAAGAGTTGAGTCATTTATTGAAGTGTGATTAATCATGATGTGCTTGGAGTATGGTTCTTTGCTGATCGGGCAACACAAAATACATATCCTTCGAATTAATACAGATAGACTTACAGCATTATCTGAATGCCTGGAAACTGAAGATAACAGCAGATGCATAGTTAGAGTGTGTGGCTGTTGAATTGGCTTTGGGTTCTTAAGCTGCTAATTGTAAGGCTGAGTTCCTATTTAGAAGCTTGAATCTGCTAAAAGGGCAGAGTTCATATGGCATATATCTTTGTAATCTGTTCTTGCTTTGAGTTCAATGAAATTATATCTTGATCAGTTAAACAAACTCTTGCAACTTTGATATTGCAACTATGGATGCTAAATAATTGCGGTGAGTTAAAAGGGATAATTGCAATCACAAATTCATTCAAACATCTGCAGAAACTTCCATATTCACCTTTATGCCAACTGTTTGTTTTAATGCCTGTGAACTGAAGTAAGAAGAAAGGTGCAAAAAATTTGGTAGAAATTGGGATAGGACACTACAATATGATGATTAGTGCAGTATGGAATTTCCGGTTGTGGGAATCCTAGATAAGTTTATACGTGCAACATGGACAGTTTTGCATATCTTTTCAAGAAAATGCTCTTTGGGTCAGTCAATAAAGATTAGAGAAGTTTTAAAGTAATTTTTAGATACTAAAAGTAATAGTGAGCTTGCTGATATATTTTTTTAGGGAGAGAGCTTCTATAATCTTGTAACAAGTCCAACATTTGTTACATGTTTAGATGATTGAATATTTTTTTTTAGTGAACTCCGGTCATAGATTCTAATTCGTCCAGTGGATGAAGATATGGAGGGAAATGTTAAATCGAAAGCAATTATTGATTTGATTATCAATTTCTAGGGATTAAGAAATTGATCAAGGTACTGATTCTGGAATTAGTGATGAGGCTGAAGTTATAGGACTTCATCGTGTTTAAGAATTTATTATTAGATTGTATGCCTCTAAGGGAATGGTAATGCTCCTGAATTTATGAGAAGCTAAGGCAGCAGCACATGTGGACTCGTGGGAACAATTATTCTGAAGAGTTTGGACAAGCAGGAATTTTGTAAGTTGCCAATAGCATGTGTTGGGAAATGTATTATTAGTGTTCACATGTTTGATAATGTGTAACAAATATTAAGTTGTTGAGAAACAACTTAATATTATAGTAAGTGTGTTGATGTGTGTGAAAATAATGATGTGTGTGATCTAAGAGTGTTTGTAGGGATTTGAGTTGTTAAAACAACAAATATAATTCAGGAGTTATAGGAAGTTCTTTTATAATATAGGAATACGTATCCCATAAATATGTAATAACTATTGAGTGAATTATATAAAGAAGCACATATTATTTTGCTTTTGATTATTTGGCTTCTGTATCTTTGCCCTTATTTCTAATATGGTATTAGAGCAGGCATGACTCAGGAAACTTCTATGCCTATTAATATGTGAGGAAGAGAGAATGTTGGCTATAAGGGAGGAGACTAGTTACTATAGTTGGTCTTTTGATTTGAGATTGTATTGACCTGAAGTTTCTTGCTGAAGTTTCAGCAAAGGTTTGATGATATACTATTGTTTTTCTCTTTGTCCCATAACTTTACCAAGTTATCCAAGGTACCATTGAGGGTTGCATTGTTCTTTCTCGTGTAAGATCTCAGCAGTTACATTAGCCACCCTCATGCACATTGTCTTGTTAGTGGGTAGATTCCTCTACAGGAGCAATGCAGATCATTGACCTGTATGTTTCAGGTGATCTCATTATTGCCATGATCTATTTCTCCTATTTGGGAATTGTTTGTTTGACATTGGCCGAATTTAACTGGTATGTATTAGTCCACGTGATTTCGAAGAAGCATATTGATTCTCTATTACAACTCAAGCATCCTAGTTCATACTGGCTGTGATCTCCATTGTCTATTCCACAGCGGACGTTATTAATTCCTTGTGGGAATCGAATTTGATGTGGTGACCCCACTTTGTTTTTGACTAGATAAATTATTGTTTGAATGATTGATTGGGTATGTTGTGATTGGTGGTATATGCATCGGTATTTCCTGTTTGGTGTTTGTCATAAGCCCTAATTGATGTATGTACAATAAAAACATATTCTTAAATACATATATATTCTATTTAAATATATTTGTAATAATAACTACATAAATCCCTTATTTAATGTTTGATCAATAATTAATTAACTATTTCTATATTTGGATTTTATCTTACTAATATTGATCAATATTATTAATTAATAAATATAATATTAATCATTGATATTAATGTGAAAATTCTATTGCAGTCACTGATTATTAATCTCATATCTTATAAAGATTATTTAATTGTCGAAAATAAATTCACAGCTAATATTGAAAAATAACACAATTGCAACTTCACCAATAAAAATATGCGGAAAGAAATATGCAACACAATGAACACAATATTTTTGGACAATTGTCCCTGGAAAAACCCCGAGGGGAAAACCAATACTGCAGATGAGAAATATATTAAACTTCAGCAAATTAAGAGATACAAAATTCCTTGCCTCTCACTGGCAAAACTCCGACAATCTCCCAATTCCTCCTGCTGATATTTCTCCACTATTATCCCAACGCTATCACTGCACCCTTGCTAACACTGCAAGATTGTTTGCTTTCACTGCAAACACATTTGCTAACACTGCAAATGCTCTCCAAGATGTTGTTTTCCAAATGCCCCTAGACCTCCTTTTATACTACTCTCATTGGTAAACCAACGGCCGCAATTGATTCTCAATCAACGGTTGAGATTAAAACTATTCATTAACCAATAACAAAATTGGTTTCTAGTTGCTTCCAATAGTGGTCAATTAATTAACAAATAATTGTCCCTGCTCTAACTAATTTGTTAGTAAAACAATTATTTGCTAATTACTAGCATGTGGACAAACAGCTGTCCAAAGCTAACAAACTAACACTCCCTCTTAGCGAGGAAGCTGTTCTGCACGACACCCAACTTATCTCTGAAGAAGATGAATTTTGCCTTCCCGAATGCCTTTGTCAGAATGTCTGCTACCTACCCCTTTGTAGGTATGTATTGTAGCTGAACAATTCCCCGTTGTACACAATCCCTGATGAAGTGATACCTGATGTCTATATGTTTAGACCTATCATGAAACACTGGATTCTCAGACAACTTGATACAACTCTGATTATCACAATGTATCACAATAGTCTCAACTCTCTGACCAAACAAGGCTACTAGCAACTTCCGAAGCCATATAGCTTCACATGTCGCCATGCTGGCTGCTATGTATTTTGCTTCTGCAGAACTCAAAGCGAAAGACATCTGCTTCCTGTTGAACCAAGAGACAACTCCTGATCCCAAATTGAAACAACACCCTGATGTGCTTCTCTTGTGTGTTGTACTGCCTACCCAATCTGCATCAGTATAGCCTATCAACTTGATACCTTCACCTCGAACATATTTGATCCCGTACTCAACTGTACCATGCAAATATCTCAGCACATGCTTTGCCACTGTCCAATGCACTCTCTTTGGCTCCATCATGAACTGACTAAGAGAGTTTACTGCAAAGGCTATATCTGGCCTAGTGTTGACCAAATACATGAGCGAACCAATCAACTACTTGTATAAGGTGGGATCTACATCCTTCTCCTTAGATGTATCTACCTTCCTCCAATTCATGATCATGGGTGTAGACATGGCTTTGCAATCCTCCATCCCGAATCTTTTCAAGATTTCAATGCAATATTTCTCTTGCCCAAGGAAAATCTATCCATCTGTTTGCCACACCTTCATGCCTAGAAAGTAGTGCATAAGTCCCAAATCCTTCATCTCGAACTCTGCTGCAAGATCCCTCTTGCACTCCTCTATGAGCCCTAGTGAACTTGTTAGAAACAAGCTGTCCACATATAGAACAAGAATGAGAACCACACCCCAAACCACCAAGTAGTAGAGGTTAGCATCTGCCTCACTCTTCACAAAGCCCATTACTTGCAAGTAACTATCAATGCGCACATACCACGCTTTGGGAGCCTGCTTGAGTCCGTACAAAGCTCTCTTCAATCTGCACACGTTGGTCTCTCTACTGTGTGCTACAAAGCCTTCTGGTTGCTCTATGTATACCTCCTCCTTCAACTCACCATTGAGGAATGCTGTCTTGACATCCATTTGATGGATCTGCCATCCCATCTGTGCTGCAAATGAGATCACAGCTCGTATAGAAGTATACCTGGCCACTAGAGCAAATGTCTCCTCATAGTCTATTCCCTCCTTCTGAGAGAACCCCTTTGCCACAAACCTTGCCTTGTATTTCTCGATGCTACCATTTGCACCGTGCTTGATCTTATAGATCTAGTGTGATCCAACCACTGCCCTATCTGTTGGTCTAGGCACTACCTCCCACACATCATTCTGCATTATTGAGGTATACTCCTCAACCATTGCATCTCGCCATACTTGATGCTGTGCAGCCTCCTGATAACTAGAAGGTTCACTGTCTACCAACTGGCTGACTAAAGCCACAGTCATTGAACTTGGCTGGTTGTCTCCTTTCTCTTGTACTCCTTCTAGGAGCTCCCACTAACTCCTGAGTATCCCTTTGTTGAACTTGACGGTTCCTACTGCCAACTGTAGAGGATGAGATATCAACCTCTATGTCTTCTTGATGCATATCCCGCTGCACCAATTGCTCCATACTTTGCGAACTCTCACCACCTGAGTCTATGCTAGTACTAGTAACTGTACTTGAGCTTTGCTGCCCTTGACTCGGTTGAGCTACCCTTGGAGCTTCTGTCGGCTGCTCACTCTGATCTTCTGCTGGCAAATCTCTAGACCTCTTGAATGCCTTGTCCTCCATGAACTTGACATCACGTTTGACTATAATCCTCTTAGTCCTTGGAATAAATATCCGATATGGCTTTGAGGTTTCACTGTACCCAACAAAGTACCCCCTCCCTGCAGTCTGATCTAACTTAGTACGTGTATCACCTGGAATATGACAATACGCCAAACTTCCAAATATCCTAAAGTGACTGACATCTGGCTTCTTCCCTGTGAAAGCCTCCTCTGGTGTCATCTTCCCTAGTACCTTATGTGGAACCCTGTTCTGTATGTACACTGTTGTACTACATGCCTCTGCCCATAAGTAGCGGGGCATATCCTGGTCATGTAGCATAGCCCTTGCTGCCTCCGATATGGACCAGTTCTTCCTCTCAGCAACTCCATTCTGCTGTGGATTATAAGGAACAATCCACTCTCTCTTGATTCCTTCCCTAGTACAAAACTCCTGGAAGTCATTTCCTTTGTACTCGCCTCCATTATCTAACCGAAGAACCTTTATCTTCCTTCCTGTCGAGTTCTCCACAAGAGCCTTAAACTCTTGGAAGCGATTGAAAACCTCATCCTTGGTCTTCAAGAAGTATATCTAGGTCTTCTTGGAGAAATCATCAATAAAAGTAACATAGTACTCATATCCTTTGAGAGATTTCGTCGACATTGGTCCACCTACATCTGAATGTACTAGATCAAGAACGCCCTCAGATCTGGTGTTACTCCTTGGAAAAGATGCCTTTGCAAACTTCCCCAACACACATCCCTTACATACATCATCATGCTTTGTGCTCACCTCAGGAACACCTGTCACTGTCTCATGAAGCTAAGTGCTCCATGATGTATATGGCCCATCCTCCTATGGCATAGCTCTCCAAGATCTCTAGGATTATTGTTGCTCATGAGTGCCTTAGGAGTATTAAACTGCAACCTATAAAGACGATCGCTCCTAACTCCAATAGATACAGGTGATTTCCAATCCTTGTGCTTAATCAACACTTGTGTCCCTCTAAAAAGTACATTATACCCTTTATCCTGAAGAATAGATATAGAAATCAAATTCATACATAATCCTAGCACATGCAACACATCACGAAGGGGAATAATCTTCCCATTCTCCCTCTGAAACTGAACAGTCCCTTTCCCAACTGAGCTGAGTTTGGACAAGTTTCCCATAGAAATCTGGATACTGGTGTCCTCCTCCTTATAACTGGAGAAGTACTCCCTAACTCCTGTCATATGAAATGACGCCCCACTGTCTATATACCAAACACTCTGTGAGGTTGAGCTAATCATACAAGCTATGAGTGCGAACTCATCTTCCAATCTACTAGAGAGCTCATCTGCACTTGCTGAAGTTGCCACCTGCTTCTTGCCCTTGTTTTCATTCTTCTTCCTTTGTGGGCAATCACTGACATAGTGGCCAAACTCATGACAACCAAAGCATTTGACCTTAGATAGGTCCTTCTTCTCACCTTGTGAGCTTGATCCTTTGCTAGACCCCTTCTTCGATTTTCCCTTTCCTGCTAGGGCAACGTTTTCCTGTTCCACCTCACTTTTCTGACTCTTGTTGGCTCCATTGACAAGACTAAGTCTAAACTCCTCTTGAGTGAAATCACTCCACCGTCGATCCCAACTCGGTAAGGTGTCTCGTCCACTAACAACTTGAACAAAGACATCCCACTGCTTAGTAAACCCATTTAGGGCTATTCTGACTAGCTCATCATCACTGGGGCTATCTCCAACAGCTGCTAACTCATCCTTGACAAGTCTAAACCTAGTGAGGTAACTTATAACGTCTTCTCCCTTGTTCATTCGGGTATTCTTCAACTTTTCTCCCAGAATCAACTTACGGTTGGTGGTAGCATTCTGGTACAGATTCAAAATGGCATCCCACATCTTCTTCGCAGTATCTAACTTTGCGATATGCGGAACAATATGATCCTTGACACCATCAAGGATTATCCTCCTTGCCTTGGCATCGTCCTTCTTGTATGCTGCGAGCTGTGTTGCATCTGTGGGTATAGCTACAACACTGGTAACATACTCCTTGATACCATTCTCTTCTAGCAATAAAGAAATTCTGGCTTTCCAAACACCAAAATTTGAGGCACCATCCAATCTGTCCTGATCTCTCAAACCAGCTACGACCATCTCAAAGAAATAAAAGAAATAACTTGAAAGAGGTCAAACTAGGTTTTATAAACCCTTAATTTCTTTCCTTCCTAGGGTAAACCTTTTCTACCCTCAACTTAGCTCTGATACCATGTGAAAATTCTATTGCAGTCAATGATTATTAATCTCCTATCTTATAAAGATTATTTAACTGCCGAAAATAAATTCACAACTAATATTGAAAAATAACACAACTGCAACTTTACCAATAAAAATATGCGGAAACAAATATGCAACACAATGAACACAATATTTTGGGACAATTGTCCCTGGAAAAACCCTGAGGGGAAAACCAGTACTGCAGATGAGAAATATATTAAACTTCAGCAAATTAAGAGATTGAAAATTCCTTGCCTCTCACTGGCAGATTTCCGACAATCTCCCAATTCCTCCTACTGATATTCCTCCACTGCTATCCCAACGCTATCACTGCCCCCTTGCTAACATTGCAAGATTGTTTGCTATCACTGCAAACACATTTGCTAACACTGCAAATGCTCTCCAAGATGTTGTTTTCCAAATGCCCCTAGACCTCCTTTTATACTACTCTCAATGGTAAACCAATGGCCGAGATTGATTCTCAATCAATGGTTGAAATTAAAACAACTCAATAACCAATAACAAAATTGGTTTCTAGTTGCTTCCAAAAGTGGTCAATTAATTAACAAATAATTGTCCCTACTCTAACTAATTTGTTAGTAAAACAATTATTTGCTAATTAATAGCATGTGGACAAACAGCTGTCCAAAGCTAACAAACTAACAATTAATCTATGATATAGTACTAATATTAATCAATATAATATTAAGTATTAATATAAATCTATAATTAATATTATTTATCATTATAATATCGATCCATAATGTTAATCAAATTAATATTAACAATTATCTTAGTGATTATATGTTATTAATAAATACCTAAATAATAATTAATAAATATCTTTATAATTAAATATGATTCATTTATAATCATACAAAACATTAAAATGAAGGTTTTGGTAAAATGTGAAAGAACCGATAGTTACAAGATTATTATAACTCATGAAAGAACCATATGTTACAAGATACTAATAGTATAAAGCTAGTAACTATAAAATTCTAATAGGATCTTTTCTAATTATTATGAACAAACACTTTCAAAAGTCATATCCCTCTTACGTAAGTGAAGAAAAGATATATTTTGAAGAAAGAAAATCATTCTTGGTCCTTGGAGATAAGAAGTTGGATAGTAATAAATAAAATAAGCATTGGGGAAGATTAAGAAATTAAAAAGGAAGAAAGAGAGCAGCAACAAATTCTCATAGCATGTGGAAAGGAGAGAATCTGGAGGATGAAATTAAAAGAAGGCATTTTGACATATGGAAATAGGGACATAGATCTTATCCTTATCTTAATAATAATAATCGGGAAGAAAATGATTCATGACTCTTATCAATAGCTCCCACCTTTTTATTATTATATTTTAGTATGTAAATATAATATTTAAAATGGCAAAGAACATGGAAAATATAGGAGAAAATCAAGGAAATAATCTAGGAGAAAAAACAGGAAAAAATTTAGGAATAAAAGAAGGAAGTATATAGGCATTTCTAAGAAACAAGAAAGTATATAATATAAATACATATAGAAGGAAATTGAAGAATATAAATTATAAGGAAGAGGTCAAAGAATATTAATAATATATATGTTAGTAAGTTTGAAATAGAATTATACATTGGTTATGTTATTCATGCTTATTAATATATTTGTAATATATAAGATAATAATATATACTTAGCTAATTATTTAATCACTCACTAATACAACTAAGCGGATAGGGAGTTTGTGAAGAGGAGAGAAATCCAGTCACAGTGAGGAGAAGATTCCCAAAACGGGCTTTGTTCATGAGGGAGCCTCTTGGAGACTGTTTCTACCCAAGCACAATAATTATATTATTCGCATTAGGGTTAGTGATTGGGAGAGGATTAAGGAATGGGAACCTAAGTATGTATTATAAGTCAATGATTGTTTCTAAATATGATGATGATAGAGAGTTGGAATTCACTTAGTATGAAACAAATGTAATCAAAACCCTAATGGGGAATTTCTAGAGAAAATCAAGTAGGGCCCTAATACGGGTCATTACAAGTGGTATCAGAGCATGATCCTGCCATCCTGCAAGGTAGAAGAAGATATACAAAAGTCGTTCACCATGAAAGATCAATGTGTAGGATAGAATTTATGGAGCAATGAACAACTTGTTACAACCCTACTATTGAACATTGCACCCATTAAAGGAAGATAAGTCATTATCATATTGTTTAAGAAGAGTTGAATTAGTAATGTCATAGCAATAAACAAACATAAGTTTCTTTTTATTATCATGCATATGATTATTATGTTGAGTGTTCATATAAATTTCATTGTTTTAAATTTATATTTATGATGATGTAGGCATCACTTAGGGTAGGGGTTAACCTAATGAGTAACATGTCATAGAACATAAGGTGGAGAGTCCCAAGATGGGTATGAACCATGAGGGAGCCTCTTGTAGATTGTTTCACGCACCCTTGGCACAATAATTCCACCGTTCTACATTGTAGCTTTCCTACGGAGTCTGCAATTAAGGGAGAACTGCTAGGACACCCTATGACAATACTAGTTAAGGGAAAGTCGGTAAGGGCACCCTACAGTAAGTAGCTATCCTATGGAGTGTGCAATAAACGGAGAATTGCTAGGGCACCCTATTGTAGTGCTAGATAAAAGAAAGATGGTAAGGGCACCCTATTGCAAGTAGCTTGCCTATGGAGTTTGCAATCTAGGGAGAACTGCTAGGTCACCCTATTGTAGTACTAGTTAAGGGAAAGATGCTATGGGCATCCTATTGCAAGTAGCTTTCCTATGGAGTTTGCAAAAAAGGGAGAACTTCTAGGGCACCCTATCACAATACTAGTTAAGGGAAAGACACGAAGGGCACATTTTGTAAAAACCCTTCTAACAGAGGAGATGAGGTATAAATAGATAAACAAAACAAGAAGTTCGCTAAGTAGACCACTTCGTGTGGATGCCTAACACCTGCCACCAAGGCCAAGGGGGCCAAAGTTTTGCTCTTGGGCTTAGTATGGGATTGGATTGGACTAACTTACCATGACTCAAGTTTTCTTTGAAGCTTATATATACATATGTATGTATTTATATTCACTTTGTGGTTGCAGGATTCATAATCAAAAACATATTGAAGTAATTTTTCTAAATCATTTCCTTAACCCTAGGTCATTACAGATTGCAAATTGTAGGGTTTATTCAAGATTGTGTGCATTATGTCTTCATGCATTAATGTTTATGCTTTGTGTCTTCATGCATGTACTTCATATTTTAAGATGTATAGCCTTAATTATGATTTAGAGCAACGACGCTTGTTATCAATGATGATTTTGTTATAGTGTATCTAAGATCACAATTCCCTTTCTAACTAAGAAAAATTGTGATAATAATTGCTTGAGGGCAAGCAATTTTGGGAGGGGCGGTCTGTCATAAGCCCTAATTGATGTATGGGACAATAAATATATATTCTTAAATACATATATATTGTATTTAAATATTGTTGTAATAATAGGTACATAAATCCCTAATTTAATGTTTGATCAATAATTATTTAACTAATTCTATATTTTTTTAATATCATACTAATATTAATCAATATTATTAATTAATAAATATAATATTAATCATTGATATTAATTTATGATATAGTATAACTATTAATCAATATAATATTAAGTATTAATATTAATCTTTAATTAATATTGTTTATTTATATTATTTAAGTCTTAATATTAATCTATAATTAATATTGCTTATTTATATTATTTATCAATATAATATCAATCCATAATGTAAATCAAATTTATATTAATAATTATCTTAGTGATTATATGTTACTAATAAATATCTAAATAATAATTAATAAATATCTTTATAATTAAATATGATTCATTTATAATTATACAAAATATTAAAATGAAGGTTTTGGTAAAATGTGAAAGAATTGATAGTTACAAGATTATTATAACTCATGAAAGAATCATATGTTACAAGATACTAATACTATAAAGTTAGTAAGTATAAAACTATAATAGGATCTTTTCTAATTATTATGAACAAGCACTTTCAAAAGTCATGTCCCTCTTATGAAATTAAAAGAAAACATTTTGAAATATGGAAATAGGGACATGATCTTATCCTTATCTTAATAATAATAATCGGGAAGAAAATGATGTTGACATAAACTTAGTTGTCATTTGTAAAGTCATAGGCAAACATCAATCCCTCCGAAACAGTGGTAGATCACACCGGTACTCACAATTGTGAACCGGTACACTAAATATGAAAGTGGTGTACTTTAATCGATCACGCTTATACTGGTCTAGGTTTTTACAATTGGTCATAGGATACACACAGGGAACAGATGACTAACTGGATACAAACTCTTCACTTGTTAAGTGCATGATAATCTGAACCGGATTATGCGGAGTGTTTTCAGTTAAACTAGAGTTAGTTTTTTTAGTGGAATTGAAGTTAGCATTGTTTTATCTGCGAGTGTTTCGAGGTAAACTCAGGATCAGTATGCAAGCTTTTTTTGCATGCATGATTTATGGGTGAGTTTACAGCTTGGCGAAACTATGAGATGTATTTTTAATTAGATAGTCTCTTATAAATATAGGTCAAAGGGCATGAAAGAAGTGTTGTTGAATATCAAGAGAATAGAGCCGAATCTTCTGAGAGGAATCACAGTCATGAGAGGTGAATGTAATGTCCTTGCTTATTCTCCTTCTATAGTATCCTGCAAAACCGATGTTAGTACATAACATTATACTAAATATATATATCTTATACTCTACTCTAAGTTAGTAAGGGGGAATTTGACCCTTAAGGTGGCCTCTAGGACGGGCTTCACAGAATTCCCGGCTTGAGAGATATTCACTCCCTCCAAGCAATCGGGCTATCGATATGTCATCCCTAGAGCACTGCTCTTAAGAGTCTCTTGGAAGCAACTTAATGCATTCCAAGCTTACGCATATGCATATGACTAGTCTTCAGTTTGACCTTTGGCAACGGGACTATACCAATCTCGAATTGCCACTAAATAGGCAATGGGGCTATATCAACCTCGAATTGTCGACTATCTCAAATAGGCAATGGGGCTATACCAACCTCGAATTGCCATTCATTTCAAATAGGTAACGGGGCTATACCAACCTCGAGGTATCGTCCATCTCAATAAGGCAATAGGGCTATACCAACCTCGAATTGCCATGTTGTGTATCTCTATGTAGTTCGGAATGAATATAAGATTCATGCATCTGTCTACTAGAGGGAGTGGGATTATTAATTATCAATATTCGTAAACTTGTCGTCAAATCCATTATCAAAGTAATGTATTCGTAAATCTAAAATTTGTCAATTATATATATATATATATAAATAAATATATACATATATATATATATATATTTCTTAATTAGAAATTAATTCATTCATGTACATGAATAATTTTAATTGAAATTAATTCTTTTATGTTCATTAAATATATATTTATCTTAATTTAAGATATATATACATTTATATTAATAACTATATATATATAAATAAAATGATAATAGAGAAATTATTAAATTTATCGGCTATAAAATGATAATAGAGAAATTATTAAATTTATATAAATGTTATCGGCTATTGGCTGGCCTCTCTCCCAATACTCCCGTCTTCTTTTCCGAACCTCCTTCCTGATTATCCACTTTATTTGATTACCTCACTAGATATATATACGAGGAGTGGGAGGGGGAGTCACGTCCCCTCCTCACTGCTGGTCGGAACCCTTTGGGGGGTGCGACTGGTCGGCTGCGACCCAACTACATCCTCTAAGGTGCGACTTGGTTGTATAGATGTTGTTTAATGGTTTTAATATTTATATTTAGTTTATATTATAGTATATATATTATATGATATGTATATTATATAATATATATATTATAATATGAATTATATAATATATATATTTTATTAATATGTTATACGTTATATATAATATTATATAATGTTATATATATTATATGTATTATATATATATTTTTTTAATATGTTATATAATATATATAATATTATATATTTTATTCATGTTCATTATTAACATTAATTTAATGATGTTTATTAACATCTTATTATCAATAGTTATTATTAAATAATAATATTACATATTTTATTATTAATAATAATATTTGTTATTAATGATGTATTATAATTTTATTATTAATAATAATATTTTATTATTAATAATTATTATTTAATTAATAATAATATTTATTATTAATGATGTTTACCAATGTATTACTAGTAATTAATAACAATGTTTATTAATAATATTTTAATTTATCAGAATGATATTTTTAATATATATATATATTATAATATATTTTGTAATATATAACATTATATAAGTTATTATATAATAATGTCAAAATTATTGGAGGGTACATTATTTTATTTTAATACAATCTATAGAATACATGTGCTAAATTTTTGGGGACATTACATTCCTCCCTGCTTTAATTTGCTTGTCCTTAAGCAATTTGATGTTTTCCTCCCTTTACCTAGGAGCATCTTCATCTCAAGATCTTTCCATTTACTTGTTTGATTCCACAGTTCCTCGAGTGGAAATTCCCCTCTTTGCTAAGAGTGGTTGGTAGGTGTTCTATGTTTGGAGTCTTCCACTCTAATTCTTTTTGTGAGGCCTTCATTTGGTGCTTCCTCCATGTTATTCATTTGTCCTCTCTTGCATCGATGATCCCGACTCCATGGTGCTTTACATCTAAAGCAAAGTTTTTTTATCTATCTGTTCCTTTCTTGGGCACCGATGATCCTTGCTCCAAGGCTCTTCGCATAGGTAGCATGATTTCCCTCGGCTGCCCTCCGTAGGCCCTTCCTTGCGGTGGGGGGTTTTAGAGGAATTATCCTTTTGTTTTTCTTTAGTTGTGTCGTATTTCGTCATCCTTGCTTTCCTAACGGCATCTTCAATGGTTTGGGGTTCGAAAGGTTTCACCCTTATTTTGATAGGTTCTTTGAGTCCTTCTATGAGCATGTAGACCCTCCTCCTTTGAGATATATCTGGGACCATGACTGATAGGCTCTGAAATTTATTGGCAAATTCTTCGATTGATCCTGTTTGTTTGAGGTGAATTAACTCTTGAAAATACCATTCTGGTTCCTTTTGATCTAATCGACTGATGAGTTTTTGAGTGAATTCACTATAGGTGTTAATACTTTTATGACCCAACGTGACTATTCCATGGTGACACCAATTGTGGGCTTCTCTTGTGAGGTGCATTATGGCAAATTTAATGGCATTTTCTTTTGTTATTGGGCTGAGCGATAGGTAGGTGTCTAATTTCTGGACCATGCTTGAGCTGTTTCCTTCCTCGAACCTTCAAAGTGGGGTAGGGACATTTTCCCAACTTTTGCTTTAATGTCTTTTTCTCCATTACTTGCCATGGTTTTGGTTTCATAGTATTCTTTGAAAGGAATGAGTCTTTGTATCTCAGGTTCTAAACTAGCATATATTTGGACAATTTCTTCTACTGAGTGGTTGGAAGGGACTTCACTTCTTAAGATAGGTTCTTCTCTTGGAAGGAATGAAGGTATTGTTGGTCTCATGGTGGAATCTTGGGACGGAGGTTCATTTTCCGAATGATTAGAATGTAGATCCCCTCCGATTGGAGGGGTAGGACGTCCCTAGTCATTATTGTTATTATTCATATTTTGGATGGCTTGAAGTATTAATTGATTGGTCTGTTCAAACCTTTCATTAGTTTGTTCCATGAAACTCCTTAATTCGTTGGCTAATTGTACGGCCATGGCTTTTTATCCGTTCTTCCTTTTATACGTTTGCATGAATTTTCTTCCATAGGATGGCAGGATTATGCTCTGATACCATTGTAATGTCCCTGCTTATTCTCCTTCTATAGTATCCTGCAAAACCGATGTCAGTACATAACATTATACTAAATATATATATCTTATACTCTACTCTAAGTTAGTAAGGGGGAATTTGACTCTTAAGGTGGCCTCTAGGACGGGCTTCACAGAATTCCTGGCTTGAGAGATATTCACTCCCTCCAAGCAATCGGGCTATCGGCATGTCATCCCTAGAGCACTACTCTTAAGAGTGTCTTGGAAGCAACTTAATGCATTCCAAGCCTACACATATGCATATGACTGGTCTTCAATGTGACCTTTGGCAATGGGACTATACCAATCTTGAATTGCCACTAAATAGGCAACGGGGCTATATCAGCCTTGAATTGCCTACTATCTCAAATAGGCAATGGGGCTATACCAACCTCGAATTGCCATTCATCTCAAATAGGTAACGGGGCTATACCAACCTCGAGTTACCGTACATCTCAATGAGGCAACGGGGCTATACCAACCTCAAATTGCCATGTTGTGTATCTCTATGTAGTTCGGAATGAATATAAGATT
The DNA here is from genome assembly GCA_027943335.1 of Chamaecyparis obtusa. Lineage (NCBI taxonomy): Eukaryota > Viridiplantae > Streptophyta > Pinopsida > Cupressales > Cupressaceae > Chamaecyparis > Chamaecyparis obtusa. The sequence goes on from BSBK01002032.1 coordinate 1,657,344, forward strand.
CATGCATCTGTCTACTAGAGGGAGTGGGATTATTAATTATCAATATTCGTAAACTTGTCGTCAAATCCATTATCAAAGTAATGTATTCATAAATCTAAAATTTGTCAATTATACACACACACACACACACACACACACACACACACACACATATATATTTCTTAATTAGAAATTAATTTTGTAATGTACATACATAATTTTAATTGAAATTAATTCTTTTATATTCATTAAATATATATTTATCTTAATTTAAGATATATATACAGTTATATTAATAACTATATATATATATAGGGAGACTATATATATATATATATATATATATATATATATATAAATAAAATGATAATAGAGAAATTATTAAATTTAATACCTTAGTGCTATCGGCTATCGGCTGGCTTCTTTCCCGATACTCCTGTCTTCTTTTCCGAGCCTCCTTCCTAATTATCCACTTTATTTGATTACCTCACTGGATATATATATCAGGAGTGGGAGGGGGAGTCACGTCCCCTCCTCACTGTTGGTCGCAACCCTTTAGGGGGTGTGACTGGCAAGGCTGCGACCTAGCTGCATCCTCTAAGGTGCGAGTTGGTTGCATAGATGCTGTTTAATGGTTTTAATATTTATATTTAGTTTATATTATAGTATATATTATATATGTATATTATATAATATATATATTATAATATGAATTATATAATATATATATTTTATTAATATGTTATACGTTATATATAATATTATATAATGTTATATATATTATATGTATTATATATATTTTTTTAATATGTTATATAATATATATATAATATTATATATTTTATTCATGTTAATTATTAACATTAATTTAATGATGTTTATTAACATCTTATTATCAATAGTTATTATTAAATAATAATATTACATATTTTATTATTAATAATAATATTTGTTATTAATGATGTATTATAATTTTATTATTAATAATAATATTTTATTATTAATAATTATTATTTAATTAATAATAATATTTATTATAAATGATATTTACCAATGTATTACTAGTAATTAATAACAATGTTTATTAATAATATTTTAATTTATCAGAATGATATGTTTAATATATATATTATAATATATTCTGTAATATATAACATTATGTAAGTTATTATATAATAATGTCAAAATTATCGGAGGGTACATTATTTTATTTTAATACAATCTATAGAATACATGTGCTAAATTTTTGGGGACATTACAGTGAAAGGCAAAGAAAGATTCAACAGCCAAGTAGAGGAAAGGGTAACATGTATGATTTGATTCGACAGATAGTGTCATCATAAGATCATTGCTTTAAGTTAAGAATATTTAAATCCCTCAATTAGGGTGAACCCTAATAGTTTCTTTGTATAAATCCTTTTACCGGGTAACATCTTTATTGGTGTTCTAAGTCCTCTTGCAATACGACTCCTAACAGGGTCAAGATCCTAACAGGTGTTTTATCAAATCCCTTAATCAGGTAGCATTCTAACCAGTGGTTTGTAAGCCTCTAATAGGGCAGCTTTATTACTGTAGTAGTGGAGTTTGTGGGTTTTGTCCCATCGTGGTTTTTTCCTTCTAACCGAGGGTTTCCACGTATATATACTATGTTGACTTGTGTATTCAAGTTCTGTTTATGGGTATTGTAATATTCTTTTAATTTCTATATTAGCAAGAATATCTATTTGTGAAGAAGTATCAAAAATTGAATTTACTGATTCACCCCCCCTCTCAGTAACCGGTTAGGATTGACAAATGATTCACGGCTCTTATCGTATCTCCCATGTTTTTAATTATTATATTCTAGTATGTAAATATAATATTTATAATGGCAAAGAACATGGAAAATAGAGGAGAAAATGAAGCACAAATTATAGGAGAAAAACTAGTAAAAAATATAGGAATAAAAGAAGTATATAGGCATTTCAAAGAAACAAGAAAGTAAATAATATAAATATATATAGATGGAAATTCAAGAATATAAATTATAAGAAAAAGGTCAAAGAATATTAATAATATATATGTTAATAAGAGTGAAATAGAATTATACATTGGTTATGTTATTCATGCTTATTAATATATTTGTAATATATAAGATAGTAATTAATACTTAGCTAATTATTTAATCACTCACTAATACAACTAAGCGGATAGGGAGTTTGTAAAGAGGAGAGTAATCCAATCACTGTGAGGAGAAGATTCCCAAAACGGGCTTTGTTGACGAGGGAGCCTCTTGGAGACTGTTTCTACCCAAGCACCATAATTATAACATTTGCATTAGGGTTAGTGATTGGGAGAGGATTAAGGAATGGGAGCTTAAATTTGGATTATGAGTCAACGATTATTTTTAAATATGATGATGATAGGGAGTTGGAATTCACTTAGTATGAAACAAATATAATCGAAACCCTAATTGGGAATTTCTAGAGAAAATTAAGTAGGGCCCTAATAGGGGTCATTATAGTTTCTATATTTGTTTCTATATTTCTTGTGTGGTTTGGTCGGAGACTCGAATAGCACCAAAGTTTGAAATTAATGTGAACAAATCTTTGAAGAGTTGTGAAGATATATATCGTTCAATATTAAGGATTGTGTGGAGATATTCCATGGTCACAAGGAGAATATGGATGTGTGAAAGGAAATCGCCCTTTCCTTGTGCCATTTTAAAGGTTGAGCGCGGGGTTATCATGGTGTGAGATTAAACTTCTTTTAAGTATCGTACTTTGCTCATGCGGTAATAGTATAAGTAGGGTCTATTTTCATGAGTTTTAATTGTGTTATGTTTGAATGTATAAGTGTCAAAAGTTATGAAGAAGAAATATTGCCTCAGTTGTAATTGGATGCATCATTGGTTGTAGGCGACAATGAACTTGAGGGGGAGCTTTATAAAATTGATCTTCAAAGTTAATTTTGCTAAGTAGTAAATCATTGGAGGCAGAAGGCAATGAATGAAGGACAATCAGTGACCTCTCGTCAATCACCAATGATGAGGCTAGTTTTCAGCTCTGGCAGCATTTCATTTTTTCTTCTTTTTGGTATACTGTGTGAATATTGGAAAAATGATTGTATTGGAGAGTAGATGATTGTAGAGTTCCTCTAACTTTGATGTTCCTTTGACTATCGCACTTCTTTGGAAGATGGTATTCCAATGAATACGTTCATTGGCAATGGTATATCCAGACAGTAGTATGCACCATGATATGATTTTCTTTTCAGTATTCCCGGTTGTATGAATAAGTGGAAATTTCACATTGTGGGCGGGTGAATAATAAGCAATGTTCCATTCCCATTTCGTGCCAAAATAATTACAGTCAAGGCAGCTTCTAGTGGCAGTGGCAGTTGCATATGCTGTTCAAGATCGAGTGGCAGCGAGCAATAACAGTGACTACAATTAAAAACATTGTGTTCTTATGGAATATAATCTCAAATCTTTTCTGGTATGAGTTTTTTTATATCTGCGATATGTATGTTGATTTCTATGTAACTTGCTTCATGTACAAGCATAGTGGCAAACGAAAGCACCAGAGTAAGTCAATTCATGGATTTTGAAAGGGTTTGTGGGAGGATTTAGAAAGCTAGACATGATGGACGGATGAGTGGGTGCCTATTCATGTCTAGGGTTGCGGTAAGCCTATGTGAAAACCGTGAAAAACTGATGGGATGTGCCTTTTGTTTCAAATCAAGATCATGAGCTACAAGAGTTGGGCTTACTGCAGATGAAAGGTGTGAGTTCTGTAATGTTCCAAACTACAATCTTCGCCTCAAAGCTCTGCAATCCGTTATACAGAAATCTGGTGTGATAGATACTTGTCCTGATGATTGGAAGAGGTCGTACGGTGGAATTGGCGTGGCAGTATGGATGGAATTGGCGTGGCGGTATGGTGGAATTGGCGTGATAGTACAATGGAATTAGCGTGGCAGTACGGATGGAATTGGTGAGGCAGTACGGTGGAATTGGCGTGGCCGTACGGTGGAATTGGCATGGCAGTACGGATGGAATTGGTGTGGCCGTACGGTGGAATTGGCGTGGCAGTATGGTGGATTCCGAGATGATAATGTGATGTTCCCTTTCCTTAGTCGATAGTTAAGTATGTATTTCGCAGGCACATAACACTTGCAAGCCAAATATATTTGCCAAGAAGATCTTATTTAATTAATTGATAGAGCCTCGGATTTGCCAGATCCGATACAAGCAGAATAAGCAGAATAGGGTAGGGTTGAATCCCATCGAAACTGCGGAGTACCAAATAGGGAGGATATTCCACCTCCGAAATGGGAAAGAGAGGAATCTGAACAGGATTCGCAATACAATAAAATCTCAAATCTCAACATGCTAAACCTATCCTACACGCTGAACATAAATACCCGTCGTGGGAAAACTCCCGAGAGTGCACAAAAGAGCCGACGGCGACAAGTACACTAAACCAAAAAAGAAGGAATGGGCCCGAGATAAGCTAAATCAATCGGGACCCTCAAATACAATAATTTTTATAGTCATTTAATGACGGGGACATTACAATCCTCCCTTCCCAATGTTTGCTTGTCCTCAAGCAATTGTAACGCCGGATGCTGGAGAATGTGTTCACCTTCCCATGTGGCGTCGTCCATCGGCAAGTGCTTCCAACGTACCGAGTATTCCTTCAGGGTATGGTTCCGCAGTGTCTTCTCTCGTACCTCGATGATCTCCACTGGTTCTAAAAGGAGTTTCGCTTCTTCATTCCGTGGCGGAAGGTCTTTGGTTACTACAATATTTTGCCCGATAGCTTTCTTTAGGCAGGAGACATGAAAGACGTTGTGGATGCGTCTCCCCTATGGCAGTTCAAGTTCATAAGCAATCTCATCGATACGACAAGTTACACGGTAAGGACCATAGAAGCGAGGCTTCAACTTTTCTTTACCCGTGGCTTTCAATGATGACTCCTTGTTTGGTTGGAGTCTGAGATATACTAAGTCGCCAACCTTAAAACTTCTCTCTATTTTGTGTCTATCCGCATAGATCTTCTGTTGATTCTGAGCATTTTGTAGGTTTTCTTTTAATACTTTGAGATTGTCTTGCCCTTCTTGTAGCCAGTCCTTTGCCCTTGGTGCGCGGCTGTCACCCAAAACCCTGTCAATAAATGAGAGAGGCTTGTATTCATAGAGTGTTTTGAAGGGTGCCATCCCAATAGACTAATGATAAGTTGTATTGTAGCAATATTCTCCCAGATGCAACCATTTGACCCATGCCCGTTGTTGTGCTAAAATGTAGTTCCGGAGGTAGCCTTCTATCCATTTGTTCACGATTTCCATCTGTCCGTCCGTTTGCGGATGGTTGCTGGTACTGGGTGACAATTTTGTCCTTGCCAACCGAAACAACTCTGTCTAGAAGATGCTGATGAAGCGACCATCCTTGTCATTGACAATGTTTTGGGGTAACCCGTGCAGACGAAAAACTTCTCTGAAAAACAAATCTACTACTTGTGCGGCCTGGTAGTCCGAGGAGATAGCGAAGAAGTGTGCATATTTTGTTAGCCTATCAATGACAACAAAGATACAGTCTCTTCCATTTACCTTAGGAAGCCCAGTGATGAAGTCCATGGAGATACCATCCCACTTTTGTTCTGGTATGGGTAGGGGTTGTAGTAGTCCGGCGAGTGAGGTGTGCTCGGATTTGTTTTGCTGGCATACTACACATTACGTATTGTAACACATCATCTTTAAGTCCCTTCCATGTGAACCTCTCCCTGAGTTGTCTATATGTCTTGAGAAACCCTGGGTGCCCGGCTAATGGCGAGGCATGTACTTCTTTCAAGATTTTCTGCTTAATTTTGGACTCGAGTACTAGATATATCCGGTCCTTATAGTAAATGATGTCATCCACCACCTTGTAACGGTCATCCTGAATGTCGCCATCCATTAATTTACATGCAAATGGGTTTTTAGAATATTCCACGAGTAAGTGAGCCTTCCAGTTAGCTGATATTTGTGACAACATACAGATGGTCGACTTTCTCGACAGAGCATCCGCAACCACATTGTTCTTCCCTTTTACATACTCAATATCAAAATTGAAAGCCTGGATCTTACTTACCCATTTCTGTTGCCTCTCGTTCAAATCTTGTTGCTCCAAGAAATATTTTAAGCTGTTATGGTCGGTACGGACGGTGAACTTGGCACTCACTAGATATTGCCGGAACTTAGTCAGGGCATGCACAATGGCCTACATTTCCTTGTCGTAGATAGAATATAGGTGCTCAGTCTGTGTAAGCTTCCGACTTTCGTAGGCTATCGGGTGTCTTTCCTGCATTAGGACTGCGCCAATGCCTTCTCCCGACACATCACATTCCAGAATGAACGATTGAGTGAAATCAGGTAGGGCAAGGACTGGGTAAGTGCTCATTGTTTCTTTCAACTTTTCAAAAGTGTGCTGTGCCCTTTCATTCCATTGGAAGGATCTCTTCTTAGTCAGATCTGTTAATGGTGCACTAAGTTGAGAGAATCCTTTTACAAATCTCCTGTAATAACTGCACAATCCAAAGAAGCCTCGCAACTTAGAGATTGATTTTGGAGTTGGCTAGTCGAGTATAGCTTGGATCTTCTCCTGGTGGACCTGTACTCCTTGTTTATTGACTACATGACCTAGGTACAAAATTTTTGTCATCCCAAATTCGCATTTGGATCATTGGAAACAAGGATTGAGCCTCCATGATCCCAAGGATTTCATCCAACTGTCTCAGGTGTTCTTCCCAGGTTTTACTGTTAATCAGGAGGTTATAAAAAAATACCAGCAAGTACTTATGCAATTGTTTGTTGAAGATGCGATTCATGCATGATTGAAAAGTGGCTGGTGCGTTCGTTAATTCGAAAGGTATGACCAGGAACTCATAATGCCCGTAGTGACAACGGAAAGCTGTTTTTTCGACATCTTCCCGCATGCGAATCTGATGGTATCCAGAACGGAGATCTATTTTAGAGAAATAAACGGCACCGTGTAACTCATCCAGCAATTCATCGATCCTAGGAATCAGATACTTGTTCTTGATCGTCTTTTTGTTCAGTGCGCGTTAGTCCACACACATACGCATCGTTTCATCCTTCTTTTTGACAAGCACTACCGATGATGCGAAGGGACTGGCGCTGGGTTTGATCCAACCTTTGTCAAGGAGTTCCTGAATTGTTTTTTCGATTTCATCTTTTAGCTTCCTAGGGTGGTGGTATGGTACTGTGATTACTGGTTTGGCACCAGCTTCGATCTCAATGGTGTGTTCGAATCCTCGGTGTGCTGGTATGCCTGGCGGTATGTCGGCGAAGACCTGGTGGTATCTATCCAACATCCTCTGAAGTTCTTCCTCCTGGCGGTTCGTTCTTTGTCTCTGTATGGGTTCTGTCGAGGCAAAACAGTGTCATGTCCCCTCTCTAGAGACATGTTCTTCCATGACGGATGTGCCTATCATCGACTCTCGTAGGCAAATGGTTTGGAAAGAGAGTCAATTTGGAGATCAGTTGATTGCATATTGCTGTTAGAGCCTACGTTCAGTAGAGCCTACATCCAGCCCGAGCCTACATTCAGTTGTAATAGAGCCTACATTCAGTTATGAGCCTACATTGTTATAATTTTGAGTTGAGAAAAGCACTTTTATATTATAATGTTATTTTATTATAAAGTGCATTATAATTGGATGTTTCTAGAAGTTCTTAGTAACTTTTTAGAAAAGTAAATAAATAGAGGGCTTGGCCTCTCATTTGGACATGCTTGGATTTGGGAATTCTTCTACTTCTTCATTGTGAAGCAATTTGTAGTCTTTTGGGTCTGCAAACACTATTCGATCTTTGGGAACGATCACTCCTCTAGATTGGCATAACTGAGGTAGTGAAATATCTAGTGAAGGGTTGCAAGTTTGGAGATGGTACTCAGCCAATTCATTGGTACTTCATTGAGAATTGGTTGTAAGGGTTTGTTTTGGTTGGAATAAGGGTTTGAATTCACCTCTTGTATTGGTGAATCATTTTGGTGAAGGTTGAAGACCATTTTGGCACATTTTCAGTCATTCTATATCAGGGCCTGGAATCAGTATTTTGCTCATATCTCTCTAGATGCTTGGAGAGGGTATTAATACAACATTGGCAATCAGATTCATACCATTTTGGGGTTCCAAAAACCTTGCAATTATTTTCTGCAGGAGCCGTACATGTACGGCCTGGTACGGCCCAGCACCAGCACAGCAGTCATCAGCAAATTGGGGTACGGTTGGGGTGCAAATTGAAGTATTTCCATCAGCGTCTCAGTCAGGCAATAAGGATCGATTCCCAGGTTCTTTCTATGAGTTTGAATGTTGAGAAAATTGTATGAATTTGTGTGTGTTCAGATATTGTAATTGCAGTCCTTCCTAGTCTCTGTTATTATCATTGTAACTGGGTTATCATAGAGTTATAGAACACTATATTGGGACAGGGAGTGCATTGTTTGGGTACTGGCATTGCCATAATCTCTGTTACGTAATAGTCCTTATGTGTGCTCAGGGAACAGTCCATTATAACCAGTCATTGCTACACTTTGTAATCAATTTAGTATTGATCACAATGCAAGTGACCTCGCTGATAGTTCATTATCTTGAAGTCTGAATGTTGTCACAGTCATTCATAATCTGAAAACAGTCTATTGGTAATCTGACATTGCTAGCTCGGTTGATATAGTTGCATTTCATTTGTTGTCATAAATCAATAATCATTTGAATAGTGTGTATTAGTCCTACATTGCAATCAGATTTGAGAAGTTTATGATATATTGGCTTTGCATTGTCACTTCTTATATTGGTATTGTTATCTCAATTGAAAAAATTGGTGCCCAAAGCAATAATCACATTGAAACACATCATTACAAGCAAAACCGTTTAGTGCATGCCAAGTGTTTGAAGAATTGCCACAGTTCAGATTTGGGGGTTTTCGTGATCCTACTAGAAGGGGTCATTACAAATAGTGTCCGGCCCAAACCACATTGTTGTGTCTGAAGATAGCTTCCATTTGTTGTGCTGAAATTTCCTTCGGCCCTCCATTCGACATTCCTCTCAGCACAACCTTTGTGCCGTTTACCTCGAAGGAGAACTCCATTCGCTTGAAACTCTGTGTGTATTCATCCAATGTTTCCATCCACTGAATGCCCAAAATGACTTCCATGTTGTCCAAATCCACCACGAAGAAATCATCTGTCACTGTGTGGTTGCCCATGGTGATGCTTAGTTGCGGAACTAGATGAGTACATCTTAACAAATTTCCTCCCGCTACTTTGACATCAAATCCCTGGTGTGCCTCTGTACACAGGCTTCGTCGGCTCACTAGTGAGGAGTTAATGAAATTGAGTGTGGCTTCGTTGTGAAGCATGACCACGACTCGTTGTCCTTGGAGGGTGCCCCGGACCCAGAACACCGTGCACCTCGAAGTTCCTGCCAGGGTAGCAATGGAACCTCCTCTTTTGAAGAGTGCGGCAAGTCTTTCTGCACGATTGATGTTTTCCTCCCCCGAACTTTGTTGTTCAGCTGCCATCAGCCTCGGGTGCTTGTTCTTCCTCTCCATCAGACGAAACCTCAATGTAATGGATTTTCCCTTTGCCAAGGCATCGATGTCCCGGTACCCATGGTTCCTTGCAGTTGAAACAGAGTTTCTTCCTTCTGAGTTCTTGCCTAGTTTCTTCATCCAACGGGGGTCTCCTGGGTGGAGGTGTGTTGTCTCTCTCCCTGGAGCGAGAGGTGGTCTAGACTGTGAGTGATATTTGGTTGACGAAGACGAAGACGAAGATGTCGCCATGTCGCGTGCCTTCTTAATTGCTTCCGTGAGTGTGATGGGGTTGAACCCTTTCACCCACCCTTTCAAGGGTTCCGCTAGTCCATCCATGAACAGTACCACTAACCGTCTTTTTGAAATATCGGTGACCAAGACAGACAATCTTTGAAATTCTGTTATGTACCCATCGACTGTGCCAAATTGCTTTAACTGAGCCTATTCTTTGAAATTCAGTTCTGGGTCCTTTCCATCGAAACGATCTATGAACCTCTCGGTGAATTCAGCGTAGGAATTTATTTGGTCATGGTCGAGAGTAACCATGCCATGATGCCACCATTCGTGGGCTATTCCTTCGAGGTGTAGTGCTACAAATTTGATGGCCTCATCTTCTAGCATAGGGTTGAATTGGAAATATGTGTCCGCTTTTTGCACCCATGCTCGAGCTGTGATAGTTCCAGACCCATCAAAGAAGGATAGATTGACTTTGCCCATTTTCCGTCTCAGATCGTCATTATAGTAGCCATGCTTATTTCCACCCGAGTACCTCATTCTTAGCTCAAAATAATCTTTGTAGGATATATCTCCTTCCATATTTGCGTTCCTCCAATCTTCTCGAAGCTGATCTTGTATTTCCTGGAAGGTTGGTTGCTGTCCTCGCCATTCTTCCGTCTGTGGAGGGAAAGTTGGCATTGAGGGTTGAGAGTGCACAGGTTGGGGATTTACCCGCCCCGAGACAGAGTTGTCACTTTGTTCTGTGGATATCTTACTTTTGGCCAATTTTTGCAGAGTCTCTTCAATGAGGCATTGAGTGTCATTTATCTGTACCTGGTTCCTAGTGAGCTCTCTCAGAAGAGTCATGACTTTGGTCGTAGGGTCTTGTGGATCGCCCATTCTTTCGACTGAGTGAGATCTGCTCCTTTTCCTTGAATAAACTCACATTCAATACCCACAAGCTGGCAGAATCATGAGCTCTGATACCACTGTAATGTTCCAAACTACAATCTTCGCCTCAGAGCTCTAGAATCCGTTATACGGAAGTCTGGTGTGATAGATACTTGTTGTTCTGATGATTGGAAGAGGTCGTACAGAGGAGGAAAGCCTGTGGCCGTACGGTGGAATTGGTGTGGTAGCACAGTGGAATTGGCGTGGCCGTACGGGTGGAATTGGCGTGGCTGTATGGTGGAATTGGCGTGGCCGTACCGTGGAATCGGCATGGCAGTACGGTGGAATTGGCGTGGCCATATGGTAGTACAATGGAATTGGCGTGGCAGTACGGATGGAATTGGCATGGCAGTACAGTGGAATTGGCGTGGCAGTATGTTGGATTTCGAGATGATAATGTGATGTTCCCTTTCCTTAGTCAACAGTTAAGTATGTATTTCGCAGGCATAGAACACTTACAAGTCAAATATATTTGCCAGGAAGATCTTATTGAATTAACTGATAGAGCCTCGGATTTGTCAGATCCGATATAAGCAGAATAAGCAGAATAGGGTGAGGGTTGAATCCCACCGAAACTATGGAGTACCAAATAGGGAGGATATTACACCTCCAAAATGGCAGAGAGAGGAATCCCAACAGGAATTCGCAATACAATAAAATATCAAATCTCAACATGCTAAACCTATCCTACATGTAGAACATAAATACCCGTTGGGGAAAACTCCCGAGATTGCACAAAAGAGCCGACAGCGACAACTACACTAAACCAAAAAAGAAGGAATGGGCCCAAGATAAGTTAAATCAATTGGGACCCTCAAATACAATAATTTTTATAGTCATTTAATGACGGGGGCATTACAAGTTCTACTTAGGGGGGGGAATGTTGGGAAATGTATTATTAGTGTTCACATGTAATGACCCTTACTATAAAGGCCACTAAAAACCCCCAAATCGAATTGAGTCAATTTGTCAAACACTTGGCATGCATTGAATTGTTTCATTTGTAATGTAGTGTTCCAAGGTTGTAAATGTTGAGCAACAAATCCACAGTATATAATTGAGATAACAATGCCAAATGCAATGAAATGTAACAACACCAATGCTGACTCCTATAATAATTTTCAGAATATCAAAGAGTTGGCACCAAGAGATTACAAAGACCAAGATAGAGTTCTAATGACTGGCAGTGTCTATTGATTATGATTCTCCCAAAACTGATTAAACTATAACAGTGACTGAAAGTCTGAGAATATAAAGGGCTGTTACACATTACACATGAACATTGTCAAGTCCCTATCAATGCTATCTCATTCACCATACCAATCCACCTTTCTTGCAATGTCAATGCAGTAACAAATGCTGGAAAACAGTGACTGATTTTCTGATTATGTATGACTGTTTACAATATATCAATGACAGATTTTATGGACTGTTTATGACCAGTACTGGACTGTGGTAACAAGTCTGAATATATGCAAAATCATACAATGAACTTGCAATGCACCTTCTTTCACTCCACACACTACTCTCTTATTGCTATGACAATTACAATTGATAATAACAGTGACATAGTAGGGACTGTTTTGACAGTGACTGGATAAATGCAACTTTTACACAATTCCTTGACATTCAAACATCATCCAAACTACATTAAAAGAACCTGGAAATCGCTCCTTTATGCCGATGATGAATGCTGATGAAAACGAAGACTGAACTGCCCCAAAAATGTGCCACTGTACACTGTATGCTGCTACCTGTTGCAAGCTGTACCAGGGCCGTACTGTACGGCACCTGTATTAAATTTCCTGCTGGGTGTTGGGTGCCGAAAATGGTCCAAACAGGGGCGCCTAGGGATGATACATCATTCCCCAAATGCATAAAAATATTCTCCAGCTGGTGTGTGAGATATGAGCAAAATATGAGTCCAGGCCCTGATATGAACTTCTCTGAAAATGCACCACTATGATCTCCAAACTCAATCAAAATGATTCACCAATGCAATGATGTAAAATAAACCCTTATTCAATCAATTACAAACCCTCAACAATCTTCAGATGAGATCCAACATGAAATGGCTGAGTACCATCTCCAATAATGCAACCTTTCAGAAGATATTTCACTTCCTCAGTTATGCTAATCTAGGGGAGTTATCGTTCCCAAAGATCGAATAGTATTTGTAGACCTAAAAGACTACAAATTGCTCCACAATGGAAGAAGTAGAAGAAATCCCAAATCCAAGCATGTCCAAATGAAAGCCCAAGCCCTCTATTTATTCTTTTTCTTGAGAAGTTGCTAGAACTTCTAGAAACATCCAATTATAATGTACTTTATAATAAAATAACATTATAATAATAAAGTACATTTCTCAACTCAAAATTATAACAATGTAGACCCAAATGTCTCATAACTGAATGTAGGCCCAACTACGACTGAACGTAGGCTCTACTGCAACTGGATGTAGGCTCCACTACAACTGCATGTAGGCCCAAACTGGATGTAGGCTCTACCGAATGTAGGCTCTGTCAGCAATATGCAATCAAATGATCAACATAATGACCCTCTCTCCAAACCATTTGCCTACGAGAGTTGATGATAGGCAAATCCGTCATGCCAAAATGGGGACATGGCATCACATGTTTAATTATGTGTAACAAATATTAATTTGTTGAGAAACAACTTAATGTTATAGAAGTGTGTTGATGTGTGTGAAAATAATAATGTGAGTTGTTAATACAACTCACATAGAGATCTAGGAGTGTTTTTAGGGATTTGAGTTGTTAAAACAACTCATATTTCGGGAGTTGTTATAGGAAGTTCTTTTATAATATACAAATATATATCCTTTAAATATGTTATGTCTATTGAATGAGTTTTATGAAGAAGCATGTATTATTTTGCTTTTGATTATTTGGCTTCTCTATCTCTGCCCATATTTGTAATAGTATAATGGCCTGTGAAATATAGTAGAGTAGAAACAAATTCTTTATTGGAGGAGAAATCAAAGGGAATGGATGTATTGGTATGAGTAATCCAAGTTTGTATGACGTGGACTAGTAGAGGCCATACAATGATATCACCAATCAGAAATTTGCAGTTATAAGGATGTAATTTCCCCTTCTCAGACCTAGTCAATTTTAGTTTCCTGTTAGCCTATTCCTTGGTTTCCTTGGCTAATTGGTGGTGGTTAGGGGACTCCAACATTCTTGGAGAGCTTGGTTTCAGTTTTCTTGGATTCTGACAGCTATGTTGGTGTTCAGTTGGGGTATTCTAGTTGGTGGCAAAGCTTTTTGTAGCATTTTTGTTTTCTATTTCATTACGCTGGGTGTCAAAATGAGAGATTATTAAAAATAGCAGTATTCTCAAGAAATTATTGCACTAAAGTTATAGTTTAATGTTTTAATATTCACTTTAAGTTTGTAAAGTGATGTTATGTTACTTATGTTGGCAATCTAGGGAAAGGGAAAATTGGAGGGCTTAAGGTGGTTTTAAATTGTTAAAATGGGTCTTTTGACAGAAATGAATTAAATTGAATCTTAAAAATTGCCCTTTTTCCCTCCGACTCTATATAAAGGGGTTTTGACTCTTATTTTCATTTATTCAAATGTGCACACATATTGAGATGTTGTCAGAGACAGCAATGAGTTTTTGCAGGAGTTGAGGATGAAAATCCTCATCAATATTCACCAGTTTCTATTGTGAAAGATCTATTCTAGGTGGTTGGTTGATTTCACACAGGAATCACACTGGTTTTCATGGAGTTTTGAGTTTGTCGTTTCAAGGAATAATGAAAATAATAAATATTCAAAGGTGTGATGGTTGATTTTGAGGGTTGATTCTTGATCACGGTGCAGAGATTTTTGGTGGATTTGATTGTGCTTTTAGTGTACCTACCAAAATGGCTGTATAGTTACCCAGGGCATCATGTACCATTTCTTTTGTTGAGAAGAGTCGGGATTAACTGCAAACTTCAAGTCCCTTTTGGGTTATCATCTTTTAGGGCTGGGTGATCAGATTAGATTAGGATTGATATTCTGGACATGTGCTGCTGATTGGAATATATTTTGTAAGGCTGTCTTCTTGAGCAGGCGATACCTGTGCTAAGGAGCCGTTGTGTGAGTTAGTGGTGCCTATTGATCTGATTTTGGAAGGTTGTTCACTCAGAAAGAGGCATCCAGGCCTTAGTATTTGGTTTCAGGTGTTTACACTTGGTTTCAGTTCAGTCTGAGATGTTTTTGGAGGAATTTGCAGGTTTCCTCTGCCTTGCACCACGAATATTTGACTGCCGAAAACTTTAGTTTAAGCAATCAGACCTGGAAACAATGGTTATTTGCAATCTGGAAGTCATTCTTCATGAGTTGGAAGTATGCATTAAGAGTCTATCATAGCTGGAGGTGTTAAACGACTATTGGAGGGGCTTAAAATGTCCACGAAGGTTGATATTTGCTGCAGATTTAGGAACAGAGCTGTCGTCGGATTTCTTTCTTATTGGTGGACTTGCATGATCAATTTTAGTATGAATTCAAGGTACCTTCACTTGAATAATTTAATGTTTTAATGTCTTTCTTTGCTTGGGAGCTTTAAATTGAATGATCAATCCATATAAAATGTATGGCAGAAGTTTGTGTTTTGAAACCCAATTCAGATTTTACATCAGCAAAGGAAATCTATTTGTTTGTGATGTTATGTCCTTTCATTTGACACAAATTCCAAAAAAAGAAAAAGAAAAAGTTAGGGGGTTGTTATTACAAAGGATCTTTCAATATTGTATATAGATAGTTTAGAAACAAATACACCTATTCTGATTGGTGTGATGATTACTTTCCAGTCTGTTTAGTGATTGAAAATCCTGAAGAGGGCTTCTTCCAATAGGCATGAAGTCTCTTTTGATTGGGTATTGTTAAAAAATCTAGGAAGTTTTGGAGACAGTTTTTTTAACCTGAGAATTTTGACAAAACAAGGATGCCTGGTAGATTATTTGGGATAGTTGGCACAAAACTTGGTCCCAAACTGGACATATCAGAAGTTGAAACTGTTGAGTTTCATTTTATAATAGTTGACAAAGATCAGCAAAAGTTCACTATTGAATACTGAACAGCCATCATCAGATAGTTTGGGAAATTTTAAGTCCCGCAATATATTTCACTGTATATAACAATGAAGGCAGCTGTAAGGGATTTTTGTAAAATCACTTACATTTACACGTTATATAAAAACCTTATTTTGATCAAATAAAAAAATAGTAATATTTGAAAGGATTATAGTTGCAGGGAGATGTGTCTCCAAAGCCAAGACAAGTTTCTCATTTTTGGTACAGGTATAGAGACATCCGCAGTTGCAAGAGTTGTCTTGACCAAGGCTTCTGTAATGTCCCCTTCGTATCACTTATCCTAGTTTCCTTTTATAATCATATTTTGGTTGATTCCAAGAATAGATGCATTGCATATGCTCTTAATAGATTGCGTTTGTCCCCCTATATGATTGAAAGGTCCTTCCTTTTCATCAAATTCGGTAGGGGTTGTGACCCTTCATAATTGACTCTCTTCCCAAAAGTCACAACACTTCATAATCATATTAGTCCTTTCAAAAAATCACAACCTTTCATAATCACAATCCTTTTGAAAAGTCACAACCTTTCATAATCACAATCCTTTTGAAAAGTCACAACCCTTCATAACTAAAACCTTTCCAAAAAGTCACAACCCTTCATAATCATAATCCTTTCAGCAAGTTGCAACACTACATAATTATAACTATTTTTGAAGACTCACAACCATTCATAATTAAAATAATTTCAAAGAGTCACATCCTTTCATCATTGCTACCATTCGAAAAGGTAACTTCCTTATTTTCTTCACATTCCTTTCCTCTTCCATTAATCCTTCTTTAACTCCCTCCTTCCTTTTTCTTCCCTTAAAGTCTCTTCTCTAGGTAGAAAAGAGGGTTTGGGTATCTTCGAAGATGAAGATATATGGCGATTTTCAGAGTGATTGGAGCTCATGTCCCTTCCATTAACAGGGTTATTTTTAAGGTTATCGATTGAGTTCCCCATGTTTAGTATTGCTTGGAGAAGCGCTTGATTTGTTTGATTTACTTGTTCCATGAATGATTTCATTTCATTGGCTAATTGATCATTCATCTTGTTTTTATTTCCTTTCCTCTGATATGTTTGCATGTATATACCTCACAGGATGGCAGGATTATGCTCTGATACCACTTGTAATGTCCCCTTGTGTAAATTCTATTAAATGAGGGACTATTAACTCACAACTTCAATTGCAAGAGACTTCTTTCCAATCAAAGACTCAAAAATCGTCTGTTAAACTTATATTGATGATAATTAATACTACATAGTATAAGAATGATATATAATGATCTACTTTAGGAAATACAATTGAGACCACTTATAAATAGATAATCTTGATCAGTGCGATATACCATTTGTCATTGAATATCTTTTGATAATCTTAATCATTGAACGATGTTCAAGAAATATTCAAGAATATCTGTGATATTCAGATTTGCGAGAAGGTGGATAATCGGGATTGTGCAAGAATGATCTCTGTTAAATTCTGATCTGCAATTATGGAGTTAACTCTGTTATTTCTGATATAACAATGTGTTGAAAGTCTCTCAATATTGCTTATAACAATAAGGTAATGGTAGTCTCTGATTCGGCTTTAGAAGTATGCAACGTATGGAATATTCCTGTTACCAGGCTTTAATTGTATGTTACTGATTCAATGCTAATAGGGCAATTGCTCAAAGAGCGATCCAAGTTTTGATAAAAGAAACAGTAAATACCAATGATGCGATGCCGTTTAAAATGAATATCAATCCCTTTAAGTATCTATAAAATTGAATGGTCACATCTCTTAAGAGGTGGCTTTTGTCTCTTCACAACTAACCAATCATACCGATTAATATTATCTTTATTATTATTAATTGTTGATATAATCGCTGCTTCGTTATATGACGGATAAGTCACACATAAAGGACGTGACTCATGACTTATAATGATTCCAGTTGTTGCATAATCCAATCAGATTGTATACAACGATCGATGTAGATATTTAATTATTAATCGCTGATAATTTACTGAAATGATATTAATTGGTATCGAAATATTGATATTTCTTATTATGCCTTTGACCAATATCATATCTTATATCATAATTTTAACTATTACTATTAATATCATTATTGTGTATTTATGTTTGTAATATAATTTTATCCTTTAACTATGATTATAATTATTTATTTTATCATTTATCACTTATCATATTATAGCTTATTATATACTTATATATTATATTATTATTAAATATTTATCTTTTTTTTGGGTAAAAGGCCGAAGCCATAGAAATTTTTATTATTATTAAGAATAAAGATACAAAAAACCCCGCTCAGTGCAGGCGCTGGTAGGAAATAGTGGGGTAGAGAAAACCTCCAGCCGTGCCCGGGACTATGAGTCTTGATACTAATACATAGGTTCCGTGGGCATACTCACGACTCGATATTTATCGAGATTCTATTCGTACATACATAGTTTGAGTGGGCATACCCACTATTTTGAGAGTTTATATGATTCCATTTCTTGAATTACATTTTCATTACCACAGTAGCTTGTGGGTACATTTTAATTCAATAGAGATATTGTTTCTGAAGAAGCCTCGATACTTTTTCTTTGAGTTTACACTTCCAAGATAACTCCAATTAAAATTGTCCTCCTGAAATGGTATACAACAAACCTTCGAAATTACTTTGTTAAATTTGAAGCAATTTAAAATTTAACATAAAACATAAGTGGAGAAATTTTAGAACCCCTATACCTTCGTTCCGATACTTGCTGTGAAATGCGTAATAATATCTAGAGATTATGAACATATCCAATCCAGATTCTCAATCTAAGATCATAGTCAGTGCTTCATAAAACCAAAAGAAAATTATGCATAATAGTTGTGATCCTATAATCTGATAATATGGATTAGGATTCAATTTATTTTCTGATTTTGTTTCATCATAGCTGCCTTAACTTATTTCTATTAATTATTCGTTTTTACCAGCAATCTGAATTGAAAACTAAACATCTAATTAAAAATTAAAAAGGTCACCTAATTACCATTTGCCAAGAAAACGGTAAACTATCATATCACATGTCTACAGGCTACAGGCCTTATTTATAAAATTAACATAAACGCCATATATCTAAAAGCCTAATAAAACTTAGCACATTTCTAAAAAGCCTTCATTGTCTAGAGAACAGCTCTGAGTTATCGGTTATCCCCTATAACTGTTGATAATTCAAAAAATGGATATTCATACTAACTTATAGAAGAAAGGTGGGGTTATAATAATCTGCAAAAGTCTAGAATTCCACCGCAATATATGCATACATATATATATATGTATGTATATGTCTGTATATATATATGTATGCATATATTGATGAAATAATAATGTGTATGAAAAAGCACATCAAAATAAGCTAGGGTGCATTTTATTATGATGTGCTTTTCCATACACTAATTTATAAACATGTATAGATCAGTATTTAAGTATAAATACATTCTTGCCTTAATTATTATAACCTCCCCTTTCCTTCCTATTTCCTTAATCTTGTTAAGTCGGGAGGGCCTTAATTTTGTTAATCTTGTTAAGTTGGTGATTGGTGTTCGGAGAACTCTTCGTTTCCTGATGATTCCCTTTCCTTGTCGTAATTGGGAAAACCCTTGGTTGGTACTTAAGGAGTTTTTGATTATAAATGAAACCCTTGGTTGGTACTAATATTTATTTATTAATAATCATTTGTTATTAATTTATATTATAATCATAATTATATTATTTATTAATATTTTAGTATTATTTAATCATAATATTAACATATTACTTATTAATAATACGTTAACAATATATTATTATCTATTGATAATAATTATATATTATTATTATATATCGTGAATAATAATTAATTAAAGAATTATTTATTATTTATTATTTTAATATTATTATTTATTTAACCTTAATATTATTTATTATTTTAATATTATTATTTATTTTAATCTTATTGGTTAAATCTTCCTTCGGGGAGGGGACATCACAGTCCGCCCTTCCCCAAATTGCTTGTCCTCAAGTAATTGATGCGTGAGGCTTTTGTTGTTTAAACTTGATAGATTCATAGCTTTGGCTTATTCCTGCACATGGGCAATCATATGGAAATAAAAAATTTGTGCATGACTGTATAAAGAATCATATACTTTGAATGCAAGAAGACATGAAGCATACACAAGGTAGACATATGAATGCATGAAGACACGAAGAAAACACGAAGCATACACATTAATGCAGGAAGACACTAAGTATGCATGATGTAGACATGTAATGCTTGAATTCCTGATAAAACCCTACAATTTATAATTTTCAATTAGCTAGGGTTAGGAAAATGATTTACAAAATTTATTTCTTCATTAGGCTTTTGACTATGAACCCTGCAACCACAAAGTGAGTATCGGTACACACACACACACACACACACACACACACACACACATATATATATATAAACTTCAAAGGAAAATTGAGTAATGATAAGTTAGTCCAAGCCAATCCCATACTAAGCCCAAGAGCGGAACTTTGGCCCCCTTGGCCTCGGTGGCAGGTGTTAGGCATCCACATGAGGTGGTCTACTTAGTGGATTGCTTGTTTTGCTTTTCTAGAGAAGTTCTTGTGAAAGGGGCCATTACTGTCTTTCCCTTAACTAGTACTATAATAGGGGGTCCTAGTAGCCATCCCTTAATTACAAACTCCATAGGAAAGTGATTTCTAGTATGGTTCCCATACTATATTTCCTTAACTAGTACTGCAATAGGGTGTCCTAACCGCTCTCCCTTAATTGCAGACTCCATAGGAAAGTTGGTAGGGTGCCCTTACTATCTTTCCCGTAACTAGTACTACAATAGGGTGTTCTCCCCTAATTGCAGACTCCATAGGAAAGTTGGTAGGGTGCCCTTACTATCTTCCCCTTAACTAGTACTGCAATAGGGTGTCATAGCAATTCTTCCTTGATTGCAGACTTCGTAGGAAGGATAGATGCCCTTATAGTCTTCCCCTTAACTAGTACTACAATAAGGTGTCTTAACAGACCTCCCTTGATTGCAGACTCCATAGGAAAGCTATATACAATAGGGTTTCTATATAGCCTTTCCCTTAACTAGTACTACAATAAGGTGTCTTAACAGACCTCCCTTGATTGCAGACTCCATAGGATAGCTACATACAGTAGGGTTTCTATATAGTCTTTCCCTTAACTAGTACTACAATAAGGTGTCTTAACAGACCTCCCTTGATTGCAAACTCCATAGGAAAGCTACATACAGTAGGGTTTCTATATAGTCTTTCCCTTAACTAGTACTACAATAAGGTATCTTAACAGACCTCCCTTGATTGCAGACTCCATAGGAAAGCTACTTGAAATCCCTAAATCATTTCTCAAATAATCAATTTTACACTATTACATTACTTTAAGAAAAACTTACAGTTTCATATTTTTTTAACTATGGTTGAACTTCCTTGAAGCTCCATTGGCTTTCCTCTTTGTTCATTGATTGAATGTTATTGAGGTTCCCTTGATCATATTTCATTTTCTTCGGTGATGTCCCTTCTAATTCTGGGTCGAGTATTTCCTCTATTCTATGAACTTGACTTCTTTTTCCGCATTTATGCCCCGGTTCCGATGATTCCTTGCATTTGAAACATAACTTCTTCCTTCTTAAGTCTTCTTGTTGTTTTTGAGCTTTCTCATCTCGGCATGCATGTCCCTTTTCAAAGTCCTCACCCTAGTGAAAACATTTTCTTTTTGGGAGTTCTTGCTTGTGCTTTTCATTCGTACCGTGGAATGGTTTGCTATGGCAATATTTAACCAATAAGATGATAATATTAAAAATAAATAAATAATAATATTAAAATAATAAATAATAAATAAATCTTTAATTAATTATTATTCATGATATATAATAATAATATATAATTATTATCAATAGATAATAATATATTGTTAACGTATTATTAATAAGTAATATGTTAATATTATGATTAAATAATATTAAAATATTAATAAATAATATAATTATGATTATAATATAAATTAATAATAAATGATTATTAATAAATTATATTATGATAATGACAATATATTATATTATAATAATAATATATTAAGTAATAATATTATGGTATTAATCTATATATAATCAATTATTATCTAATTGATATAATAGTTAATAATATTAATTTACATATAATTATAATAGATAAATATTTAATAATAATATAATATATAAGTATATAAGCTATAATATGATAAGTGATAAATGATAAAATAAATAATTATAATTATAGTTAAAGGATAAAATTATACTACAAACGTAAATACACAATAATGATATTAATAGTAATAGTTAAAATTATGATATAAGATATGATATTGGTCAAAGGCAGAATATGGGAGGCTGCATTCTTCAGTACAAGTTGTGCTTCAATTCCCTTGGGCTGTGTTTCTTTTCCAGCAGTCACATGTAATTAAAGGTGCACAAATTTATTTGTGAATGCTTGTAATAGGAAATTAATTTGATAGTTATTGTAATTCTGATTTTTTATAAGCATTCAGTGGTGAATTAATGGTTGTAGTTATGTATGAAGAAGTTAAAAATCTGAGAAGTATCATTGAAATTCATATTTGATGTTCATTAATTTCTATATATTCTGAAAGAATTTTAGAAGTGCAATTTAATTTGGGGAAAGAGCTAGATTGTAAATAAGAGCCAACTGGTCTCTTCACAATGAAGCTATTTATAATATGTTACTTGGGAAGGACATCAATTTTGGGTTTATCAAGCTTATTCCCAAAGAAGACGACATAACTCTCATTAAGGATTGGAGGCCTATTACACTTCTAAATTTATCAAATAAAATCTTGGCCAAAATTCTTGCACTCGGGTTGGAAAATGTGCTACCTTAGATTATTAAATTCACACAAACCGGGTTTGTGAAAGGCAGATACATTGTTTACACCGGTCTAGGTTTTTTTGATCGGTCATGGGAACACACTGGGAACTAATGACTAACCGGGTACAAGTTATTTACTGGTTAAGTGCATGATAATCCGAACCGGATTATACGGAGCACTTTGAGTAAAAACTGGAGTCAGCTTTGTTTTATCTATGAGTGTTTCAAGGTAAACTCAGGATCAGTTTGCAAGTTTTTTATTATAGGGTTTTGCATGCGTAAGTTATGAGAGAGTTTACGGCTTGGTGGAACTATGAGATGTATTTTTAATAAGATTAATTTCTTATAAATCTAGGTCATAAGACACAAAAGAAGTGTTGTTGAATATCAAGAGCAGGAGAGCGGAATCTTTTGAGAGGAGTTACAATCACAAGAGGTGAAGGACAGAGAAAGGTTCAACAATTGAATAGAAAGTGTCATCATAAGATCATTGGTTTAGATTGTGAAGCATATTCATAAGATCAGGGTGAACCTCAACAGGTTTTTTATATAAATCCCTTTACCGGGTAACATCTTTATTGGTGTTGTAAGTCCTCTTACAAGGCGACTCCTAACAGGGTCAAGATCCTAACAAGTCTTCTACCAAATCCCTTAAATCCGGGTAGCACTCTCACAAGTGCTTTGTAAGCCTCTAACAGGGCATCTTTATTACTGCAGTAGTAAATTTGTGGGTTCTGTCCCACCGTGATTTTCTCCTTCTGACCGAGGGTTTCCACGTATATATGTTGTGTTGACTTGTGCATTTCAATTTCCGTTTATGAGTGTTATTATATTCTTCTAAAATTTGCAAGAACATATATAGAAGGATAAATTGAATTAGAAATTGTATTTACTGATTAGCCCCCCCCTCTCAGTAACCGTTTAGGATTAACAATAGTTAAGTCTTTTTCAGAATTTTATATTTGCTATCAATTTGTATTTTACAAAATCTACGTAACAAAAATGAATTAGGCATTTTCCTTATTTTATCAATAGTTGGTGGGTTGTTTCAGCTAAGTTTGAAAACAATTTTTTTCAAGATTATTAAGAGTCACCAAATATCTCATTAGCATGAGTTAAACATCCCTCACTTGAGTAGATACCTCAAAATTAATGTGGATACATTGCTTATCAATAAAATGATTTACTGGAGCATTATAAAGTATCAATCATGGGCTTAAAAAAATTGATTGTGACTTGTTTCATTGTTATTGTTTTATTGTTGATGAGTTGTAGTGTAGAAATATCCAATGGTAGGCAATTTAAGGCTATCATTGGCTACAGATCTCTAGTAAGGAATTTTCTTGGTTTGAACCGAGGAGAGAAGTGAAACTTTGAGTTGTAGATGGAGATGAATTTAGCTATTTAATTGTTTTAATTTAGCTTAATTGCTTTGGATAACTCATTATAATGGTTAATTGATTGGATATTTGATAAACTGAACAATCATATCTTGTTACTTCTCAGGTATGTCGAAGGAGGAATGGGTGCCGTATCTAATGCAATAGCAAAAGCTGCAAGTGAAGCAGGAGCTAATTTAGTGACTAATGTAGAGGTGTAGTTCCCAATCTTTATGGTTTTTCTTTTTTTTTTTTCCATTTATTTATTCGGTCTTAGACTGTGAAAGGAAGAGTTTTGATATGATTTTGTATCATTCTTTGTTAGATTCATCCATTTCTATACTTAATAAGTAAAGTGCATTTTAAAATGAGTGATTGAGCAAAGTATAATGTTTTTGCCTTGATGTTTCTGGTCACACTCCGTGAACCATCATCACGAAGAGATAGAGAAGTTAAAGGAGATTTCTGATGAACTTAATTAAAGTATACTGATAAATTATCAGTATGGACTGGAAATCTGATAAACTTAATTAAAGTATAATGTAGTTAGACTGCTTTCTTATATTGATATCCATACTTATATTGAAGGGTTACATATGTCCTTTGTGATTAACCCTCTAATCTGTCATAAATTCATCCTATAGGTACTCTTTGGGTTGGCTTTTTCAGGAGTCTCATTTTGTGTGCTGGCCTGCATATGTTATGACTCGTGACTAATAGTATATGGCTCTAATTATTCAGGGAAAAATGTTTATTTATATATGGACCTTGTGATTTTAAAGTACACGATTTTTGGAGTAGGATTTACTGATGGGACTTTATATATTTTATTCTACTATATTATATTTATCTCTGTGCTATCCTATCTATAGTGTTATTAGTAAATGAACATGGATGTGCTTGTAGATAGGTTTTCGTTAATGAACCAAAGCACTAGTAAGCTTGAAGAAATGTTTAGAAATTGGGTTCTAGTTTTAGCAATCTACAATGATCCTCAAATTAGCAACTCTGTTAGTAGTTGCAATTGCATGAGTTTGACTTGCCCAACACGTGTTCAATGGGAATATTGCCAACAATGACATGTTATGATGGTTAAGTTGTGTTGTTATTCTTGCCGTCAAGGTTCAAATCCCATTGGGGATGGGGTACCCCATTTGTGGCCTTATTGGTACATAGCTCCGGGTCAAAGCATTTACAGTGATCCTCAAAAGATTGTTAAGAACTTAGAAGAAAGGAAATAAACAAACATAGAGTGACATTTTATTAATGGCCACAATTGATGAAACATGATATATGGGACATGAACATATTAGAATATAAGGCCTATCTATTGTAACAAAGTTACCTTAGTGACTTAGTGATATGAAATAAAGTTAACTATTAGACTATTGATGCTATATTGTTGGGTATGTTGGTGTTATGTTAGTTGCTAGATGGTTTGGGTAGTTGAAAATGAAATATCTAAAGGCTTTATAAAAACCATTTTGTAATAAATGGAAATATATCCTGATGAACAAAATAATATTATATATTACTCAGTGTTATTGGAATCATGGTTTAGTTTCTTTAGAATTCAGTATCCTCTACCATATGTTTCAATATGGTACTACAGCTTCTCTTTAGAAACATCATTTAATTTTATCTTGTTGGAAATATTCAGTGCATGGGAGAATATTTCCAACATAAGGAAGGAAAATAAACTTTTGGTTCAATTTTTTCTCATTGATTACTCTGTATGGTTATTTTGATGCGGATTTTCTCACTTTCAGATTAATGGCGACGGTTGGAAGGGGATCCATGTATTGGAATATAGAAGACAAATCATACTAGAGTTTTGCAAATTGTGCTTTAAGTAGTGTGTGTGGATATAATACTTCCGATTCTGAGCAGTTCCTTTGGTCTGGTGAGGATGTCACTCATCCCACCCAACATTCAGAAGGTAGTATCTCAAATTGTGGCATTTGTACTCTAACAGTGATGCTAATAATATAAAATTCTTGAATGTTCAAGCTTCTAGCTGCATTGCCACCCATTCAACATGGTAATCATTAGACCAATCTATTATTTGAAATCATTATGATAAAATATCTTTGGTAATCATTGATGTTGTCCGGATAATTGTATGTACGGGTTATTATGTTAGTAAAGTACTATGTCACTCTCGGTCGTTAGTGACCGAAAGGTTAGACAGTTACGTCATGACATTTCGTTTGTGGCCCTTCGGGTACTTTATATACGCTCTTGGAGGATGGACACGGGGGATATTATTGTATGATCATTGTGATGTAAATGTACTTGCCAGTCCAGAATGATCAATGAAAGTATGTATTATTCTCTGATATATTCTATGTTTATTATATTTCCTGCACTATGTCTGTGCAATACTAAGTTTACCCCAGCAAGAGTAAACATCTGGCGCTGTTGCCTAGACGTACTCGGGAAGAGAAGTGAGGAATGGATTTATGCCCAATGTTTTAAATAAAGATAGATATAAAAAGGCACGGGATGACAAAGGCGAGGCCACACAGAAGGCATTGATCTCCGCGCAGCAACGTGAATGTCGGTATAGGCTGAGGCAACTTGTCGGAGGGTTGCCCAAAGGGAACCTCGGAAGTGGTACGGAAGGTGCAGAGGCCGACAGAGAACAGTTCACTTCTTCGGAATAGCGGAGAGTGCGGAGTTGGGAGGAATTACTCGAGGAGACACAGTTGAGAAGATTCTTTCTCCTGGAAGAGAGAGATCGGTTTGAGGAGGGTCTAATCCGTACACCAAGGGTCGAGAACCAAACCGACGGGGAGGATGGTACTACCGAGGGTGTCACGAACGCATCGACAGACCCTCCGTTGGAACCAAGAACTCCACATAGTACGGTCCCATCGCAACTGCCGCAAGGGCAAGTGCCACCAGTCCACAATACTCACAGTACTTAGGGAAGTGCGGGTACGAGTGGTACCGGAGCACCGAATCCCTCGTAGAGGCAACAACCTACCATGGCTGTGAGTAAGTAGAAACTGCCCAAGTTCACAAGCCAAGCGAAGGAGGATCCTGTTCGGCATTGTCGGACCTGTGAGACTATATGGGCTGCCAATGGAGTCATGGACCAGGATGAATGGATCCAACAATTCCCCGCGACATTGAGGGAAGGAGCCATCGACTGGTACTCGGATGTAGACAAATCAGGCCCGACGACATGGAATGATGTGAAAAAGGCCTTCCAGACAAAATTTCAGTTGTTAAGGGATGACAATGAGATTCTGGCGGAGATTTACAATACAAAGCAGATGAAGAGCGAGTCTGTCTGTGCTTACGGACGGTGACTAAAGGAACTCATCGGGAAAATGGAGTCAGCCCCGGCAGACAAACTCAAGAAGAGGTGGTTCGTGGAGAGACTCAAAGCTTCCCTTCGGAAGAAAATGAAGATTGTCCCACCCACGTCATATAGTAAGGTATACAACCGTGCAATGGACTTGGAAAGCAAGTGTAAGACCTCCAAGAAGACGAAGTCTTCGGATGATGAATCGGAGGCAGAAAGCAGCGAGGGCGAATCGAGTGAGAGAGTGTTGGCCCTACAAAAAGATCTGAAGAGGATGATGAAAGAACTGAAGGCCACCAAGGGAGGCTCGAGCAAAGCAGAGGAAGACATCGTCTGGTGCATAGACTGCAAAGAAGCAGGCCACACGAAAGGTTCTTGTCCCAAGAAAGCCTTTTGCGACATCTGCCAGATTGCTAGACATTCCACCAAAGAATGCCCCTACAACCTGAGGGCGAGAAATCAACAAGTGCTCTTCACCTAGGAGGAACCCTCCATGTCCGGGACTGGCGGTCAACAAAATATGGCATCATCAGGTGGGTACAGAAACAACTGACGGGGAGGCCGAGGCAATGATTAGAACAAGCCGCGAGTCTAGTATGACGCGAAGGGGAGGCCCATGATACAGTGCAGAAGCTGTAACCAATGGGGACATTATGCCTGTGACTGTCAGAATGGGGCTACCGCTCCACTAAAACTGTGTCGGTAGTGCGGACTGGGGGACCATGAGGATGCTAATTGTCTGAAGCTCGACTGCAACATCCTGGACATGGAATGAGGGGGCATAGAGAAGGTCTTGGCAATCACACACGAGCAAATGAAGAAGGCCACATATCCTCACCCTTCAACGGAGAAACAACAAATGCTTGAGGCGAAGGCCGAGATCGTGAAGGGTATGGAGGACCGAAGGGACTCCACAGACGCTGGCACTTCTACCCGAGCAATGGCCAAACAAAATATTTTAAGACAGATGATGCAAATGGAGGTACCCGTAAAGGTCAAGGACCTACTGGAAACTATGCCACACCTGAAAACGACCCTATTCCTAGCCAAAAACATTCTAGCAAGCACGGTTGAACGGACAGAGGTTCCCGGCGGCTCCGTAGCCGACCCCATGACGTTAGCAATAAATAATGGGCGGAACCCTGCAGTGGTGGAGATGGGTATTTTGGGTACCATCCTCACGAACACGATTGTTGATGGTGGGTTTGGGGTGAACGTCCTACCGGAGGAGACCTGGAAGAGCTTGGGGAAACCAACGTTGTGGCCGCCGACCTTCAATCTACTAGGGGCCGATCAGCACGACATCAAGCCCCTTGGAACCCTGATGGCACAACAGGTAACTATCGGGACCCAACCATTCATCCTTGACATCGTAGTAATTCCCCTGAAGCAGAAGGGGTATGATGCCATCCTAGGGAGGGGGTGGCTGGTGATGGCCAGAGCCAATCATAATTGGAAAAGAAACACCCTGGCATTTGAAAAGGGGGGAAGGAAGTTTACAATAGACCTCACAATGCAGATGGTCGGAGAAGAAATGGCATCCTCCAATTCGGAATTAGATGATGGAATAGATGGAGGGGAAGAAACCATGGAGCCCAATGTCGAAGGGATACTGAAAGTGGAGGATGATACAGATTCGATGGACGGTCTATTCCACTGGTAGATGGGCGATTATGAATTATTTCCGCCATCCTGCAACATACTGAAGATTGAGGAAGCCCAGAGTGAGTTCCCTCCGGAATATACAGCATACCGAGAAGGGGAAGTCCAGATGAAAGAGAGCCCTGCCCATGAGTTTTAGGAGGAACCCATTTGGCACAAAGAAGCAAAGTTGGAAAAAATAAACCTTGGGGATGAGAGAAATCCGAAATCCATCGTCATGGGAGACTACTGGAATCCTGTGTGGAAGACGGCAGTCTTCAAAATCTTGATTCTCCTTATGTACGGGCAAGAGGCTGTGGTCCCTATAGCATTTATGGCTCCAAGCTTTTGGATTGCCATTGAAAACAGACTCGGCGACAAGGAGAGGGAACCACTGCACACTCTGCGGACTCTCGATGAACGGATACGTGATGCCCCGGAGAGGATGAACCCGAGACGAGGAACAGAGCAACCAAGAGGATGGAAAAGGACTTGAGCGGTCAGCTAGGCGACCCGAGAGCCGTTTGTACGAGCGACCAGAGAAGCCTCCGGATAGGAAAAATACCCGTATGGCTATGCATGACTGTATAGTGGAAAAAAAAATGAAAAATATATATGAAAAGGCAAACTGGAACCGTACGACACCGTACACCATACGACATCATAAGTCACCGCATGGCACTGTACGACACTAAAACGGACACAAGTTATTAAAAGGTTTTGCAACAGCGTACGACAAAAGCAAAATAGCGTATGGTACTTTAGTGCACCGTCGTGTAATTGCCGTATGACACAAAATGTAAACCACAAAGGAGTTAAGGCAGGTACCGTATGACACCGTACAGGGGAAACTTGGAAAAAAATTGGATGCATCATAACACCGTACGCAACCGTACAGGAGAAAGACTAGTTATCAATATCGACCGTACGACCAAATCATGCATAAAGCCAAGATAGTACTGTACGGCGTCGTACGGAAAGAGACGTTGCCGTATGGAGGGAAAGGATTGTGAGCAGCATTAACCGTACCATCAAAACGTCAGCATCGTCGTATGGCACGCAAAGCATCCGACAGGAAAGGGAAACGTAGTGCTGCATCGTACGGTCGTACGCCAACTATAACGTGCCAAGGGAATGCCGTACGGTAATTGGAATTGGAGACCGTACGCAGTAAGAAATCATGTGTCCATATGGCTGCAACAACCACACCCCGAGAATTGAATAGCAAATTTGGTATGGTTACAGTTTGTTTGTGAGGACTATTTTTACAGTTCATACGACAGAGAAAAGGGAAAATAAATAAGAACAAGGAAGGACTGGTAGCAGAGCAAGGAGAAGTTTAAAAAAAAAAAACGACAAAACAAAACAGTTCATAGTGAAGAACGAATGATATCGAAGGGAAGGGCATAAGCAAGTAGTGAGGAAAATATAAGCGCCTGGCAGAAAAGAGTGGGATTGGAAGAAAATCACAAAAATGGTGTGTTCCGTAGACTTCTGTGTGAGTTTGAAGGTGCTGATTTGGTCTTGGCGGCGGGGGCGTTGCCCCTTGACCCCGTTGGGGGCCTTGCCCCCTAGACCCCCATCGTCCTTTTGAGGAACACCACAATTGTGAGTTGGGGTATCGGGATGGCATGAGGGAATTATTGAGTTTAGCTATAAGCCTTTGGAATGTGTGACCAGTTGATGAGACCCGGAGCTGCTGCAGGCATGGAGTGGCTGCATGCCGGAGGTGGAGAGAGCACTAGAGCAAGCCTTTGGAGAGGGGTACTATGCTTTGAGGCACTCGGAGTAGGTGTTGGCTGGATGTGAGGCTGTCTTGGTGGATGCACAGAGAGCTCGGGAGGAGCTGACCACCCAGTTAGAGGCAGTAGAGTGGCACTTGGCTCAACGTACCCGTTGGAAGTGAAGATGGTAGCACGGGTGGCTATCGAGGTTAGATTGGCTTGGAAGACAGTATTGTTTGAACAAGAATTAGCAGAGGCTACAGCTGAAAAGTATGTTTTAGAGATAAGTTTGGTGCAGGCACGAGAGGAATGTGATGTAATGGAAAAGATCATCTGGTAGCATTTCAGGGACGCCCCTCTGCCCCTTCTCAGTGATTTTTTTTCTTCTATGCGGTGTATTTCATCTCCCTTTCGTTGTAAGTCGTTGGAGACGACTTGTTTTTTTGGGGGGGGGATGATGTTGTCGGGATAATTGTATGTACAGTTTATTATGTTAGTAAAGTACTATGTTACTCTCGGTTGTTAGTGACCAAAAGGTTAGACAGTTACGTCACGACGTTTCGGTCGTGGCCCTTCGGGTACTTTATATACCCTCTCGGAGGATGGACACGGGGGATATTATTGTATGATCATTGTGATGTAAATGTACTTGCCAGTCCGGAATGATTAATGAAAGTATTTATTATTCTCTGATATATTCTATGTTTATTATATTTCCTGTACTATGTCTGTGCAATACTAAGTTTACCCCAGCGAGAGTAAACAATTGATGTCTCTCTGACTTGAACAACTGCTTGTGTGCAAGCTCCTTTTGACAATGCAACAATTTATTGTTTCAGTTGGCTTCACAATCCTTAAGATTGACAAGTTGAATGTCCTCAGAGGGCTGAAAACATAGGGCTACATCCAATGCTTCTGCAATCAACTTACAGATCACCTGATCATTTGAAGATTTGATATTTTTGGTTCTTGAATTGTAATGCTAAGGACATGCTATAGCCAATTCCAAAGAGTGAATGGTAACTGGGAAGGATGCAGCTTGAATGAAAGTATTCTCCAATTTAGTAGCCTAAAAACTTCCTGCCTTGATTCTTTCATAATTCTCAGGTCTAAGTTATTCATGTAATTGAGAGATATGTCCAACTGCATTGTGTGAATTGTTTAATAGCAAATTCTTAGGCTTGACCACATGTTCTTGCAGATCCAGTTTAGATTAAATTGTTCCTTGTGCTGTTTGATGGTTCTTGAAATGATTGAAATGGTGAAAATAGCCTTCTAATTTCTTAAATTTTTTTATGTTATAAACTTATAGGTGATTGTGAATTATATTAAAAAATCAAATACAGAAATTGCATTTGGCCATAAATCCAAAAGATACATTTAGAACTTGTACAGAATTATATTAGTTTGAATGTTTTGTACGGGACATTCTCTTGCAGGAGATGAATAATTATCTGTTTTCTCCATATAACTCACTCTATGTATATAGAAATGTAAATTGCAATACTGAAACAGAGGAACCATCATGGAAGATTAATGTTTCCTGTTCCACATGTGACCCTTTGTCTTTTATTGGTTCTGCATGAGCTCTCTCAAGAAGCAATAGTCAGTTCTGGTCATGTAAAGGAAGGGGACAAGGGTGAGATTGAGGAACTCTAGATTGTGCAGAATTGTGTACCAATGGAACTGTGGGTCCTGCAATTGATGCACAAACGTATGGACCTTGACCAAGTATGAGGCTGGTTTTAGTATTGCTATTGGGTATAGAATTAGAGGTGCCAGCTACAGGATATTTTGCATTGCATTTGTGAAGAAAAAGTAGTAGTCACTGTCTGGGAAGATTCTTATTCCTTATTAGTAATTAAGCGTAGAAGTATTCTTCTTTTCCTTGGAATCTATATCTTATCTAAAATTTTCTAAAATGAACATGGCTGGCATGTTTATTGATAAACAAGAGTCAATTATTCAAGCATTCCAGTCATATGTTATAGATTTATGTTTTCTTTTTTGACTTTGTTTAGTATTTTCTTCCTGTACTCAATTTTCTTTCTTTTTTCGTAAAGTAATGTATTATTTCATTATGATTGATATTATACATGTATCTCCTAAAAACACTTTTTTGATTGAAATACTTTCCCATTCTTGTAGGTTAAACAACTGATGGTAGATGAACAAACGAAGGTTGTTAGTGGGGTGAGTTATTGAACTTTGTCATGTAATGCAACTGTATAAGAGAATATTTGTACCAACTATGACTATGTAGAAACTAGATAATGATGATGAATTTTTGGTTATAATTTTCTTGAATGATATTATATTCAGGTTTTGTTATCTGATGGAACCCAAATAAATGCTCCCGTTGTCCTCTCAAATGCAACACCATGGGTTACTTTTATGGTAAAGAGAGCTTAAAAACTTTGTTTTTAATACCATGATGAATAGTTGCAATCAACTTCAAAAACTCAGCATGCTATATGCCCATTGAAAGCATCGAGTGCTTTTTGAAGACACTTTAGTCATGAGACAGTTGATTGCTGCAGAAATTAACACCTGCCAATGTTTTATCTGAAGGCTTTCTAAATGCTGTTAAGGGCTTGGACTACTCCTCGGTAAAGTTTCTTGTACCAATAATGCTATATTTAGTCAGTAAAGACTCGTTTTAGCAACTACTTGTAGAACAGTCTGAAGAAGAAAATGTATTTCAATGCATATTTTTAAGATTCAAGACAAAATATGTGTTGCACATGCCATTTGCTCCTGACGAAGGAATTCATGCTAATTTGAAACAATGTATGGATCTGATCATTGTTTAATAAATTAATTATACTGTATGTTAACACTTAGTTCTGTGTCTATATGTTTGAGAAAGACAATTGCTATAGGTAGGAAATGATCAACTTTCACTTGGTAAATGCTAAATGTGAGACATGTCATTATGATAATTTTGATAAATTTCCAATTGTTATGGGCATCTTTTGTATGAAAAGATAGCAAGTAATCCAAGCAGATACAGAAGAAAACATATATATATATATATATATATATATATATATATATGCTTAAAGTTAAGCATATGATAATAGCTCTTCCAGATCAAACAAGACTATGGATGGAAGCCATGATTCTCTTTATCCAAACCTTTATAGCTAAGCATGTCAGTGTTAAACATTGCTTCACCTTGCTACATTTTTGAATGAGGCTTTTGTCAACAGGATAACCAATACATCATGTCATAGAAATTTTGAGGCTTTTCATGTGTTGGTCCCTTTTTTCTTGAATTTATAATACAATCAGCAGATGTTTAATGAAATAAGGCATTAACTCGTGGCCCTCTAAAATATCAATTAATTAGAAATTGAATAATTTGGACTGATAGCAATCTTCTCCGTAACCGATAAAACGAAAAAACCTGAATGATGGTGACATCATTCATTTTAGAAACCTGTTAACATAATTATATATCTATTTAAAAGAATGAAAAATCCAACGTTTTAAAGAGCAAGTGTTATGACTGTCCTTGAATCGCACTCCATTTGAACAAAATCTAAAATCAATCGAGGCAAGTGGCGAATCATAAAGTTTTTTCAACAATTATAATTAGTATGATTCTAAATCCAAAATCGATCAAGACAACAGACAAATTTTTTCTTACAATGATATTTAACAAATTCAGATCATAGAGTGCTTTAAAGCATTCTCAAATTGTTTGATTTCACATCCATTTGTCTTCATTAACTGCATGAAGGGCAAAATAAAATTAGAGCTATGTGAATCAATTAAAATATTAACATTAATTAGATAAGTGATAATGAATGTTAAATGGAATTTACTACTACTATTATTATTATTATAGAACAAAGGTACTAGTTGTTTAGTTCACCAAATTGGTGCCTGGTGGTAGATTGGAGCACGTAGGTTCAAAACTGTTGGGCTTATCTTTATTACGTGCATGAATGGAAAAAGAAAATTAGAGGCATGTGGATCAATTAAATTAATTAGCTCTCAAATCCACCAGGCTTGGGCCTAGTGATAGATGTGAGCACCTATGCTCAATAATGTTGGGCTTTTACACATAATAATGCAGGATGTGTAAGGTGACCTGCAAATAAGAGTTCTGTGCCTTCCCTAGTTAATATTATGTATGGACAATTATTACAGAAAAATATTCACATTTCAACTTATGTTTTGATTATAAGAAATCACTATAAAATATGTTCCAATTGCTAGGGGAACAAACTAATCATCAAATAAGATCATGTCACATGAATAACCTGTCTCAAAGATCTTGAAATGTGCACCAATGCAGCCCCCCCAGCTATGTCCTCTCCTTAGATAGTTTAGTTGCCAGTGGAGGTTGGCTTATCATATGGTTCCCGTAGGCCAACAAATTGTATAGGGGAACTATACAAGGGGTTATGCAATCATGCATGGGCTTTGTGAGCCAGTTTGGGACAGTCTCCTTGATTTTAGGAGGAATCCCTATTTTTAGGGATTGACTGGGAGTTGGCTGGGACACATTAGGAGGCCTCCGGGATCAATCTGGAGACTTTGGTTACAGTTCCTATTTTTTAGGAGGGGCTCATAAATTTTAGGAGACCATTAGTTAGCGTGTAGTGGATATCCGAGATATTCCTAGGGGGATGTCCGATCAAGTTGGTCCTAGCCATAGAACTCCAGGATACCTCTCATTTGATCAAAAATTGCTGGAAGCTCCTCCCAAAAAAGCTAATATGTGCACATTTCATCTTACTGATGATCACAATGGCACCTCTTGTCCTGAAATGATTTGATCTATGCAGATGCATGTTAATAAGGAATTGACAGAAGAATTACCTGGAGATGTAGAAAGTCCTCAGTTACCTGGCGGCTCCAGAAACTATTATTTGGAATATGAATCTGACTCTGAGCAAGGAGGACATATTCTGGTAACCCTTTAGGACTCCACATGCATAGTACTAACTAGAGGTTATCATAATTCTCAGGCCAATGACTCACCGTCAACTTCACAGTGTTGGGACAAAGGTAAAGAATCCTTTCCTAAGACGTCAACTTTTAAAAACCAGATTTCTAAGGAAGACGAATCATTAAAAAAAACGACTCTAGCTCTTCTTTTGATATTGTTGATTTTTGTGAAAACTCCAAAATCCAAGTCTCTCCTGCCGAATACCTCAGGATGAACCCAAAAGAATTAGATAGACTTGTAAAATATGTTAAATCAAGACAGTCCCCTTTAGACCATACAACTAATGAAACTACTCATGCAGTCTCGTCAGAACTATAATGACCCTTACTATAAAGGCCACTAAAAACCCCCAAATCTGAACTGAGACAATTTGTCAAACACTTGGCATGCACTGAATTGTTTGGTTTGTAATGAGTGTTTCAATGTGATAGTTGTTTTGAGCATCAAGTACAATTGAGATAACAATACCAATATTGGAAAGTAATACAATGAGCAACAATGAAACTCTAAATATCAATGCAAAGACCCCAATGCCAATGTATCATGAACTACCCAAATTCTGATTGCAATGTTCAGAAGACTGATTTTCTACAAATGTATGACAGTTACAAACTCTTAACCTTGAGCACTGAATTATGACAAGAGAATGTATGACTATCACATATGACAATGAACTCTTACATGACCCTGCAATGCACTTCTGTTCTATATCAATCCAACTACAATATTGCAATGTCTGATTACAATGGACTGTTTCACTGAATTTATAAGAGACTGTTACATGACAAGAACTATGGCAATGCCATTACCATACAATGCACTATAGTTACTATGACAATTTCAGTTACAATGATGATAACAGAGACTAAGTATGACTGCTGTAACAGTGACTGAAAACATGTAAATTTCATCAAATATGACAACAACCGAAACTCATAAAGGAACCTGGAAATTGCTCCTTCTCTTCTGATTGCAAACGCTGATGAAACACTTCCAAATTGCACCCAACCGTACCCAATGTGCAGGTGTGTACTGATCTGGTACTGGGCCGTAGTAGGCCGCACTGTACGGCTACTGTACTAAATTCAGGGCCAAGTGATAGCTGCCGAAAATGATGAAAATAAGATCGCCTAGGGTGTAAAAATGTTCCCTCAAATGCATAAAAATTATCTCCAGGTAGATTGAGAGATATGAACAAAAATGTGAGTCCAGGCCCTGGTATGAACTGAACTGAAAATGCACCAGAATGATCTCCAACCTTCACCAAATGATTCACCAATGCAATGATGAATTCAGAACCCTTATTCAATCAGTTACAAACCCTCAAACAATCTTCAGATGAGATCCAATATGAAATGGCTGAGTACCATCTCCAATAATGCAACTCTTCAGTAGATATTTCACTACCTCAGTTATGCCAATCTAGGGGAGTTATCGTTCCCAAAGATCAAATGATATTTGCAGACCAAAAAACTACAAATTGCTCCACAGTGGAAGAAGTAGAAGAAATCCCAAATCCAAGCATGTCAAAATGAATGCCCAAGCTCTCTATTTATTTATTTTTTTAAGAAGTTACTAAGAACTTTTAGAAACATCCAATTATAATGCACTTTATAATAAAATAACATTATAATATAAAAGTGCTTTTCTCAACTCAAAATTATAACAATGTAGGCTCATAATTGAATGTAGGCCCAACTACAACCGGATATAAGCTCGGACTGGATGTAGGCTCTACTGAACGTAGGCTCTACTACAACTGAATGTAGGCTCGAACTGGATGTAGGCTCTACTGAACGTAGGCTCTAACAGCAATATGCAATCAACTGATCTCCAAATGATCACGAGATGACTCTCTCCTCATCGCTATCAGTCTATGAGAGCCCGAGATAGACTGATCCCACACGCCAAATTATGTCAGCTAAAATGGGGACATGACAAGAACAAGCCTCCTTGGCTACCCAATCTACTAAGGATGCAGATCCTCCTTTAGGATTAAAACCAGAACCTTTTTATTTGTCCTTGTTCATTCATGGCTTTAAATTGAATAATTATGTCATAGACTCGGGAGCATCTGACAACATAATGTCTGCTTCTGTTGCAAAGGCCCTAGACCTTCCTTTAACCGCAACCTTTGGAAAATGCTATGCCATGGATGCAAAACAAGCCCTGCTAGTAGGCCAGATCAAAGATGCCTAAGTGGCTCTTGCAGCATATCCCAGTAAAAAGCTCAAGCTTACCAGACTTGTTGCTAATATTCCGGCTAGTTATGGAATGTTTTTTAAGTAGGACATTTTGTCGAGATCTTGGAAGTGAATTCAAACTAGATTGGTCTCAGGCTACGATCCCTGTTGGAAATAAGAAAATTGTCTTATAACTTGAAGGAAAATCCAAATATACTGTATTTCCATCCGAAGATCCCAAATCTCAAATACTTTATCAAGAATGTGATTTTGGAAACTACATGATCTCCTCTACAGTAGACACAACGGGTGAAATAATAGAAAAAACCGATGGCCTTTGGTCCTTAGAGTTCGACACCAGCTGCGCCTCAGTTGGCTCAGGAGCAGGGGTTGTGCTGATATCCCCAGAAGGAGATATTTTCCCACGGGCATTTAAGTTAGAGTTCAATAATACGAAAAACACTGTTGAGTACGAAGCTCTTCTGCTTGGCATTGAGGAAGCAAAGAAAATGGGAGGAAGAATACTTAAAGCTAAAGGAGATGCAGAATTAGTTGTAAGACAATTGAGAGGAAGATACTCAACAAAGAATGAAAGGCTCAAACATTACAGGAACTGTGTTTGGGATTAAATTGAGGAGTTTGAAGCCTTCTCTATAGAGACCATCCCCAAAGATTTAAATAGCAGAGAAGATTCTATGGCAGTTTTAGCTTCCCTGTTATTACTACATTTAGATTTTAAGGAAAGTTCCTACATGATTGAAATGGTGTATAGGCCAAAAGTGCCAAATAATGTTGAACACTGGCAAGTTTTTCAGGATGATAAGCAAATAGACAAATTTTTGCAAATGGCAGAAGTTTTCGGCACAACCTTCTTTGAAGGGCCATTTTTGACTTGTGATGGATTTTGCCCAGATAAAACTGCAGATGAAGGGATTGTTCAGTTGAAGGGAAACCGCATTCCCAAGGGGCTTGTTTCTCTCGACAATTTATTTGATAGATATGATGTAGTCAAACAACCATCATCTTCTCATGAAGACACTAATCAGGGTGACTTTGAAAAGGTAGATATAGGGGAGGAGGGTGATCCCAAATATATAAAACTGGGCAAATATTGTAATCATGATGAAAAGAGAAGGTTTATCAATCTGTTAAAAGAATATAAAGACACTTTTGCTTGGTCATATCACGACCTTAAAAATTTTAAAGGGGGAAAATTTTAGCATCATATCCCTCTTAAACCAGGAACTTCGCCTTTTAAGAAAAGCTAAGGAATTACAACCCTAAAGTTTCTAAAGCAATTAAAAAAGAGGTAGAAAAGATGTTGCAGATCTAGATTATTTATCCAATTCACGATTCTACCCGGGTCACAAACATAGTACCTGTTAGAAAGAAAAATGGGGAAATAAGGATCTGTGTGGACTTCAGAAATTTGAACCACAACAGGTTGAAAGATAATTATGGTCTCGTAGTCATGGATCATATTTTACAGATCGTAGTTGGCTTAGAAATGATGTCTATGTTAGACGGGTTTTCCGGCTATAATCAAATTAAGGTGGTTGACCAAGATCAACACAAAACAATATTTACCACGCCTTGGGGTACGTATGCTTATAACCAGATGCCTTTTGATTTGATAAATGTAAGCACCACATTTTAGCGGGCCATGAACTCTTCTTTCAAGCATCTGATTAATAGGGTGATTGTGGTTTATTTAGATGATTTAATAGTTTTTTCTAGGAGACGTAGAAATCACCTGAAAGATTTGAAGTTAGTTTTACAGAGATGCAGAGAACATGGTATCTGTTGGAAACTGCAATTGAAACAATTGTTGTATTGTCATTGATGTCAAAACCTTAACTGGTGAGACAATTGCTATCTAGGATAGTACCATATCTATTGATTGATGAAGAGAATGAGGCCAAGGAGATAACAAGAACACCTAAGGAAATGTTGAGTTATTTGATACTTAATTGGGTACTTGATTAGTTGGCACATTGATAAGATAATGTATTGTATATCTAAGTAAAAGAAACACTGAAGAAGTAGGCTTAACTGAGCAAAAATGTAGAAATCTAGTTTAAGATGAGTGATGTTAGTGTCGACCGAGCACCAGTATAAGCCAAGTAAATTCAGTGTTGACCGAACATCAGTTAATGCCGAGTGACTGGAAATTGCCGAGTGATAGTATTTACCGAGTGATGCACAGATGACTGAGTGAGACAAAGATGACCGAGCAGAAGAGCACTGTATTGACTGAGTGTCAGTAATTTGCATTTGATGAAAGAATTCATATTCGCAGCCGACATAGTTGAATTCTTGGGAGATGTAAATCGTGTTGTCTTTATTAATTGATTGTATGGAGAATTTAATGCATGGTAAATCGTTTTATTATGGATTCAAAGAGAAGTTTGAAGATGTATCTAGAAGGAAGCATGAAGAACTTAAATGATGGAAGGATCCGATGGATCTAACTTAAACCTAAGATCTACAGAGGAGATTAAGCGGCAAAAGACAGATCTACCTAAGTGAAGAGATATATAGGAGAACCTAAGTTTGAGGTTACAGCATGGGCTGAAGTTGTTGATTTTATTGACTGATAAGTCTAAGCAGAAGGTT
Source organism: Chamaecyparis obtusa (assembly GCA_027943335.1). Classification (NCBI taxonomy): domain Eukaryota; kingdom Viridiplantae; phylum Streptophyta; class Pinopsida; order Cupressales; family Cupressaceae; genus Chamaecyparis; species Chamaecyparis obtusa. The sequence continues at coordinate 1,697,879 of BSBK01002032.1, forward strand.
GAAGGTGAATAAGTGAAGGAGCTGAACAAAGTTGTGATCGCTTGAAGCAAATTCCAAGCAGATCAGTGATGGAGATGGAAATGGAGCTCAGTTAGTAAATCAGCATATATGTGCGAATTGGATCTATTATTTGCAAAGTGAGTTGTATGTTTTTCTTATCAAAAACTACTGGTACTTTCTAACCATTGTATTAGTCTAAATCCTTTAATCAAGGTTGACCTAACAGTCATTATCTAAATCCTTTAATCGAGGTGGCATTCTGATGGAATGTTCTTAAGTCCTCTAACTAGGCCACTCCTAACAGGGTGATTGAAATCCTTTAACAGGGTCACACCTCACAGTGTGTTTTGTAAACCTTTAACAGAGTTGGCTTTTCACAGAGCTCACTTCAGAACAGTGAAAATATCAGTAGCATGTTACAAAGTGGTTTTTCCCAAGTTGGGTTTCCACTATAAATCTTGGTGTTATACTTGTGTGGATGTTTTGATGTGATGTTGTTATATTGTGCAAGTTAATTATTGGACTGCATGTTATATGATATATGTATGATTACCGAGTTGTGTTGGTGATTAGATTTGAGATTGTTGAAATGATATGAAAGTTCAACTGGTACATCTGGACCTGAGAACAACCGATTCACCCCCCCTCTTTGTTCCAAATAATTCTAACAATTGGTATTAGAGCTGTTAGTGCTTATAGAGAAAAAGTTTAAAGGTACTTGAAGCTAATGATCAAGATGTATAAAAAGGAGGTACTAAAGTTGAACAAGGAGAACTTCCCTGCATGGCAAAGTCTGATGAAATTGCATCTAGTTGGTATTGGTGATTCGGCGAAGTACTATGTGGAACATGACTATGTAACCCCTGTTGCAACAATGACTGCCGAGTAGATGAAAGCAAAACGAGAGCACAATAAGTAATGTTGGAGATTGCATCTGCCTTAAGCTATCTTGAATTTGAAGATATCAAAGATTGCACTACTGCAAAGGAAATATTGGATACTCTTGCAACTATCTATGGTGGTGACACAAATGTATTGAGAGAAAAAGCGGAAAGTTTGAGAGGTAAGTTTGATGAAATGAAAATGCAAGAAGGTGAAAATATTGCTCAATACTATGGTAGAATCAAGGAGATAGTGAATGCTATTAGAGGAGCTAATGGATTCATTGATGATGAGACAATTATTGGAAAGGTATTAAGAACTTTGCTTCCTATCTATGCTATCATAATTTCTGCAATACAAGAATCAAGAAGTAACCTTGGTAATGTTCTAACTCTGGAAAGTCTTGTTGGAAAGCTTACTGCTTTTGAGCTGTCTAACTATGATAACTACTCTATTCCTAATGTTGAATTTGCTTTCAAGTCACAAATGATTTTGCATAAGTCTAAGAAGGAAAAAGAAAAATGTGTGAAAAGTGACAGTGAGAGTGACACTTCTAATGAGAAACTAGATGATCTTGTGGCACTCATGGCTAGAAGACTAAAAAGAGGAAAAGGGAAATATAAAGGTAAACTTCCTATAATTTGTTTTGCATGTAACAAAGTTGGCCATATTGCTGCAAGATGTCTTGACAGGTTTGACAAAGATGAGAGAAGGGAAAGCAAGTACAAGGATAAGAACAATAACAGAGAACACCAAAGGTACATAGACTACAAGGATAAAGGTAAGAAATCCTGCTATATTGCTGAAGAGGAAACTGACAGTGACATTAGTGAATCTGATGAATGTAATGTTGAAGTAGTTTATGTTGCTATGAAGGATGATTGTGATGAAGATGAGAAAACTGCACTTATTTCTTATGAGAGTAAAGGTGATAAATGGATTATTGATAGTGGTTTCTCACATCACATTACTGGTGATAAAAGTAAATTTGAGACACAAGATCATTACAGAGGTAGAAGTGTTAAATTTGGTAATGATGCACCATGTCCTGTGAGAGGTAAGGGATCAATTAAGTTGGCTGATAAGATCATATGTGAAAATGCTTATTGGGTTGAAGGTCTTAACTATAATCTGCTGAGTGTTGCACAGTTGAATAGTTATGGTTACCGATTGGAGTTTCATCACAGAAAGGCTAAAATATTTGATGCCACTGGTGAACTAATTGGAAGTGGAGAATAGACAAGAGGTAACTTTTTCTATCTTGACCTATTTGAAGTGACATGTTTGTTTGCACAATTTGATGAGGTATGGTTATGGCATAAGAGGCCGTGTCATGTAAATTTTGACAATCTGGTAAACATTAGTAAGAAGAAAGTTAGAAGTTTGCTGATATTGAAGAAACCTGAGAATGTGATGTGTAAACAATGTCAATTGGGAAAAATGACAAAGTCAAGTTTTAAGATCAAGACATTTACTTCTAAAAACATTTAGAATTGGTTCATACTGACCTTTGTGGACCTATGGGTGTACAAAGTTATTGTAGTGATAAATACTTTATTCTGTTTGTTGATGACTATTCTAGGATGATGACTGTAATTTTTTTGAAAGAGAAATCTGATGCATTTCAGTTATTTAAGTGGTATTTGGAAAAAGGTGAAAAAGAAACAGGTAGAAGCCTGAAATGTTTGAGATCTGACCGAGGTGGAGAGTTTATACCAAGTGAATTCAATCTGTTTTGCAATGATAGAGAAATCAAGAGACAAATGTCTGCACCGAGGACACCTCCACAAAACGTTATAGCTGAGAGAAGAAACAGGTCAATTATGGATTGTGCAAGAACACCGATGATTGAGAAGAATGTTGCACAAAAGAACTCGAGAGAAGCTATAAGTACAACAGTCTACACACTGAACCGAGTACAGATTAGGAAAGGTACAAATGCTACACCTTATGAGTTATGGATTGGTTATGCACCTAATGTGAAGTATTTTAGAATCTTTGGGAGTAAATGCTATATTTTGAAGGACAATAGAAATGGAAAATTTGATACAAAAAGTTGATCCAAAAAAGTTTGTTTTTGTAGTTACGGAGGGGAAGTTATTAGGCCATATTGTGTCGAAGGATGGGATCAAGATTGATCCTGAAAGAGTCAAATCAATTCAACAGCTCGGGTTGCCTTCAAACAGGACTGGTGTGAAATCTTTTTTTTGGGCAAATCAATTTTCTTAGAAGGTTTGTGCTTGATTTTGCTGAAACAACCAAACACATGGTCAGTCTTTTAAGTGAGAAAAATCCTTTCAAATGGAGTACAGAGGCCGTAAATGCATTCGATGAGCCTAAGAAAGCCATAGCATTCGCCCCTACTTTGATAAATCCAGATTATGAGAAGGATTTCATAATATATTGTTATGCATCATAACATATAATATTTGGAATATTATTGCAAAAGAATGATAAAGAAGAGGAAGTACCAATTGCCTTCATGAGCACGCCTCTCAAAAAACACGAATTGAATTATCCTTTGGTTGAAAAACAGGCTTATGCAATAGTAAAAGCAGTGAAATATTTCAAGTTCTATATCTTGGACTCTCACTCCATTGTCTATGTCCCTGCTTCCACTGTTAAAGATGTCCCGACTCAACAAGAAATAGGCATGAATAACTTAGCAACTCGGATTGCAAGAATTCAAGAATTTGATTTAGACATTTGCCCGACCAAGTTGGTTCGAGGACAAGGTTTATGCAAATTCATGGTTGAGCAAATGCCTGACAATGATATGCCCTTAGCCCTCTTTGTTAGCCTCCATGACTCGTGGTTTTGAGATGTGGCTTTCTATCTTACATATTGAGATTGCCCTCCACATCTTAATCCTAAGGAAAAGAGAAATCTCAGACTGAAAGTCGCAAAATATGTCATTGTTGATGACATCCTGTACAAAAAAGGGCTGGATGGGGCTTTTGTAGTTCCATAATAAGGCTAGCAGTGGTCATTTTTCCTCTACGGTGATTGCTTTTGAAATTCTTAGAAGTTGCTATTACTGGTCGGGAATGTTTGATGATGCTTACAAATGGGTAGTGAATAGTGAGAAGTGTAGGTTGTTCAGTGGCAAGCGACAGTTAGCAACTCTCCTTTTGAGACCCGTAGTTATCGAGGAACCTTTAAACACTGGGGATTAGATTTCATTGGACCAATTAATCCTCCATCTAGTGCTGGCCACACACATAACTTGACTGCCACAGACTACTTCACAAAATGGGTTGAGGCGATTCTTGTCACGAAAACTAAATCAGAGGTAGTATGCAAGTTTCTAAAAAATTATATCCTAGTCAGGTTTGGAGTCCCTAGCCACTCTAGTTGCAGATAATGCTACTAATTTTTTTTCTGAAGAGCTAAAACTATTTTTCTATGATCATGGCATTTACTTGTCTCATGCATCTGACTATTACCCCCAAGGAAATGGCCAAGTGGAATCAAGTAATAAAAACTTGATAAGGATAATGAGGAAATTAGTAAATGACAATGCCAAAGATTGGCATAAGAGGTTATTTGAGGCTCTTTGGGCAGATCACACTTCTCGGAAAAGGGCAATTGGGATGTCACTATTTGAATTAGTATATGGTATGGAAGCTCAACTTTCATTGCCTCTGGAATTGGCAATTGCTAAATTACAAAAACAATTGAAGATCAAGTTTTTCAAAATGCCCTAGAAAAGCAGATTCTGTATCTTACAAAATACAGGAAGAGAGGGAGGAAATGGTGAGTAGGATAGCTTTACATTAGGCCTGAGTCAAGTAGATTTTTGATTAGAGGACCACGCTCTGAAATTTAATGAAGGAGATTAGGTACTGCTGTGGGATAAAAGAAGGGAACCTAAGGGTGCCCATGGCATGTTCACATCACTTTGGAAAGGCCCATTTATAATCAGCAAGTGTTGGGAAGCAATTCTTTCAAGCTGGAACATCTCAACGGTACTATTCTGTCACTAACCTTTAATGGTCAAGATCTAAAACTGTATCAATTGTAAGCAGTTTGTCCCATTTTTTTGCGTATATTTCTCTAGGTGTGGTGCTTTTTTTTTGTTTGTTTGTTTCTGTTGTTTCTTTCCCATTTCCTTTTTGTTTTCTGTTTTTCATCGCTTTTATCTTGATTCCCTAGTCTCGAAAACCAAAGCTTTGAGTTTATCCTTCGTCCTCAAGAGTCCTCGTCCCGAGATGGAGCCATTGTTACCCCAGATTTTTGCTTATTATTCATGGCTCTTATCCTCTCAAAATCACCCCATAATCCTTTTTGGAATGCATTATTACCAAAGTCCATTTTCGACCTTTTGCATGTACCTCTTGTCGGTTGAACTTGAACCTTGAACTATCCTTAGTTCAAGATTCAAGGTTCAATAACACCCCGGGGTATGTTTTGTTTTCTTTTTGTTTTATTATGAACTAAGCGGCATGTTTTTGCAAAACGCATTGTTCCATTGAACTCTGAACCATGAACTTCCTTAGTTCAAAGTTCAAGGTTCATTTGTCTCTGTGAATTTGTAAATTTTTTTAATGATCCCAAATCTTTCTTTATTGCCACTAGTTTTGCTTTCTTAAACATACCAAAGGGTAGTCGTTTCTTGTTCCTAATTGAACTCGAAATTTGAACTTTCTTAGTTCGAAGTTCAAAGTTCAACGGATGCTCTCAAGCCAAGAGGAAGGATAGGCGGCAGTGATGTTATGGAAGTTATAGCTGGCAAAGAATATGGTGTCCGTGCATGGCGAGGATATAATCATTAAGAGAAGTGACATTTAAATGTCATTTCACTCATTGGAAAGTACAACAGTTAATGCAGCGATCAAGCAAACCTCCTGTCATTATTAACTAAATCTTTTGGCCATCATTTCATCATTAATTGCAAATCTCCTGCAATCTTGTGACGAATTGGTAAAAAATGGGTGATACTTAGTCATTTTGTCTGTTGTGGTGGAAATTTTCACCTGGTGAAGGCAAGGATAATAGAGAAGCTGAGGTATGTTTTTCCTCTCAAAGTTTAATGCACTGCGTGAAATAACAGGTTAGTCATCTCTGCTTGGTGCTATTGTTTCAAGTTGACGCTGTTTGTATTGTGAAGTTTAAAATACCCTTTAGAGCTTCTGTGTTTCTCTGTTCCTCTTCATTTGTGTTGGGTCGTCATGAAACCTCCACTTCCAAATTTTGTGGGTACTTCTCCTTTAATAAGTTCTCTGCCCGAGTGTGATGATACATTAATATGGTTGGGAGCACTGGAAGAAATTAGGAGTAAGGTTAAAAGGGCTATCCTAGGCTCTATGTTAGAGAAAGTACTTCAGAGTGGACTGGCATAAGTTGTTGCATTTCCCACAGTGACTCCATGCCCAGAGCTAGTAATGGAATGCGCCAGAATGTATAGCATGGAAGAAAAATGCATCAAAAAGATAGATGGGAGCCCTTTAGCCTACGTAAATAGAGATTTTATTTTAATCGTAATGGGTATTCCTGAGAAAGATCCATACGAGGGATGGACCGTTCCTTCTTCTGAGTTTGTTTTTGCTACCAAGAGGCAAGTCTATAGAAATGAGATTGCTCAAAATTGGCTATTGAAGGCACAAAAGGGAGGGTCTAGTCTTCCTAAACCTCTTACCATTGATCATTTCAAACCAGAAGTTGCTGAGTTGGTCATACTGCTCAATAGAATCAAAGGGAATCAACATGCATACTACTGGCATGTACTTTTACATCCAAATTACTCTAGGAGGAGAGAAATTCATCGACTAGGCTGACCCTATTGCGGACGAACTTCATCATCAGTTGGCAAATTTCCTAGGAGGGAGTCATTTCTATATGTCTTCTTATTTGTTCTATATTCTAGCATGCACCGGAGAGTTGAAAGGTCTCTTCCACGAATTACTGGCCCCCAACATGAAAGTATATGACTATTACCCTCATCTGCAGAAAGAATTTCACACAAGTAGCTTTGTGAAATTGAATGGAATCTTTTTCGGAAGGCCGACCTACGAGTTCCAAGGAAATGTTGAGTAGAGGATGTCTGAAGAACCTAAAACTTTTAGCAATACCTATGGAAGTTTCTTCATTCAGTTCAGGAGATTCACTTATATTAGAGTCAGAGGTTTTGAGGGAGAACCATTTAAACTGCTAAGATATGCCTTCGATAGCCTTGTCATAATAGAGGTCGCCCGCTAGTTGGCTCATGTGCATAAAGGTGTTAAAGAAAGAAAAGGAAGGGCGAAATCAAGCTTTCCCATTGAGCTCGGATTTTATACTTGCAAAACGTCTTCAGATGCCCTGAACCTCGGTCTATAACTGAAAAAGTTGAATCTGAAAACCTTTGAAGCCAGAAAGGACTTTGACAAGAAGGGTTATGCGGCTCAACATTTTAATCCGCCTTTTGAATTTCAACATCTTCCTCAGATGGAAGATTATTGGGAGAATTGTAGAGATGATTTTGAGGTACGGAAGAGATCTTGGTCGAGATTTACTCTCGTCCAAGTCGTCATGCTAAAGATAGAGGTTGATATTACGGGAATAGAGGAAGATGAAGGTGAAGAAGTAATTGATGACCAGTGTGAAACAAAAGTTAGAGGTCTACCCTTGCTTGAAATAGACTAGAGTGCTTGTTGGTTCCCAAAATGGACTTTATGCTTTCATAAGCAACTAGTACATCTACAGATTTTAAGGATGCGTTAGATCCAAATATTGAGTTCTAAAGATGATTGGACCAACTATAGGGACAAGACTGCCCTCTGCACTTCTAGCTCTGCAAAACCAAGGAGGGTACTCCCAATCCAGTAAAACAAAACTTATTTCACTAATCACTGACTGGATTTAAATATAACAGATGGATGGTAAGAAAATACTAAATGAGAACCACTCATTCATTGATTCTCCATTACCATAAGATGAGACAGAACAGGTAGGTCACAATACATCATAGATGTTCGATAAATTTGTATCAAATGTTTGGAATACAGTAGAACCCTATCAAGCATTGAGTTCTATAGACTAGCTTCACTGCTGGCCAGTGCCTTATCCATTGGGCAAACACCTCCACTGCAAGATTGAGAAACATAGACGAATATATTAAACTTTGATGATCCCTATCCTTTGAAAATACTAATCACCCTGTGTTGGATTTTATCAAAGGACTCTTGAATTCACACTACTTACTAGTATATCCTTGTGCAAACCTCAAAGAATTAGTGCTATATCTAGAGCTTATTTAATTTGATCCTAGATCAAACCTAAAGAATATTAACACATAACTCAAACAAAGAACACACATAGGAGAGATGTAAACCTTGAATTTTATTCAAAGACTATATCATGTATAGAAAAAATGCTTTATAGTGCAACCTTTTGGATAATTAATTGAACAAACAACACTTGCTATTATGAAAACTTGGCCTAATACAGCTTACTGCACCCTAGACTGAGAGCAAGGTCATCAGCCGGTGTTATGAGACTGAACAAAAGAATAAAAATCACATCCACTACCTAGCCCACAGAGTACTTGGGACCAATTCTGAGGAAAAACACAGAGAATTAGGAACCCTTAATGGAAGCAGGAAATGACTGAAACTCCAGGAGTTAAGCACAGCTTCAAACCCTTTGTGGAGACGAGGATTTCAGAACCCTTTACAACAATGAGAAGATTGGAATATATCCCTCCTAAAAGATATTTCAGCTGTGACACTTGTCTCTTCCAGGAAAACAATTCTGCAAACAACTTCTTTTCCCACCAAAATTGGCCCCGTAGTTAAAAGCACTTACTACTCTTTCCCACTTGTCCAGAACTGATTCTAACCCCCAACATTCAATCTAGTGTTTTGCTACGTTTCCAATGATATATTACACTTACATATACGGGCAAAAAATGAGTCTGCAACATCGTTTTCAATTTCCAGCTTCATGAGCAACTGTCACATTTAAATTTCGAAATTTATGCATATAGTTTGAACTTTTATATTTGTTTTAAATCCTGTTGCACATTTAAATCTGGGCGGGCCCATAAGTGCCACATGGTGCAATTTGACTGGTCTGGCAGACCACCTCATCATCCTGTTATGTCATTGCACCACATCATTGTCTTTGCCACATGTCAACATCCGGTTTGCTGCTGTCTCCACCTGGACACTTGACTGCAATCTCTCGCCATGTCACCACAACTGCCACGTGTCACTGTATTGCATGATCGCATGGGCTCAGAATATTCTATGCGATCACGCGACCAGCGTCAAATCAGCAGCGCGAATCTCGAGGCCACTAGATTGCCATCTTGTTGCTTTGTCATCACTCTGTGCCATGTGTCACCTTATTATTGGTTGGTTGATCCATTTGGGCATCTGACTGTACCATTCACCATGTCACCACTTGGTGCCACGTGTCAGCCTGTCGCATGTTCGGAAGGGCTGAACTCGGCCCTTGTGATCATGCGACCACTTGACACGTGTCCATGTTGGGTCCTCATCACTGTCGCGCCACTTGTTCTACAAAATTACCTTACCTATGCGTTTGTGGGCACGGAAACCAAGGCACCTTTGAGCAGTCACGCGGGTAGAGCCTCTACTCTGAGATTTACCTCATATGTGTAAGGAGTTGCATATATTCACTACAATTTCCCCATTTTGGATGAATGTGGGATAATTGTTTTTAAGAGTTTTAAATGCCTCATCACATTTTCGCTCAAAATATGTGGGGCCCACCGCGCAAAAAGATCTCCAGCCAAGAGGGCCCGCCAAGTAGCCTCTTAGCTCTTTACTTACAATGCATTGTAAGTGCCTTTGCTTATAAACACAAAAATGAACCCTCACCCAGCCAATGTGGGATAATTGTCATGAAGGTTTTATGGACAGTTTTGACAGTGCTGCACTCAGTCGCCTGTATCTTGCGAACCAGTATGAATTTGGAAAATCACTCCGGTGAGAATTTAGAGAACTAGATTTGCGACAACATATCCGAAAATTAGTCCGATCCAACGGTTGAAAAAAAGTTAAGCCCCCCGCAATATGACTGTTTTTCTGTCTTTTGCAAATCCGTGTTTGTAAAATCCATTGATTGATCTTTCCTAAGTAATGGTCTAGCATCTCCCTTTCCTTAAAAAGTCCCTCCATCACATGCTAATGCCACTTTCCTTCATCCATCCATGCATACTTTCAATCTATATGAGCTACAAAAATATTTCCTTTAATGGCACAATTTGTCTCGACATTGTATCATGAATTGGAGCATGCCTTTCTTATAATAAGTATGCACATGTTATTGTATTCCTTTATGATAACCTTGGGGCTGTGTGTGTCCCCTATTCTTGTGATTGTCTGCAAGTTTTAAGATGAATACGGATTCAACCATGTATTCATACATCTTCCATCTTGTCCTAGCTGCAAGCATTTAAATGTTGGTAAAGCATGCACGCCTCATTAGTACTGGAAGGCATAGTTCATCCATATTCACTTTTACCCCTTTGCTTGATCGGAATGCAATTTCTTGAATGTAGTCAAGACAATAACCATATCAAAATCACAATCTCACAGTGCACTTTGTAAAACTTGTCGATAATACTAACTAGCTTCCGGGAGTGGTTTTAAAAACTGACCAAATGAAACTTTTAGAAACCGGCAACATAAGCACTGATTCACCCTCATACAAGGAGCATGAATCCATTATTATTTTCTCAGAAAGTCAAAGTGCCGATCACGATAAAATGCCAAAGTCAGCCCGTTAGTAATATTCAAGATTAAAAACAGTGAAACAAGCAAAAATTGGTTTTGGAATTGGCCATGAAAAGTGGTCAAATGGATTGGCAGGGACCTAAAATTATTAAGGTAAGTAGTCTTTCAGGTTTATAATATGGAAGAACTTTCAATTATGCCGGACCATGAACAGGGAATGAATTACATAGCCTCAAAGTAGGCTACTCAGAAAATTGGACCGGGCACACTCAAAGATTTTTAACAATTTGCAAACGGAATGGCTTTGGCAAGCAGGTCAAATGGGCACATGGGGAGCTAAAAATTGGCAAGATGATTCAATCTCATGCCTATAGTATGATTCAACAACTGGCATGCAATGACCAATCGCCAGGCAAAAGATGCACTTTCTCAAAGTGGGCCACTTAGTAGAATTCTGGAAACACACAAAATGAAGATTTTTTGTAACATCTTTAAATGACCACATCTAAAACATGTCAGAACTGAAATCTGAAACCTCAAACCTATTGCATATGTCAAATGATAGGTGATGAATACCCTATCCAAGTGACGCATCATAAAAATCAATAGGTCATTTTATCCATTCACCCGAACTAGGCATCTTTTAAAGATTTTAAAACACATTTCTGACACTTGGATAAACTTTTTAGAAATATGGAGTCAAAACACATTTAGATTTGTTGAGCTCCAATAGTATTGATGAAAGAGACAGTGTACCCATTAAGACTCTTGGTGTAATCAATAGGACTGAGAAATGGATAAATAGAAAGAAGCCTCCTATTCTAAAAAGACATAGTACAAGGAGATCTGCACTCGTTGCCTCTGTTGAAAATCCCACTTCCTCTAACATTAATGTTTCTATTGCAGGTGATTCCAAATTTAAGAATAAAAATGTTCTCAAGACGAAACCTGAAAAGCAGAGCATTCCCTGTACCACACCATCAATGCGAGTTACAAGGACCAGATCTAAAAAAGGAGACAACATAGTGGCCAAGGAAAAAGAAGTGATCAATTTGGATGAAATGGATAGCCCAATGTCAGAGAAAAATGCTCAAGATGTGTTCTGTGAAGATGCGCAAGCTCTGAAGGTTGGTTAGTTTGATGCTGGAAATCTCACGACAGGTGTAATGAATACTCCCTCTATAAACACTGTTCCCTACTCTCAAATGGTTGGAAACATCCATTAGTAGAAAAAGAAATGTGTTGCCAATCACATTACCCGTGGAAGACATGGTTAGCAAATGCCTGGGAGCTACAGTGAAGCCAAAAAGAATCAGGGTTGAATCCATGATAGATGTAGATGAGAAAACAAGGCATTGGTTAGTTGAGCCCGCAGTGCCTAAAAGTGATAAGGACCTCTCAGAGGCTACTGCTAATGACTTTATGGTTGAAAAGATAGACCTCGGGGATGCGACCAGGGCGGTAGATGCAAAGCATCTAGAGACTTCCACCAAGAAAATATTGCACTAGACCTTCAAAGATGAGAGACAAAAAAGAAATGAAAGCCACAATCAGGAAGTTGGCTGAATTCATTCAAGAGGTCCATGATCCTAGTCCTCTACCTTTAGCTCAAATTCCTCAATCATTCGATCCCTGCTCACCCTATGTTAGGAAAATTCTGGATCAAATCCAGAGAAATAAACTTATACTTGATGTGTTTGGCAAGTGGATACAAGGTATGATCTAGCATGGAGGTGATTATATCACTCAACTGATCAAAACTCATGGGACTGTCATGACATCAATCTCAGAAATATTAGTAGAATTAGCAGAATGGGACAAAGAAAAGAAGTGGACAAACATAATGAACGAGATGAGTGAGATTGAAAAGTATGGAGTGACCAAGTTTCTAGTTGAGAAACCAGCCTCGGGCCTAGATGAAGATGTCCTCTATGTGTCAATCAAAAGTATTGAATGACGAAACTCAATAATTAGGGAAGGTTATGAAGGAACTGCCCGTTTGCTGAATGGATTAAAAGGATTAACAGACACAATGCAGAAAGATCTCAAATGACTGAACATCACTTTAATGAGTGGAGGTAGTCAAAATATTAAGGATGCTAAAGATATGACCTAGGAATTTGAGGAGATTACAACAATCAGAGATAACAAAGATCTCACAACCGAGGATTTCACATCAATGGCCAATATTGAATCAATTTTGGTGGTTTGTCTGGATCATCTAGAATCTCACAAACAAAATGTTGTCCAGGTGTGCAATGACAAGAAGGTGCTCAGGCAAAGGATAATTCACATTACCCTGCCACATCATGCCACGATTATCAGTCTCTCACGTGCACGAGGAATGGAAAAACGCTCGTATTACCAACTCCGCTCAGGACCAATCGAAGGTATCTAGCTCATCTGCCACTCAGTGATCATGCCCCACCAATCTTTGGATGCTTCCAGCTGTTTCGCTTATGCTTTCTTTTAGTTATGTTTTCAGTTGGTTTTAAAAACTGTTTTTCCGAAACTCTGGGAGAGTATCCGAAACTTTAAGTTTTGTATGTTCTAAACCGTTGGCTACATATAGTCAGAGAAAACTCTGAAATGGCCGATAACAGTTTATCTAGAAGTTAGATAGAATAGATTAGTTTTTGTCTTATATTGGTGTGGATTTTCTGGAAAATACTTTGGTTAGTATTCTGGAATTAATGAAAGAAAAATCTTTGCTTCTATAAATCTGTTGGTTTATATCAGTGAATTTATCTTTGTTGGGGTATCTTCGATTAAACAGAATTCTTTATTGAACTATTTCTATTCTCTAGGCATAGTCTTTAATTTTGCCAAATTGTATTTGTGAATCTGTAATGATCCGAAGTTTGTGAGCTTCATTAAATTCATGTATTTCTGAAGATACAGTGATTAAGACATCTTTATGTGCAAAGTACTGTGATTGCGTTATTTACATTCTTGTGAAAAGTATCTTCTTGCAAAATGCAACTTTGATTATTTAAAAATTCCTTGAAAATCCTCTTAGCCGTTCGATTCCATAGGAGGGAATAAATAAAATTAAACTTAATAAAGGTTGTTTAAGCAAAATGGGAGAAACCCTAAAAAGGGTTCGATCTCTCTTGGAGAGGAAGAGAAAAGAATAAAGGGATGGTTAGCCACTTTTGAACATAAGTAAATCATTTTTTACTTGGCATTCTTGGAGATTGAGCTCTGAGCATGGGAGTTTCGGCTATATAGATTATTTGAGAACAAAAACTCTTAGAAGATTGAATGCTTGTAGGTGTGAGAGATCATCTATGAGTATTCTAGGGCAGATTACCATCATCAGCTTGAATGAGAAGCAAGATCTTGGAAGAGAATTCTTAGTTTTGAATTTTGAGAAGGTAAATTACAGTAAGGAAGTGGCAGATTTGGAAGTGTGGAAACAAAATCAATCATCACCAATACTTAGGGTTAGCTGTACACCTTCCAGGTAGTCCTGTTTCTGTTGGCATTAAAGGATGGTAACCGATAAGATTGCAACCGGTATATGGCAATTAAGTATTGTCATTAATTGGCAAAAGAGGAAAGAGGTGTCAACATTTGGAATTGAGGTGGATCTAAGAAGCAATACAGATACTGCTGCCTTAACAAGTGGAAGGAGAGACTGGTTTGACAACCGGTGACACTATGCAAGAAAGTAGAAAGGCATCTGCTTGCCAAGAGCAACCAGTCACTAAGAAAAATGCAATTGGCAACCGAAGAACAAATATAACCAGTAATCGGTAACAAAGACCGAGCAAAGAATGAAACCGGTATAGTCAGAGGAAGAAAAGGTGACAGGTCAATGCTTCTACCTGTGCAGAATATAAGGATCTTAACTGATGTAGTGAAGACTTCGACATAATATATGAATTGAGGAAGTCTCAGTCAAACTGCCTGTTATCTAACTCCTTGACCGGGATTTACTGCACTAAATCTGGTAGACTTTGAGTTATATTGATGATCGGTACAAGGTGCATTTGAAGGTTTTAATGCTGAAGTTTTTGGCTTTAAAACATGGAGTTATCTCTTGCAAAGGAAAGTTGTTTGACATGCATTACTGTTTTCTTTCGTTAAAGCAAATAAAATAGAACATGCACCAGATGCTTCCTCAGTGAACTAATACTCCACTGGGTGATGGATCGGAAGATGATCTTTAAACAGGTCGTGCATGAGAAAAGTAATAAGGGCAAGAAGTCTATATATTCTACTACCTGTCTAGAATATATTTTTCCCTCATTCTGCCAAAGTAAAGAGTGAACTTGTACGCTGTAGAAGCTAAGGTAAATAGAGAAGAAAAGAGAGGAGTGTGCAAAGAAGCACAACGAGAAAGGAGAACATACCAGCGGCGACGGTTAATGTATCTTAGTTGAGTATAACAAAGATTTTATCAGGCTATGCAAAGCCATTTGTAAAAGGTCAAATTCTTCTATTGTTTTCTAACAATTACAATAGTTAAATCCCATTATTTGGGTGGACATTAATAGGTCCCTTGTACTAAATCCCTTAATTGGGTGATATCTGTTGAAGTGTTCTAAGTCCTCTAACCAGGTAGGTACTAATTGGCCTTATTGTAACAAATCCCTTAACTGGGTCGCACCTAATAGTGTGTTGTAATCCTTTAACAGGGAAGGCTCCTAACATGGTGCACTTCAGAAGAGTGCAAATTTGTGAGGTCTCCTCACACCGTCGTTTTCACCCAATTTGGGTTTCCACGTGATAAATCTGGTATTGTTTTGTGTTTGATTGCTTGATGCTATTCTTATGTTGGAATCTATATTTGCTTTCAGTTTTAATATTTTAGACCAGATTTTAGTAACAGTTTTAGAGGTGCTGATTCACCCCTCCCCTCTCAGCACCGGTTGGGATTGTTAATTGGTATCAGAGCACCCGTTTCTTTTCTTTACTGCTTAACTGCAAAAAGAAAAAGTCAAGATGATGAGAAAGGAAGGACCAAAGTTTTCGAAGGAAAACTTTACTCTGTGGTGCAGTAGAATAAAGCTGTATATGAAGACCACCAGAGATCAATATTGGACTCATGTAACCATTGATTACACCAAAGCTAATGGTACCCTGACTCCGGACGATTTGAAGATCCATACATAACATATAGGTATCATGGACATGATAGCAAGCACGCTGCTAGACTCTGTGTATGCTGAGATTGAAAATTTGGAAATTGCTCACAAGATGTGGGCCAAGCTGCAACTAGTATATGGAGGTGACCCAAACATACAAAGAGCCAAGGTTGAAAGCTTCAGAGGAAAGTATGATGACACGAGGATGAATGAAGGAGAAGACATTGAGCAATACAACAACCAGATCAAAGAAGTGATCAACTGCATCAAAAGTGCTGGAGGAAAGCTAAGTGAAGAAGAGGTGGTAAGCAAGATACTGAGAACTCTCAGACCTCAGTATGCCATCAAGATCTCTGCTATTCAAGAGCTCAGATTAGTGACCACAGATCAAGTCACTCTAGACTCCCTAATCGGTAAGTTGACTGCATTTGAATTGAACAATTTTGATTTTAGCTTACCCATTCAGGAAGCTGCTTTTAAGTCCTCAGTTAATACCTCTTCCACTAAGAAAGGAAGAGAAACCGGTAACAACTCTATTGGTAAAATTGGAAGTCTTGTTGAAAATCTGCTCTCTGAAGAGATGGAGCAAGATGAGTTTGAAGCACTCATCGCTAGAAGGTTTCCCAGAGGAAAAGGGAAATACAAATGAAAGCTTCCTTTGAAATGTTTCACTTGCAATAAGATTGGACGTATTGCTGCAAGATGTCCAGATAATGACAACAAAGACAACAGCAACCAATTCAAGAATAAAGCAAAGGAGTGCTACCTTGTAGAAGGAGTCACAGACAATGAATCTGAAGACTCTGAAAATCCAGAAATTGCATTTGTTGCAATAAAAAAAGAGCGTCCAGTGGTAAGTGAAATGACACTTATCTCAAGATCTCATCAGCTTGATGATTGGATCATTGACAGCAGATGCACTCACCACATGACCGGTGACAAGAACAAGTTCATCAGCTTAAAGCTTAATGATGGTGGATTCGTAACCTTTGGAAACAATGCTCCCTGTGTTATCAAAGGTAAAGACTCTATTACAGCTAGCAACAATGCTGTTTGTGAAGATGTGTACTGGGTAGGACTTCAGTATAACCTAATGAGCGTTGCACAACTGAACAACAAGGGGTTTTTGTTCGAATTTAGGCAAGGTTCTTGTGTTGTCAAGAATAAATTTGGAGCTCATGTTGCAACCGGTAGACAGAGTAAAGGGAACCTGTTCTACTTGGACTCAATGGAAGGAGCCTGTCTCATTGCATCAGTCAGAGGAGAATCAAGCAAGCTCTGTCTTGTATCCAAAGAAGACAATCGCTGGTTGTGGCACAAGAGGCTTTGCCACAAACTTTGACAGTATTGTCAAAGTGAGCAAGAAGAAATCAATAAGAGGACTCCATGAAATCTCAAAACCTAACAAAGGCATCTGTAAGGATTGTCAGTTAGGAAAACTGACAGGAACAAGTTTCAGCAGTAAATCCTTTTCTGCTGAAAATGTTCTAGATTTGGTACACAAATTTGTGTGGACCTATGAGAACTAAGAGCTACTATGGAGACCGGTACTTCATGCTTTTTGTAGATGACTTCTCAAGAATGATGTGGACGCTCTTTCTTAGAGAAAAATCAAAGGCCTTTTAGATGTTTAAAGTCTAGAAGGCTCGAGTCGAGAAGGAGACCGGCAAAAGCCTAAGGTGTTTGAGATTAGACAGAGGAGGTGAATACACCTCTCAAGAGTTCACTCACTACTATGAGGATCAGGGAATAAAAAGGTAGTTATCTGCACCAAGGACTCCTCAACAAAATGGAGTAGCAGAAAGAAGAAACATGACTCTAATTGATTGCGTTAGAACCCTAATGATTCAGAAGGATCTCCCCCATCACTTCTGGAGAGAAACTATCAGCACTACTGTCTACACGCTGAATTGAGTTCAAGTCAAGAAAGGAACCGGTAAGACTCCCTATGAACTATGGTTTGGTCATACTCCTAGTGTAGGATATTTTAGAATCTTTGGTAGCAATTGTTACATTAAGAGAGATGTGTACTCTGGACCCAAAAGTGACATTACACACCTCCCCCCCTCTCCTCTCACACACACTCACACCCACACCCACACCCTCACACACTCACCCATCCATTCATCCACACAGCCTCCCATCCATGCATATGCACATGTACATGCATCCACACACACATGCACTACATCTCATTAAAATTGACTACCAACTTTTGAACTTTAGCTGATTTTAATCTTATATTTGTCTTCTACAAGATATAAAACTTTGCTATTAGCTGAGCCATTTGATAAACAACTATTTGTTGGTAGATAAGTTTTGGCGTATTCGTATAATTGATTGTTTCTTTTGCTTGACAAGATTTACGTATCATTATGTGCTATTTATTCTCTATGTGACAAAACTATTTGCACTTGACCTGATTATGATATATGAAACAGGGGACCACAAAAATAAATTTAGCTGTAGATAGATTACCACAATTCCGATCATGTAAACCTTGTACTACTGAAGGTGGACCTGAGCATCACGGTACTATTCACCTTGGTGCTGACAGGTAAATCTTGCAAAAATTATGCTTTTGAGGAGCATTTTGTTTTTTTGTAATGTATTCTAATTTCATTTTTGATCTCAACTTTGAATGCAGAAAGTAAATAAGAAATGTGTGGCATTTGTGGATATAACATTTAAACTTTTAACGTCTATGTGTGCAACTTCTCAGTGCCGTATGCCAAGCAACAGAAACTAGATTTATGCTACAAGCATGAAATATGCAAAAGAATTTTAAAGAACAGGTTATTACAATGACATCATTGCAGGTTTATCTTAAATTTAGAACATAATGAAAACAGAGTAAGACAGTTTGTGAGACTTATCTGTTTAAGAAGCTGCAATTAACCATGAAATATAATGGATAACAGAAACACTGATAGTTAACAATCTGGTTATAATGAAGGGAATTCATCACACATTTCTCTTCTTCGCCTTCCAGCATGCCCTCAGATCTATCTTCAGGGCTTTACCAAATACCTAATGGGATCCTTATAGTCAAGATCACAAAGGATATACCGAGTGGGGGGATGGCGGGGGTGCGGTGAATCGGTATTTCAGATCTTTTAAAAGTTTTGAAGTTATAAACACAAAAACATAAAGAGAGCAACCACAAAGATGCATACACCAAATTTCTCGTGGAAAACCCTTACGGGTAAAAAAACCACAGCACACAATTACTTCAATTAACAAATGGGCACCAATCCAGATTACAAAAGTGAGCACCAACCCATAGACAGCACCAACTCTCCTCGAAGCACCGACTCCGAACAATTGAAGCACCAACTCCAATCAGATGAAGCACCAACTCAAAATTACTGAATCTAAAACAACTCCTTAATCTTAAATACACAGTAGCAGCACACTAATCTTCAATACACAGCTAACAGCCATAAAGAAAATTCACGCCATTATCCTCTATCTTTTTCATCGACCCTGCATCTTCCTCTACTAAGCAACTATCTTCAACACAAACAACATGCTAGACCTCATAACGCTCTCATCATCCTCATGCATTTATCGCTCCATATTATACTTGACTCTTAAAATAATATCATTTCAGGCCCTCACTTCACAACCTAACAAAGTTGACTGCCATGCTACTTCATCAACGCCCTAACATCCTTCTTACTTGAAATGCTGCTAGTCTCTTGCAAAAATGACTTCAACTCAGAGCTATCACAAATACTCAGAATATACAACTCCAATCTCTGTGGAAACAAGGAAAGTCACCTTAACTTTTTATTCAAATCTGCAAATAATACACCATACTTCTATTCCACAATGGTTTTGAAACTCTCAAAAATAAGCTGTACCACTAAAAACATTACAAAACTGCCCAGAAAAATAGCGCTGATATATAACGCAGTTCCCTAAAAATAGACTCCATGCACACATGCCTTCATGCCTTCATTATGAGAAATGTCTTCACTCCAGCTTGCAGCAAGGTATTCTTGCAGCTGATTGCCACGTTTTCCACTGCCATCCATATTTTATAACTTAAGACAGATTCTATTTTAAAAAATAGGCACGACTCTTACTTTTCAGTAATGCACATCCTCTCCAAAACTACACGCAACATATTCTAGAAATCACTGTGTAAACATTTAGTAAACTCAATTTCATGACTTGCTAAGCTGTTTTTCGTTTTTAACTCTTTAACGCTGGTTATTCAATAACAATGAGTAAGGATACGAAAAGAAATCTTCCAGCTTTCTGCATATTGCATTTAACATTTCCCCTTATTGAAATCTGCAGCTAGGAATTATTGCCACCACTCATCATGCATTCTTTCAATAGAGATTTTACTGCCCAGCTAAGAAGAGTCATCACCTCCAACTCATATGTTCGAAACAAAATCTGAATTATTTGGACCAAAAGAGGAACAATCCAATTCCACAGAATATATCCTTTTCACATTCAACCAATGACGTGTGACATGATTCAAGCAAGCAGCTGAAGTAGACACACAAGCAGCTTAAGTAGAGTGCTAGGCAGCTTATCCAGGTCAACCAGTTCAAGCACCTCAAGTAGCTCAAGCATGTCAAGTGCATAAGGCAACTCAAGCAGCTGAACCAAGTAAGCAAACAACTTATCCAAATTTTCTTTACTTCTAGTAATCCTCTGAGATTTATACAACCTTGATCATCAACCTTTGATATCAATGATAACATACTTAACAATTTCCCCATTTGTCATTAATGGAAACCCGTCTGAAACCAACCACAAATAAGGAAGCTCTGAAGTAATGCTACTCTGAAATAACTTGAAACAAGCAGACCTACGCCGAAATAAAGTACACCCCAGGTTCGACACACAAGGGAGCATGTAGGCAAGAAAGATGGTGACTCCTCTGCCAAAGTTCAAATATGGATTGGCATAAATTGTTGTTGACGAGAAACAAGTTAGAAGATCCTACAGGGCACTAGAAGAGATGCGAGATATCTGGGTAGCAAATGGTCTAGTTGACAAAGAATATTGGCTGAGAGCGTTTCCAACATCGCTATGGTGTACAATCATCAATTGGTTCTCAGAATTGGATGCATCTTCCATAGCCTCTTGGGACGTGCTCAGGAGTGCATTCCATACTGAGTTTAACGTTTAAACTACTACGGGATAAAAATGACATTGTTGCCGAAATTTATAATACCAAACAAGGGAAAAATGATAATGTTTAGGCTTACAATCGTAGGCTCAAGGAATTACTAGCCAAGTTGGAGAATCTGTAAAGAGCCTAGCTGGCCCTCTAAAACAAACTAGTTTTTTTCCCTCAAATTTATATGCAATTTAAAGTTTCTTTTCAGAACACATAGAGAACTCAATAAGTATTCCAGATTTCTCAAGTCTTTCAATAACTACAATAGCAATTTGTCTTTAACATTTACTTCATTTTTTCCCTTGCTACATTAACCAATATGATAGTATCAAATATCATCAAACAATTACAAATTTATAACAATATGATTTTGCACCTTAGTTTCGAATGGGCTGCATGATATTCCTAACGCAGCCTGTATGGAATTTGAAGATGACTTCAATGTCATCAATGATGCTTCCAGAATTGAAGATGCAGCAGTAAGCATATATAAACATGCCTTCACAATCAATTCGTGGCCCTCAAACAATGATGCAGCTTTTGGGATTAAAGACACAGCTTTCCAGATATTTAACACCAGCCAATGTACGGCCCAACTGCAACAAATTCGGGTCTGTTATCAATTCCATACAACACAATGAAATTGTACGGTTTTGGATAGAGATTCAATTCTAACAGCCCTCCAACAACACACAACATGAACGAATTTGGAAAATTCTAATGTTCTCTCCAAGCAATGAAGACCAAACACCAACAATCATCAGCTTCTCTTGCACAGTTAATGCAGTTGAGAAGACAAAACAAATTGCTATACTTTAGCAGCAATTTGCACTACCAATTTTAGACAATCTTCCACTATACTTCAGCAGTGAATAAAAATTCCTCAGAACAGACCCTTATACTTCAGCAAGGGCACAAACTTGAGAGCCTCAGAAAAACCATAAGGCAACAAAAACAATTAAATATTCAAGTGTGCTTTTTACAATGAAATGAGCTCATATTTATAAGGCTTTGTTGATAAAAGTCTCCAAAAGAACTCAACTTCTGAAATTGTGAAAGTTTCCCAAAAGAACTCAGCTCTTGAAACTTTCCAACACAACTTCACTTTAAATATTTAATACTTGGCTTAGGCATATAATAAATGGCCCCCTTCCAGTGATGACTCAACCCTCAATTTAAGTGAAATTATAAAGTTAAATTATAACTTTATAATAAGCCATTTAATAATTTAATAATAATTTGGCCTCTAAAAATATTATAACTCCCAAAATACTCATCATTTAAATATGTTGTCTGAAGTAGGAGTTATACCTATTATTTCTTCATGTGACCAAATGCACTTTCCAAAAATAGAAAGGGTCCATCTCAATCAACACCCAACTTACCACAAATAGTAAGTACACAAATCTAAGTCCAAATGAAGTCCAATCTGAGCCAAACGAAGACCAACCTTTAGCTTACTGAATTGTGGAGAAGACAAGAGCCTCCCAAGCCAAGCCACTGCCTTAGAAGACCCTCTATCCACAATAATTAGCCTACAAGGATCAAAATATTAGGCTAATCCTTGAAACACCAATGCTGGCGAAAATTGGGGACATTACAGAATCGACTAGTTAATTGATTGAAGAAGAGGTTGTTCATTGAGGGGTTGATTTCCTTGTTGCACAAAATGTAAAGAGCTTGCCTAGCTCTTAGCTGTAGATTTTTTTTATTTCTGAATTTGCTAGCATTTTTGTTTGTGGTTGTCAAAATATGATTTTTACACAAACTTTTCCACAGTTAAATGATTTAAATAACAATTAATTTCAAATTCCAACACTTCACTTGAGATATTCAAACTTATGGATTTGTTTATATTAAACTCCTGAAAATTAAATATATAAACAATTTGTGCACCTTTTATTGAACTTGTTTATCTCCAGGATGAAACACGACTACCAGGGGTGATACACAATCACCAACATCAAATCGCAACTCCTAAAAAAAAGAAACACAGGGCCTCAAGTAAGCACACAGCCCCACAAATGTATACGCAGCCACCATATAATGGAGTCAGGGCTGGAAAAGACTCTACATAGCCCAAGAAGGAAGTCACGTGGCTGTATGCAGTCCACACATAGCACCAAGATGATGAATGAGGCTTCCAAAATAATAACGCCAACCTCCCAAAAGTAAATGCAGCTTTTGGTGAAATGTTGGCAGCTCGTATGGCCTGAATGTATAGTTTATTAAGGAGATACAACAACCTCCCTTAACACTGAGAACCTTCAAATGAAGAACAATCGAACCCAGCTGTAGTATTAATTGAATTCAATTTATACTTGTACCAAATTGATATACATCAGCATCAATTTGCAGCCATGAATTATCATAATTTCTTCCACAGAATTAAATGCACAATTCACCACCACAAGAATGATTCAAAGTGCAAGAGAGAGGAATCAGTCCTCAAACCCTTATTGAAAGCTCTCAACAAAAACTTCATAAAAAATAAGATGTCTTCAAGAATGAATGAAATGAAATCTCAATCCCCTTTTATAATATTCAATTTCATTTGTCTTCTTCTCCTTTAATTTACTTTAATTTCATTTCTCATAAAGCAACTTTATGTTATAATTTAAAGATGACATATAATAAGTCATTTTATTAATTTAAGCTCCCCCAATGCTCCAAAAATGCCCTTTTTATTAATATAATGATATTATGACACATAGGGTCCTTGTTTTATGTGCTCAAGATTTAAGACTTCTCAACCCGGTTCCAACGAGCTATAACACCAAAGTGTCTAATATGCAATCCCGATAAAAATAGCAACCTTAGCCAATTTAATTAAATAATAATCATAATTCACCTATCTTGCGAAAATGACTGAAGAAGCATCAAAATCGAAATCTGATAGCACATGCATGATCCTGATGAAGAAAGACGATGAATGAACCTGACGAGGTGACTTACTAAAAATAGACGCTCCCTCCAAGAATCTTGGAGTCCAAACTGGACGCCGGAAATAAAATCTGAGAGCATCATTTAACTCCTCTAACACACCTAAGCTCATCAAAACCATCCCTTGACTTACTATAAATAGTAAGTCCCACCAAACGGAGCCAAAACCCTCAACAAGGTCCTCTAATCACTAGTATTAGCCTACAAGGACCCGCTTAGAAATGGGGACAGTACACAAAAAGATGAAAGTGGTGCTTGTATCCTTGCATGCTGATGCCTACCATTGGGTAATGAACATCAAGAGTGAAAACAAGACATCCTCCCGAGGGAAGAGGAGATGGATGATGATTTGTAATTAAAGGTTTACAAATTAAATTGCAGTTAACCGTAATTACTGTTTTTCCCGATTACAAATAGAATTGCATGGTTATGTTCATTTACCATTGAAATTACAATATTAGGTTTATTTAATCAGTTCTCAACTTAATGACATACTAATTAATAACACATGAAGTGAAATCAACAAGAGAGGCAAGAAGAGATGGAAACTAGTTTGTTAACAAAGTTCATCCAATGTTCGGGCTATATGTGTCCGGGCTCGCTCAACTTCAAAGCCGCTCCATTAACTTGATGTGAAGCTCAAAAAAGGCTTTGTTACACCACAATGGTCTTTGAATTGCAATACAATTTATACTGCCTTCGAGGAAGATTATTGCTCTTCAAGCTCTTCCCACTTCCACAATGTACTAAACTAAACCTTCTAGCAACATGTCTGTTCCAAGCTTCTTTGTCGATTTTACAATGCTTCCAAAGAAATTAAAATACAACTCAATTTTCTCAAAAAATATGAGAACAAAAGCTTAAGGCTTCAAGCCTTAACCATGGCTTCCCCAATTCTCCTCCTGAGAAATCCCAAGAAATATCTCCAAGATATTCTAATTGATTTCTTTTTACAAGCCAAAATCTCCCCCTGTATATACATTTTAACATTCTATAAGGGTGTTAACAATATTATTCCCCATATAACTAAAATTATGGGCTAACCACATTAAAATCTTCAAAATATGGCTCTCATTGAATTGATCCCCCTATTATAATCCCTTAACAATTTCGGGAGTGTTTGTTTTAAGTTTATGATTTTCAAACTCATTAAAAACAAGGGTGGCTCGAGCCCTATTTTAATGGCTCATCATCAAAACATTAACAAAACTAAACTCCACTGAGCCTTTTCCCGAAATAATTGTGGGCATAGTGGTAGTGCTCTAGGCTTGTAGGATGGAGGTTCAAACCCTCCGAACCTCTTTTACTCCTTTATTTTGGCGATTAACATAATCAAATATGATTTAAGCCCAAATATATTTTGTGAAAGACACATAGCTTGACGATGGAGTCTAATAATAGGACTGGGGAGGTCATGTGTTCACACTTCAAATCACCTCACACTTTTTAAACAAACCCCCAAAACAATCGAGTGTCATGTGGCATCTCAGCTTGCCTCCTTATGATGCTTTCCTATTTGTTCACACTATGAAACATGTTAGCCGTGACTGGTCCAGGTCACTGCCAATGGATCCACCTCAACATCTTGCCACATGTCATCACATTGTTGGTCCATGTTACCTGCATGGCACCTCAGCATCCTACCACGTGTCATTATCTGGTGATGCTATGTTAGTGTTACACAAAATTTCCTATCGTTCATTTTTGGCCACAGTCCTGTTTTCCAAAACATTGTTCAAAGTGTCGAAAACCCTTTATGTTTTCTGCCTTTTGTTCGAAAGCCCAGGATGTTTTCGACCTTCAAGCGAAAACCTCGGTTGTTTTCGGTCTTCCGCGCTTTGCACTTCTTCAGCGTCGGCATTTTTCTTAAATGCTCAAGTGTCGAAAAACTCTGTGTTTTCGACCTCCGATTTGAAAACCTTCTGTGTTTTCGACCCTAAGTGCGCAACTCCGACAGGCGGGTCCCAGTTCCTCAAAGTCGTGCCAGTGTAGTGAAGATCCGATGACTGTCGCATGATCGCATGAGATCATACGACAACCGTTGATGCGGTATCAGCAAGGATCGGCGGTCAAAACGTCTGGCGGTCAGTGGCTAAAATCTTCCGGTTGGTTGCATGATCGCATAGGCTCTTCCGAGCCCATGCGACCATGCGACAAACCGTCAACGGTTTCGGTGGTGACGTGTTCGGTTATCAGGTAGCATCTTCCGGTTGGTCGCATGATCGCATAGGCTCTTTCGAGCCCATGTGACCATGCGACAAACCATCAGCAGTCAGCAGGGACTTCGGCAGCTGCTGGTGGGCCCGGGGTTGGTAAAGCAGGTGCGCGGTTGCGCGGTTAAAGATTTCTCGCAGTCGCCAGATAGAGCTCGGGGTTAGTAAAACTTCCAGCGACTTGCCGACTAAGAAGAAAGTAAACCTGAGGTAAAACACAGAGTTAGATTTGCAGTGATCATCATGCAGTTGGTCGCATGATCGCATAGGCCTTCCTAGCCGCATGCGGTCATGCGACGAGCCGTCAACGGTAAACAGTGACTTTGGTGGTGGGCCAAGGGGGTGATGACATGTCGATCTTGTGGGCCGACGGTATAGCATGGGCCCCGTAGATTCAAAATCTACGGTGGTCGCATGTTCGCATGGGATCTTCTGATCCCATGCGATCATGCGACCACTGTTGGATTCGTTGGTGCTTCCTGGCGGTGTTGTTGTGGGTCCAGTCTGTGTGGTCGGCTCCTATTGGGCCACGTGGTAAAGTTTGACAGGCGTGATATCTTGCGGGCCCAGATGTCTTATGTGGCAGGGGAGGCGTATCCAAAGAAGGCTTGTCGCATGATCGCATGCGGCTTTTTCACCTCATGCGATCATAAGACCAACTTTTTTTAAAAAAGGGCAGTGTGATCTCGGGCTCAGGTTTGTTTGCCAGTGTTTGTCTGCAGGCCGTGTGCGAAGTAGAGGCAAGTTTTCAAGGGGTTGTCGCATGATCGCATGAAGCTTTTTGAGCTCATGTGATCATGCGACCAATGTTATTTTCAAAGCGGCGTGACTCCTTTCGCGGGCTTTTCTTCTGCGTTGATGCTTGCAAGTGCAGGTAGCTGAAGATTTATGATTTTGGAGGGAGTGGCAGTTGGAGGAATTTGCAGAGATCTTTTAGATGGCCGTTTTTTCGGTCCTTTCTAGGATCTGAGATCGGATTTGGAGCCTTTATGGCTGAGTGGGCTTGCAGGGGGGTTGTTGGATTGAGGTCTTTTGTCTGCAGGCATGATCAGTACAGGCATGGGCACGTAATGGGAGAAATATCTGATCGGTTGAGATATTTGCAGAATTGTATTTATGATCAGATTTTGACTGCTAGGGTTGGTTATTGAATTGGAAAATCTGTACCCTGGTTAACTTTTGACTCCTGCGTGCGTGCAGTTGAGTGATGTATATATTGTTTTTTGGAGCCTTAGTGCTCAGAGTTTGCAATTTGTAAAAGAGTTTCCTCTTTCTTGGGAGTTATCTGTGGTAGTTTGTTCTGCCCTTTGGCTCTTACAATTTGTAATCTTTCATTGAAATCTCAGGTTTAATAGAGGCTATCTGTGGTAGTTTGTTCTGCCCTCTGGTCTTTTTCTTATCTGTATTTCTCTTATTGAATGTAATATACTGGCTCTATTAGAGAAGTCTTGGAGCTCCAGAGCCCTTCTTTCTTTCAGCTCACATGTGTACTATTGTGTATTGATCTGATTGGATTGAGTTTGTGGGTATAGTTCAGCCTCTGTCTTTCTATCTCATTCCTGTACCCTTTTGCTGAAGAGAACTTTTGCTTGCAGGTCACAGCCCGTGTCATTTGTCCTGGCCCCTCTGTGAAATACTTATGCAAGCCTGTTTAGAGAGAGTGTGTTCTATTAGATCTGAGAGCCTTCATGCTAGTTTGGTCAGTGTATTGTATTCATTTCATTTTGGTGCATCACCTAGTAGGATAGATTTGCTTTCAGTCATTTCCCTTTCCAAGCATTCCTTCTATCCCTTTCCCTCAAAAATTTACTTTATTGTCTAAAGAGCAAATCTGGGTGATTATCCAAGAGGAACCAGCCTAGAACCTGGAGGTCTCATCTCGGTTAGCAAAGGTCCCACAACCTTGAGATGATTCCCATGTTATACT
Organism: Chamaecyparis obtusa; assembly: GCA_027943335.1. NCBI lineage: Eukaryota > Viridiplantae > Streptophyta > Pinopsida > Cupressales > Cupressaceae > Chamaecyparis > Chamaecyparis obtusa. The sequence goes on from BSBK01002032.1 coordinate 1,725,766, forward strand.
GGATTATCAAGACTAAGAGAGCTTGAGATCAGAGGCGCAAATTCAGTGTATAACAGTTAGCATAATGATGTCATCTGTACTTGGTCAAGCGTTCATTTTGGCAACTTTGACCGGCCCTATCTTTATCATACAGACTCCGTTTGAGCTCGTTCAAGTTGCGTTGGAACTATATCAACGAGCTCTACGCAATATGGCCATCTTTATCGAGATTTGAAGATGTCAATTTTTCACGTTTTGAAGATCCACCTCGATCATTCCTCCCCACTAAGAGGCCTCTGGACCTCCAATAGGTTCTTAATCCAAGTGATGGAAACACCTCCCTACTCGTCTAGTATTTGCCACGCTTCTTTTGTGGACTTGCGTCATCTCCAAAAGTTGCACAAGAATAATTATGACAACTAAAATCATATTGCTACCGATAGTTCAAAATATCGTTATCGACAACTTATCGACGAGGGCAAAAAAAGAGATATTGGCAAATATCGGAGATAAGTCGGGAACTTCTCGGGAAAATATTGGGAACTTAAAAAATTGGTTAAATTTAATTAGAAATGCATTTTTTTTGCAAAATTCAATAAGGAGATGCATCTAATGAGTCAGTAAATGAGTAAACAAATCAATCAAGCTGATATAGATATATATAAATGCAAATAGGATACAAAATCACATCGTCGTATGGAATGCTGATGGCTCATAGCCATAGTCTAATAGTCTGAACTCTGAAGCAAACTAAAAATAGAAAATTGTCTTTGTATGTAGTAAAACTCTAAGCAAATACAAGTGTCAAGTACAATATCAAAATAGTTTGCATCTTCGTCTTCCCCTTCCTAGTAGCTCTAGTAAAAACTACTGGAATGTGAGGGCCCGGAGGGGCTCTAGCTCTAGAAGTCTATTTGTTATGCTTTTTTTGGAATTATTTATTTTGTGAATGTCTATGTAAAGGAATAATAATAGAAGCTCTCCTATGATATAGAGATGTAAGTCCTACAACATTATTTCATTTAATGGAATCACAACATTTCTGAGAACCAATATGTTATCAGAATCTTCAACTGATCCTTATTCTTCAGCCAACTACTTTATCATTCTTTAATTTTGTGAAGCATTGCTTTGAGGATTTGGCTACATATATAACTCTATTTTTCTCTGTGTAAGCTTAGAAAGGAGGCCTGTAGCGAGAATCTTATGTCTTGTTCTCTTTGTTGCTTTGTGCGTTACTGAAATTAATATTGAACAAAACCTATCTCTCCTCTCTAAGCTTGCTCAGCCAAACAAAAAAATTATGTTTTGCCCTTTTTGTTGGCGTCCGAATATATCTAGGCGCACGCGATAAGTTACCAACTTATTGCAATAATTTGGCGACTTATCGCCAACTTGTTAATTCTAACCGGTTACTAAGAGGGGGGGGTGAATCAGTAAACACTATTTCTTTACCTTCTAAAACTTGTCAAACAATATACTTCTGAAAGTAAACAACCAATACACAAGCATAAAAGTAAATGCACAGATCAACACTAGATATGTACGTGGAAACCCTTGATTAGAAGGAAAAATCCACGGTGAGCCAGAGCTCACAACTTCACTACTGCAGAATGAAGGCGCCCTGTTAGGAGCGTACAAAACACTGATTAAGCTGCTACCCAGTTAAGGGATTTTACATAAGATCAGTTAAGATCTTAAACCCTGTTAAGAGTCGTCTGGTTATAGGACTTAGAACATCAGCAAAGAGGTTACCCGGTTAAGGGATTTATACAATGAACCGATTAGGTCCACCCTGATAAAGGGATTTCAATCAGCTTTCTTAATTGATAAAACAATGATCTGTGAATGACACTGTTTGTTAGATTAGATCATACCCATTGATCTCTTTCCTCTGTTTGCCTGGCTATTGAATCTTTTCTCTTTGTACCGCCTTTCACCTTTGGTGACTGTGATTTGCAGATAACTTCGTTTTTGCTCTCTTAAACAATTCTCAATAACCTTATTCTTGTGCATCCTATGGCCTGTATTTATACAAGAGTTCATCATAATGAAACCCTAAGCGCATAGAACTGCCAAGCTATAAACTCAACTCAAAAATCATGCAACACATAAAAGCTATGCGTTCTGATTTGGAGTTTACCTTGCAACATCCGTGGAAATAAAGCTAATTCCTGTTAAAAGGCTTACTCCACTTCTGAGCGATGGATGTTCCGTATAATCCGGTTTTTAACTCAACTGTTTTGCAAAATCTGGTTTGGATCTTTAAATAGTTAGACCGGTATAATCTTACACCTATTGTATCCCTAAGTCTTTAGGTAGTAGACCGGTATACACTTAGTTTGGTCAAGTGATGGTCAACCGGTGTATTGCCTTTACTTGATCTACCGGTGATCACACACTCCTCTTAGTCTACCGGTGTCTCTTAAGTAATGTGATTGACCAGTGAACCTTTACTGATGTGAATGGTGTTTGGGAGTTACACTAATGACAACTAATATTTCTAACAATCTTCCCCTTTGTCATTGGTGGCAAAACCATACAAAACCATACTCACTTGTAACAGTCGTCTCTTAATTTTGTAGACTTCTCCTTTTCTCTGTAGCATACTTCCCTTGTTTGAGTGCTCCTTCTAACCTTTCTGAACCTATTCCATTTCCCTCTTTATCTTTCTCTGCTTTCTGCTTCCTCTGTCTTGTTCCGTCTACTGTCTTCTCTGTCATCTTCCCCTTATTGCATCCAGAGGACAAAGGATTGAACTGATCTGATCTGTTTGTTTTATAGATCACATTTGCAGTTTGTTGAAGATATCTCTATAGATGGTCTTGGCAGAGTGGAGAAATGGTGCCCACTGATTGGTCACATGTTCAGTATTCTTTAGGGCTGCTTTTAGAGATACAAGTATGTTCTCCATATCTTCTACAGTCTTGTAGTTCGGTTCATTTATTAGGTTCTCTGTAGAGTTGGCTGTCGGTTGCATTATATCAACTGCTGGGGCTAGGGACATTTGAAATCCAATGATATCTTGGATTCTCTTACTTTCTTCTTCAGGAATCTTCCTTAATGTTAGTGTTAAGCTTGTCATTTCTCTGCTAAACGTGGTGGCAGTTTTGATATTTATATCAAACTGTATGGTCAAGACTCTTATGTCTTCTGATGCCTTGGCTGACTTTTTTGATAGATCTTGTAAGAATATGTCAAAATTGGAAGATCTAGTTAGTAGACTGCTTGCTACTTGAAGTTGTTGCTATAACACTCTGAGGTTGGTTGTAATAGTCACCTTAATGTCTTCAACCTATTTGTGGATAATCTTAACCCTCTTCTTTTGATAGTGCTCAGTTGCCACTGTTTCTAGATCGGTTAGGTCTTCATCGATTGCTTGTGCTAGAACTTCAAGTTGATCAATTACCGGTTCATCTTTATCTATGTCAGCATCCGGTACAAAAGTGCATAGAATGTTTTTCACAGTGGTCAGGACCATGTCTTGTTTCCTTTTGGTCAGCTCTTTGAGCTGCTGTGTTGACATCTTGCTTATGTCAACCACTATATCGGTCATCTTACTCTTTTTAGCTTCCTTCTCCTCGGCAAATGACAACTTCCTCTTAGATGAGGAACTTGGTATGTCTGCATGTTCCTGTTGCCTTTGCTTTTGCTCCGGTTGAGCTTGCTCAGTGTGCATTGGGATTTCTTCCTCTTGTCCGTTATACTCTTCAGCTCCTTGTTGAGTTGTATTTTCTGGTTGAACCTCTATTTCTGGTGCTACAATATTTTCTCCTACTGGAATTTGCTCTTCAGCTTGTACTTCTAGCTCTGGTAGAATGTCAACATTTTGTTGTACATCCTCTTGCTATGGAATTTTCTCCTTCGGTGGTATCTCTTCTTGGTGTTGCTCCTCAGTGGAATACAGGTTTCCCATGGGTATATCAGTACCCAATTCTTGAGGGATTTCCTGTGCAATATTTACTTGTTCACCATATGTGAACTCTGCTAGTTGTGCATTTGCTTCACCGGTTGAAGGATCTTCACGAGCTGTGAATTGGACTGGTGCCTCTTGTACTCTCTCTGTTTGATCCTGAGGACCTGGTTTATCTAGAGTACTGAAGTCATATTTCTTCTAGAGATCTAGTGTCTCTTTTAAGACTTCATTTTTTAATCCATTTAGAATTCTGGCGACACGGTTCTTTGTGTCTAGATTCATTGATGCTTCCTCTAATAGTAGTTTTATCTTTTCTTGACTGAGATTAGGTCAAACTTGCAATTATGTTTCTCTATTTATCCTTGTATTAGTCCCTAGACCAGTTCTCCATTTGCTTTGAAGCCTATTGTTGAGCTTTGGTGGAAACTTTGATCTATAATTTCTAGGAGTTCTATTATAATCCCAAAAGGTTTCCACTATTGCTACAATAACTGCTTCTTTATCTTCTTCTTCTAAGACACTGTACCACATGGCAACATTATCTATTTCACCAAAATCCATGACCTCATCTACAATTTCATTTACAGACATGGGTTTAGTTTTACCTTTGGTCGGAGAGACAAGGACGGTTGGTTGTGCTGGATCATCAGTGATATCAACTATCATCGGTGCGTTTGTTCCTAGAACTGCTTTTCCTTTACCAGTTACCTGGACCGGTGGCACTGTAGCACTCTGATGTGCTTGTTCTGCTCGCTGCACTTTTTCTATTTCTCCAACCATTAGTTGATCGATTCTCTTTTTTAGGAAAAAATTATGTTGTTCAGGTCAGCTTGCTGGCCTGCTTCTTCCAGTGTAAGGTAATTTTGGACTTCCAGCAGTGCTCGCACTCTCAGCTCCTTTTCTCAGTTAGCTGAAGCTTTCCATCTTACTTCTAGATTTTGACGGAGACCATCAGGAGTTGTCTTGTGAAGATCCCCCGGAAGCAGTTTGTATTTGTGAGGATAGAACACAACACCTTCCTCTATCTTTCTTTTGTCTTCATCACTGCTTCAGTCGTATCTTCTACTGATGCCTCCTGTTTCTTTCATTGCTTCAACAAACTCATCAATAGTTTGCTTCCTTCCGCTTGGTGCAGCATCCTTCACCGGTTTGTTAGAACCCCTCTTCCTCTTTATTAGAGGAACATCATCTTCTGAATCTGTCTCCTCTTGCTCTTGTCCTTTGGCAATGGGTGTTGGCATACCCTTCTTCCTCTCAGACTTTGGTTCTCTTGTCACCAATTTTTTTTGGGTGTGGGAGTCCTCTTGTAGACATTCTTGATTGGGGCCTTTTTTGTCAGATTCTCTAGAATCTGTGAGAACGTGCCGAACTGGTTTGCACTGAGATCCAGACTTGCTTCATTTAGGGCATCAACATATGCCTTAGAATTTTTGGAGGTGATCTCATACCCTAGCTCAGGAACATACTCTGTTCTTGGTTCCACTGCTTGAATGATGCAGTGATCGATGGAAACCAGAAAACGTACATCATCCTTGTATGCTTCAGTAATTGCTATCGGTATCCACACCCTTGGTTGCTACTTGTATCCTTAGTTGAAAGGCTTCAAAATACTCGTTCATAACTTGGTTAACTGGTTTCCCAGTTGGTTGGCCATTTCAGGTATTTGGTGCATGACCGGTCTATCGGTCTTCCCTCTTGGTTATTCGGAACACGGGTTACCACATGCAAAATCGGGGGGCACCTGAAGCTTTGGAATGAACGGACTTTGCCAATACTTGGGAAGTAGCTTTGGTAGTAGAAGTAGAGACATACTAACATGGTCCCATACTTCATCGATTTCTTCTTGACCAAACCGAGCTTCTTCATATTCTCAAATATCTGCCCTGGTAGCATTTCGTAGATGTCATATTTTGCATTATCATACATTATGCGGTGGGTGGCATGAATGGCTCCTCTTGGTATGTTGTTGAGATTACTGGATTGATAGATTTTATAACCTATAATAGTGGATGCAAACCGAACTCCATCGTCTTCGATGTCGTTCATTGTCATCAGGCGACCATCGTACTTGGATTTCGTCAACTTTGTGACAATTGCATTTGAGATGGTTCGCAGCATCAAGGCTTCCACTTCCTGATTGTATCCAGTTACCTGATGTAAATCCTCCTTGGTTATTTCAGTAACTGCACCCTTTTGTAGCCAAAACCCTGGATCATGCACTCGACTAAGGATGAGTCGAATCCAGTCGGGCCGGAAGATGGTTGGATAGGTGACTCCGTTGATAAGACCGAACGACACCAGCTTCGCATAACAATCTTGCAATCTTCCGTCCTCACACAGAGAGAGGTACTCACCCTGAATGTATGTTTCGCCAAGTTCTTCCTGCTTGGCATGAATGAATGCAGTCACATCTTCTGTCATAAAGACGCCCTCTGGTACTGTAGACAAGGCTCCACCCATATCAGTTGCTCGATTCTGGATCGGCACAATATTATATGCACTTGATCTCGCTTTATCAACTTCACTGTAGCGGATGATGAGGCCATTGCTAACTGTTGATTCACAGAAAGAAGCTTTGATCAGTCTAACAGATAATCGCTTACAATGATCAAAGCGCAAAGAAGATTACTCAAGCAAAAGATAGTTAATCACAGAAAATCGCAAATTAAAATGCATGAGTAATTTGTCTTTCTTATATAGAGTTAGGGCATAACGGTAATAATCTGTTTAACGGCTACAACATTAAATGCCTTACCTAACTCTTCTTTTCGTTTTTGCCAATCGGTGCAGGGCTTTTTCGGTTCTAACATATTCGGTTGATCAACACTTACCTTTCCTGTTGTCCATGTAGACTGAGTGAGTTTGGTTCTTACTAGTACTACCGGGAACAGTAGACGAGTCTACCGGTTCCCTCTAAGGCATTGCGGCTCAGTTTTTTGAAGAGGAATCACCACCAACTGATAATGATCACTGCTCGGTCTTCTCCTTAGCAGAGCTCTGTGAAGCCTTTTTGAACCATATCTGTTTTATTACCTTCTTGGTACCCTTTACCTTCTCCTTTGAGGATGAAGTCTTGTCTTCTGGTTTGATTGATTCTCTTCTTTTGTTCGAAGACCTGTTCCTGCAATCTTTGGCTAAGTGTCCAACTTTATTGCAGTGATAACAGACTGTGCTTGTTGGCTTCCATGTGTTTACTCTTCTCGGATTGGGTGATTTCCTCCATGAGCCATTTTGACTATGCATGCTACAGTTGGCACAATTAGGCTTATTCCGGTTTTGGTTTTTCTTTTTCAATACCGGTCTTGGTGGGGATCTGAATGCCATTGTCCTTGATATGCATTCATCAGCTTTGTGTCCAAATTTATTGCAAGGATAGCAATATCCTTTGAAGCCTCCCCTGCTTCCACTGGACACGTTTGAGGGTCTCGACCAGCACTCATTGGTCTTGTGGCCCTAATTACAATAGTTCTTGCAGTAACTGTTGTTCTGCCTTACAAGTGCATTCCTGCAGTCATTGGTTCTATGACCCGGTTTTCCTCAATGTTTGCAAGAAGTGCTAAAGGGCTTTTTACTTGGTTGTGTCTTAGGCTTCTTCTTTTCCTTTTTGCTTGAGTTGGCTCCAGATGATTCTCCGGTTTCCCTTGTGCTCGCACCAGTGAAGCCAAGTCCTGTGAGATCCTTGTGCTTTCTCTGAGCTTTCAGTTGTTCATCAAGCTTTGTAGAGCTTTCATTGTAGAGCTTTCATCAAGATCGGTTAAGATCTTAAACCCTGTTAAGAGTCGCCTGGTTACAGGACTTAGAACATCAGCAAAGATGTTACCTGGTTAAGGGATTTATACAACGAACCAATTAGGTCCACCCTAATAAAGGGATCTCAATCAGCTTTCTTAACTGATAAAACATTGATTTCTGAATGAAACTGTTTGTCAGATTAGATCATACCTGTTGATCTCTTTCTTCTGTTTGCCTGGCTGTTGAATCTTTTTTCTCTGTACCGCCTTTCACCTTTGGCGACTGTAATTTGCAAATAACTCCGTTTCTGCTCTCTTGAACAATTCTCAACAACCTTATTCTTGTGCGTCCTATGGCCTGTATTTATACAAGAGTTCATCATAATAAAACCCTAAGCGCATAGAATTGCCAGGCTGTAAACTGAACTCAAAAATCATGCAACACATAAAAGCTATGCATTCTGATCTGGAGTTTACCTTGAAACATACATGGAAAAAAAGCTAAATCCTGTTAAAAAGCTAACTCCACTTCTGAGCGGTGGATGTTTCGTATAATCCGGTTTTTAACTCAAGTGCTCCGCAAAATCCGGTTCGGATCTTTAAACAGTTAGACTGGTATAATCTTACACCCGATGTGTACCTAAGTCTTTAGGTAGTAGACTGGTATACACTTAGTTTGGTCAACCAATGGTCCACCGATGTATTGCCTTTACTTGATCTACCAGTGTACACACACTCTTCTTAGTCTACCGGTGTCTCTTAAGTAATGTGAGTGACCGGTGAACCTTTACCGGTGTGAATGGTGTTTGTGAATTACACTAATGACAACTAATATTTCTAACACAACTTATCGGCAATAAGTTGGTAACTTATCGTTCGATATTTAATACTTATTGGCGCATGAAAGCTACGTAATTTATCTGCCCACATAACTTCTTGCGATAAGTTTAAATATCGCAGATATATCTGCGATATTTTAATCTATGTTGCCACCCATGTGCATTTCCCCACGCATTTAATTTTCCAGCTTCTATCCATGTAGAACATATTAGCAGCATTAACAAATACAATGATATTAATGAAAATGAGCTAACAAAACTGTTAATCCTCTTAATAGGTTCCCACGACAAATTCTCATGTTCCAGTGCTAATGTTTATTGAAACACATGATAGTTAGGCATAGATGCAACTACTTCATTTTTATGCTTCAGTTCATCTGCTTTTTCCAACTTTGCAGACATGATAGAAGAGGTTTTGCTTGCATAAACAAGCCGCTTTAGGTGCCCTATGTTTACCATCAAACATTCAACTTCAATCTTCTTTTCCTCCATCAAATGAATCTCCAGATGGAGTTCCCGACATTTAGCTTCTTGATGTCTACCTTTGTTGCAATTAGTGCAAAGGTTTTGAACATCTAGCCTCTCTTGCCCTTCACTTTCTTTGTGAAGAACCTAACCTGGCTCTTCCTGGATATATATATGAATTGAATACCACTGCAACTATTTTCAACAATTTATGCAAGCTAATTCTAAAAACACCATCAGCAACTATAGTTTACTAATTTCAGAGGATTTACTTTCAGAACTCACGTTCTTTATTGACTTTCATTATTCAACAGTATTATGAAATTAACAATATTATTAATACTCATGATTGCACCTGTACTTGTGGAATCTTGCCTTTGCTGGTTACGTCTTTGAAGAAATGCAGCCACCACCTTAATTGATCACGTCACTGCTCAAAGGAGTACGTGATTGGTTCAGACAAAAAATGCTGTCCCAATTTAATATTTATGGCCCTGTTAATATATGAATCCTATCCAAATTATGCAGGCGCCGATTGGTATTACTCCACGTGCCAGCATACAGTATTCACGTGGGCAGTCTGCAAGGGATTTCGTTGTAGGACACAAACGTCTCCACTTTATTTTGCAACGCAGCTCTCAATTGCTGCACTTACACAAGTAATCCAATAAACCTCTCCTTCATAGACTCTTTCGATAATCAAGAGAAACTATTGAATAACCTCCAAGAACTCTGAGAATTTCTTTGTTGATACTTTGACACGATTCCCAATAAACTTCAATTCCAGATTCAAAAATTCTTACACAATCGATATAGAACAGCATCGAATTGTGAACTCAATAAAAATCAGCTGTGAAATTCACAAGTAACAGGCAATGGCTCAAATCACGAGGTGAGGAATCAGTCCTCAAAACCCTAGCCAGGTTTGTCTTCTTCACGAACTTCAATAAAATAATGATTGCATAAAAGATAACAAAAGTGCTTTTTTGAGTAGAATATATAGGCTTTTTGGAAAAAGCACTTTTTAAAAATATTTTCACTTAATTGGCTTTATAAAATACCTCCACTTTATAATATAATATTATAAAGTCATAAGTTATTAAATTAAATAAAAAATAATTTAATTTAATAACACATTTAAAATATAAGCCACTGAACTGACTGCAATCAATGAACTTCTGACAAAGCACTAGGTCCAACTACCCAGTCAAGAATAGACACTGCCCTGCCAGAAATAGCCACTGCTAAAAATAGGCTTACTATAAATAGTAAGTCTCTCAAACTGGAGATTCTCTGAAACTTGATCCAAAGATATTTGATGCTCCGTGCAGACACTCTGCTAATCCTGGCCATACCCAAAATACCGCTTACTAAAAATAGTAAGTTGGCGAAAATGACCCGAACGAAGAGTAGACTTGATAATCTGAACCTCTAGAATGGAATCCCAACGTTGGCTCCACTATCTGATCCCCTTTGATCGCCTGATTAGCCTGTGAGGGTTGCCAAACCAAGCTAATCCCTTAAATCTAAAAACGGGGACATTACATTCTTCCAATTTGGACCTAGGTATTTATGTTGTTTTCCCTTCTTGGTTGACATAACTTACATGTACAAGGCCATCTTTTCCAACACTTGGCAACACTATGTTTATTCAACCCAAGAAATGTGCACAATTTCCTATACAACAAAATGTTTACATTGCCAATCTTCTTATAAGCAAAGGGAATATTGGAATAATTAGGCTTATTATACCTTTGATGGTTGTCCTTAGTAGAGTCGTTTCGAGGAGAATCTTTATTCGTTCTTATCTTGGACATCTTGCATGCTTTACCATCGCTTCTCATAGGTTGTTCTTGTAATGGTTCTTTCTTTGAAGAATTCTTTGCTTCCAGTGCCTTGGAGCATTCCCCTTCACCATTCTCCAATCCTGCATAGCAAGGTATTACTTCCACCTTTAAAGGTTCAATTATACCTTGGGGACAATTTCCATGGTCCTTTCCCTCATAGCCCATATTGGTTAGCAACCTCAATCCGACACTTTGAGATTGTTTCTCAGAATGACTAAGATAATGAGTTGAGTGAGAAGAATGAACATTCATTGTCAAGTATTCATCTTCAAATTTCTTCAACAAGCTTCCTTTTCCATTTCTCTTACATTCCCAATACATTTCATATATAATGGTGTTCATCGCCATGAAAGCTTCACAAAACTCTGCTTCAAAACCAAAATGATTCTGCTCTCCCTTGTGTGACAACATCTCTCTTCTTCAAGTAAAGATTCTCAATCCAATTTCTAAATTGCCTTCACCAAGTATTCCTTATTGTGCTTTAACTTCAACCTGGTTAACATCCTCCACTTGCAATTTCCTGTTAAACTGCTCTGATACCACTTGATCTATTATTAAAGGTTTACAAATTATATTGCACTTAACTCTAATTACAGTTTTTCCTTATCACAAAAAGAATTAAGTGGTTATGTTCATTTACTGTTCAAATTACAATATTAGGTTTATTTAATCATTTATCAGCTTAATAACATACTAATTAGTAACAAATTAAGTGAAATCAACAAGAGACGCATAAAGAGATGGAAACCACTTTGTTAACAGAGTCCACCCAATTTTTGGGCTATGTTGTCATGACCCCTTCTTGGATAGAACCTAGTAATAATAAATAACGATCATAGAAGTAAAATATTAAATATTATAATTATATGATTAAAATATTATAATATAAAATAAATTAATAAGTTAAAGAAAATAATCATAACTCAAATGTTAATAAACTAATAATAGTAAATCCACTATTAATAAATTATGAAAATATTAATATAATATATTATTGAGATAATGATATTGTTAATTATTGTGAATATAATAATTAACAATATAAATGATAATAATATATTAATAAAATTAAATATATTATTAATATAATAATAAATATATTATTATATAATATAATATATTGTTAAAAGAATAATATCATATGTAATTAAGTAATAAAAAATATATAACTAATGTGTGTTTAGCCGACCAAACATGTCCGTTACCTTCTGGAATAGAAACGTGTTCCTTCATAAAGGGCTGACCGAAAGGGCACCTCTCTCATATTTAATATGAAGAGCGATCTCATTCTTAGGGGGAAGGAAGAATATAGAAGAGCAGATCAAAGAGAGCCATTTTTATACTTCGCAGAACCAATAACTACAGCACCGTTAAGGGAGAAGAAGATTAGACTAAGGAAAGCATAGTAGCGTCAGTAGCAACATAGGGGAATGGAGGATTAGCATCAGTCAAAGGACAGTGATAAATAATATAAGGGACAGACATCGATGGAGTCTTACATCAAAAAGAAACAGCATAAATACAAACGAAGGAGCAATCCCATTAAAAGGGATAATCAGTAATGTAATTATCCTTGGACGTTAAGGATATCAAGGCTGTGACAGCACCTTGCTATAGTAAGAGTGCGACTTATATATTGGTCTACTCCGTAACAGTGAGAGCATGCTGTTACGCACCTATTATCTAATATTTGTTTGCAGAATATTATATATGTGAAAGCTGTTAAGAACGTGAACCAATAGAGAGTTTCACGTATTTACTACTGTAGAATAAGCATCAGTTTCTAATAGTAATATGTAGAAGTCAATATGGATATATCTCTTTACTGATACTAATGGAATGTAAAGAACCGAACTTGGCTCTTTCTGAAAATATAATGATATATTGTGCACAATAGCAACTAATTTCCCAATAGAATAAGCAAAGCTAAATATGATAGCATAACCAGCAATTTTCATTAACTAATTCAGTGAAATAACATTCTGAAATTTACATTCTTTATTTGATTTTCAATATACAACAAATTATGAAATAGACATATGTTATTGATTGACGTAATGCACCTGTTTGTGAACATAACCTCCCTAAGTAGCCTCTTACTAAAGCCGCCTGCCCTTGTTGATATGTCCCCACCTGTTACACTAATGTGTGACTGTTCCAGCAGTGAACGTCACTTCCCAAATGCATGCGGAGTTAGATGCAGAGCGGACCTGCTGAGACTTCCACACGCCAAATCACTGGACCTCAGTTTATACTATATCGCTTGTGATATGCTCCCAGCAGTGCGTTTCAGATAAACTATTAATGTCATCCTACATGAGACTCACGGCCCTGCAAATTATAAAAGACTACGCCCAGAATTGACAGTTGCCAAGTGCTGTAGCCTCACGTGCCAGCTAGTAAGGTTCACATAGGCAGTTTACAACCAAGAATTGGCTGCCAATACACATCTATCCTTTTACTCTGATTCACAACCCTTCATACTTCACACAAAGTCGATAATCTTCAGCATCCAATACACATATTCAACAACTTCATTGCATTGTATAAATAAATACAATTTCGTCTACAGATCTTCAAACTCCAGATATGAAACCTTTTTCAATTCAATATACAACAGCATTGAATTGATATACAAAAATGATCAGTTGTGAAATTCACCATTACAGGCAATGTCTCAAATCACCAGAAAGAGGAATCTGTCCTTGAATTCTCACAAACTTAAATAAAATAATGAATGCATAATGAATACCAAAGTGCTTTTTCGAGTAGAATATATAGACTTGTTGGAAAAAGCAGTTTTTAATATTTTAGTTAATTGACTTAATAAAATATCTCCACTTTATAATATAATATTATAAAGTCATAAGTTATTAAATTAAATCAAGATAATTTAATTTAATAACACCTTTTAAAATATAAGCCATTGAACCTTCTGACTGCAATCAACGAACTTCTGACAAAGCACCAGGACCAACTGCCCAGCCAAGAATAGACACTGCCCTGCCAAAAATAGCCACTGCTAAAAATAGACTTCCTATAAATAGTAAGTCTCTCAAATTGGAGATTCTCTGAAACTCAATCCTGAGATGTCTGACGCTTCATGCAGACACCCTGCTAATCCTGGCCATACACAAAACCCTAATTACTAAAAATAGTAAGTTGGCCAAAATGATCCGAACGAAGAGCAAACCTGATAATTTGAACCTCCAGAATGGAATCCAACCGCTGGCTCCACAATCTGACCCCCTCTGAACACCCGATTAGCTTGCGAGGATCGCCAAACCAAGCTAATCCTAAAGTCTAAAAAACGAGGACATTATAGTCCTCCCTTCCCAAGATTGCTTGTCCTCAAGCAATCAAGAAAAACAAGCAACATCACAATCCACCCGGATCCCAAGGGTGGTCACAGATAATGCCCCGATCTGCACTAAACTCCTATGAAGAAAGAATCAACATCAACAAAACACACACCACTGAAAACAATATCTGTAAACCAATTGTAGAGGTTGATGCTGAAAACAACCCAACGGAACTCATCCCATCTGCAATAACAACTTTGTCAAAATCTGAGTCCCTGTCTATCCAACACGCACACCCAACTGCACTGGGAAAACAACAGTGACCAAAAGTGCCTGGATCACTGTTATCAACTCTGTTACCTGATAAACAATCCTGAGTGTGTGGATACTGCAAGTAATCTAAGTTGCAACTGCCAAAACCATCTGCAAACGATGGTGCTAATCCATCCCATAATGGATGGTAGGATACCGGAGCCAGTTTACCCCTGCGTGAGATCAAATCTCCCACTTGAGGGTCAAAAGAAAAATGATGAGCATACCCCACCGTGAAATGTCGGTCAGAAACCCCAATCTCAGCCACTGGCTCATCATTACCAAACTGGGAATCAGAAAATGGCTCCAATCTTTGACTCTGCATAACTATAGGTTGGGTAGGAACTTGCACAATCCTCTCAACAAACCCAACTTCGAAATCCCTATGGGGAAGCATAGTAGAAAGAGTCTCTAGAATCTTCCCAACCAATCTCCGAATAGCACAAGAGCCTCGGATGAGGATACCCTCAGACACTCCATAAGTGTCCTAACGTACATTTGCACTCTCCAGCAAATACTCCATAAAAGATTTAGTGCAGTAGAAAGTATACGTGGAAGCGTCAACATACACCCCCGCAATCCACAGATGATCACTCTGAAAATGTGGCACGACCAACTATACCACGCTGTCAGCTATGTGAGAAAGATCAACTAGAGAACTCGACTCCACTGGTACTCCTACGATCAACTAGAGAACTCGACTCCACTGGTACTCCTACCTCATCCGTACAAAGTGCTCCCATCTCCTGAACATGTGTGTCTGCCACAACATCATCCTTGATACCAACTGTAGGAGCAAACGCACCACCAACCACCTCAATATACAATCGAACTGGGTCTGGGGCTGGTGTGGACCGCAAATGCTCCAACTCCATGGTCACCTCTAACTGAATCTGCGACTCCTGAAGATCCCGCTAAGTGTCCTCTAAAGCCTCAGTAGTCGCTGTGAGCTCCTGGGTAAGCTCACTCACCTCCTCTCGATCCAACATTGCCTCATAGGTTGTACTCCCCCACTCAACTAGGTGATCTCGGTCAGCTACCATCTGTAAGTAATCCTGTCTCAAAATCCTGACAGCCTCCTGCAAGGAATGAATCTCTGTCAGGGAAAGGTAACCACCATTGTGCTCATCTTTCATAGGTGCAGCCCAACTATTAACAACCAACAATTCATGAGAGGCATCAAAATGCTCAAGAGTAGTAGTAATATCTCTCTCACCAACTCGCAACTGGCTAGTCACATGATGACTTTGCACAACGGGCCTCCTATGAACCACCTCAAACGCATTGTCTACACTGTGAGAGAAAGTTGCATCCAACAAACTCCCCGCAAGATCACCATTGCTCTGTGTACTTACATCTAAGTACACCTCAACACTCTGAGTACAAACATCGGACATGTCCTCATCTAACCCTGAGGAAGCTGCGGCTGAATCTGACTCAACACAAACTCCAACTACCTCGTCCTCTGCAACCATGTGACAATCCAGATCCTGAGACACATCCTCACGAGTCACTGATGAAGTAACCCTCTCTCTAGACATGAAAGCCCTGGCTGTAACAAACTCCTGCCACTCGAAAGCTTCCCTGTCCTCATCTGTGGGTCTTGGTAACACAAAATCATGGAACCCATCTCCACGAAATGACAACGCTGAATCTACGCCCAGAGTCAGATATAGAAAGCCAGAAATACTACAACACTCATCATCCTTGCTCTCACTATCGAAGAATCTACAATGCTAGTGTACACAACTTCTAATTGCATCTCCTTTACTGACTCTGGTTGCATACACAACTCAATGTCGACATGTGGATAGACTATACTGTAGCATGAAATTACATCTACCAAATCATCTGCAACATTCCCATCCTGAGTGTCATCACCAGAAAACTCCATTCTCAAATCCTCAACACAAGAAAAGACCACTGTCTCTTGTACTGATCCCATATTGCGACTGCCATCATAAATCTTTGAACTGTCAGAGCTCATACTCTCCTTGCAGTCGTCACCCAACAACATACAGGGGATGTCATCACCAATGCAACTCACAGCATCCTCAAAAGTGTCCTCAGATGTGTCTATACTATCAACTCCCATATCACCTGCCAGAATCTCATCTGCCCGAACTGACATCAATTGACCCCGCTGTAATACCCAAACCACCAACTACACCATTGGGAGACTCCATACAAACCTCGGTCGTATCTGAGGAAGCAACTGCCTCCTGAACTGGAGCAACACTACTGTAGCTGACATAAACATCTCCAATGACAACTCCCTCTATGGAAGAATCTAAACTCCTCTCAATGCTTACATGCAAGCTACAAAGTGCAACAAAGTTGAACAAACAATCAGCAATCCTTGAATGAGAGCCAACCGATTTTCTTCGTAAAACCCCAATCCTCTTCTCTCAAGCCTTTTTTCTCTCTTCTTTCCTTATACAAGTGATAGAATGACCTTTTTAGGTCAAAGACATAGTATAAATGCCAAGTCAAACATTAAAAATGACTTAAAATAATTAAAAAATGTTTTTTTAAGGCGCATTTGAACGTTCCCAGCCGGCCGGTCTTGGGACTCACCGAGTCAAGCGAGTCCAGGCGAGTCCTTCCTTGACTCGGCGAGTCCAGAGTCAGAAAAACTTGCCTGGGTGGACTTGGCCTCAGACTCGCCGAGGCAGGGAAGGACTCGCTGAGTCTTGTAACTTTGGGTTCAATTGCTATGTAAGTTCGATTTTTAATGAGGTTATGAACTAGGTTGTTTGGAAGGTTGAAAGCATATTTGCTAATCTTTAGTCTTAAGAATTGCCAATTTCATTGAGATATTTAATTGTCAAGGCAAACTTAGAATATTTGGATTGAGTTAGAATATTGAATTTAAGTGCAAGTAATTGACCTTTTGAACCGGAGAATACATTATTTATCAGATTTTCGTAGAAATCCTAAATTTCAATTAAGAGCCGGCAAAGGCTTCTTACACATATGTGGCTTGATATTTGGTGCTCATTTTTAATGCCTTTATTTGTAACCCTTAAATGCCTTTTTGAAATAAGATTCAACAAATTACCCATGGCTTATTAAATTTGTTAAGGGGGCAAATGGAATTATTTAGAGTAACACGTGTGAAAAGGATTTGAAGACTTGGAGTTCAGGATTCAATATAGACCAAGATCAAAGACATGCTAGGCTATGTCTTACCTTTCAATGTTCCAACCCATGGCATACAACCCCTGGATAGGGATGCTCCAATCAAAGAGGGAGATCATTGTGATGATAGGTTTGTCATTAGTATGTACCCCTTTGTCTTCATCTTGTTCATGCTTGTTAAATACATTTGTTGATCTCTCTTTGCCTCAGCGCTAAAATTCAGTCTATTGGAACTTGTATATAATAGATACCAATTTTCATCAGTGTAACATGGGCACTGGGGGACGTCAGGACGGGGGAAAAAAGGGCTTCAATTTGGTCACAGTCGGGGGGTGCTGTAATATACTATACATATAGTACATGAAATGCTAGTTATGAAATGATGTATAATATTATAAAAACTAATCAATTATAATACTAAATACTTGAACATAGCAAAATTGTAACTTGAATATAAAAAATATCATAAATGTGATTACAATGAGTAGCATGATAACAAAACAATTACAATAACATGTACATACATTCATAATTAGGCATATGTAGTGTGTGTGTGTGTGCATGTGTAACACTGACCTTTACGGTAGCCAGTAAACCCCCTTTCTATCACAAGTGCTGCAGCTGCAACTTTTGCTTGTGGAAACCTTGGGCGGCGAGATGGTGGCATGAAGACAGTGATGGGCGGACTTGGGAACACCAAGTCCTTGACTTGGGTGCGTGGGGGTTTAGAGGTAGATGAGTCCCTGTGTTACACTGATTTTCATCATTCACTACTCAATCACTCTACACAATATTCTTATCCTTATAGGTTTATTTGAAAGTATATGGTCTTTGTTTTGCAAAAGTGGGTGACATACATTAGTATTATTTTGTGTATGGGGGTTCTATTTTCCAAAAAGTTCTAACTCAATATGCTTTATTATGGAAATTGTGTTATGATGATTTAGGATTGTCTACTGTGAGTTGAAATTATTATTTTTCATGTGACACAGTATGGAAGAAATTGATATGGCGTATCGGGATGCATTGAATGGCCATCCTTCACGACGACCTCTAATTGAGATGACAATACCATCAGTTTTAGATAAAACAATGTCTCCACCAGGTGTCATAATATTTTTCTATATTTCCCATGTTTAGGAATTTCCTATGAGAAAGTTCTGCAATATCTGTATTGTCAATAACATGAATCATCTTAATGGATTCTAGCTGTAATGACCCTTACTATAAAGGCCACTAAAAACCCCCAAATCTGAACTAAGACAATTCGTCAAACACTTGGCATGCACTGAATTGTTTTGTTTGTAATGTAGTGTTTCAAGGTTGTAAAAGTTGAGCAATAAACCCACAAGTACAATTGAGATAACGATGCTAAAGTGCAATGAAATGCAATGAACAATAACAGAACTCTAAATATCAATGCAAAGACTTCAATGCCAATGTATCATGAACTTCCCAAAATCTGATTACAATATATCATGAATGATAATGACTGATTCAAAGACTGTTTTCTGAATTTGTATGGACAGTTACATGAACAAGAATTTATGGCAATGACAAGACCTTACAATGCACCTTTCATTTACTATATCAATCCAATTACAATGATGAGTAATTAGTAACTGATTATTACAAAATTCTGGACTGATACACAGTGACTGTATATATGCAATTTTATACAATTTTGGCAACAAAACATCCACACCAAACAATGTATAAAAATTTGGAAATGATGCACCAATTGCTGACCAAATTGTTGATGAAGTACGCTGACAAAGACACTTCAATCTGCACCTCAGACTGTCCTTGAATGCTGCTGCTGTGTCAGTCTTGGTACAGGCTGTACCTGGCTGTACAGTACGGCACCTGTATAAAATATTTTGCAAAGTCTTTGGTCCCCAAAATGGTATAATCAAAAATGCCTAGGGCATATATATGTCCCTTCCAAAGCATAAAATTATTCTCCAAGTAGATTGAGAGGTATGAGCAAAAATGTATGGCTCAGGCCCTATTTCAGTCTTCTCAGAAAATGCACAAAATGAACTTCAAATCCCTCCAAACTGATTCTCCAATGCATTGATGAATTCAGAACCCTTATTCAATCAGATGCAAGCCCCAAAATCAATCCTCAATGAAATCCAACATGAAATGGCTGAGTACCATCTCCAATCATACAACCCTTCAGTAGATATTTCACTACCTCAGTTATGCCAATCTAGGGGAGTGATCGTTCCCAAAGATCGAATGATATTTGCAGACCACAAGGCTACAAATTGCTTCACAATGAAGAAGTAGAAGAAATCCCAAATCCAAGCATGTAGAAATGATAGCCCAAGCCTTCTATTTATTCTTTTTCTTGAGAAGTTACTAGAACTTCTAGAAACATCTAATTATAATGTACTTTATAATAAAATAACATTATAATAATAAAGTACATTTCTCAACTCAAAAATATAACAATGTAGGCCAAGATGTCTCATAAGCGAATGTAGGCCCAACTAGACTGAATGTAGGCTCACTTTTGGACGTAGGCTCCACTACAACTGCATGTAGGCCTCAAACTGGATGTAGGCTCTACCGAATGTAGGCTCTGTCAGCAATAAGCAATCAAATGATCCACACAATGACTCTCTCTCCAAACTATTTGCCTACGAGAGTCGATGATAGGCAAATCCGTCATGAAAGAACATGTCTCTAGAAAGGGGACATGACACTAGCATTATAAAAGAATTCCTTCTATTTGTTTTGATATTACTGATTATTGACTGACAGGGAAACATGTTATTAATCTTTTCATACAATATACACCTTATAAGCTCCAAAGTGGTAATTGGCAACACCCAACTACAAGGGTGCGTGTATTCACTTACATTACACTTGGTTCTATCATATTCAAAAGTGATCGATATTTTTTCTTCCCATTTGAAATACAAAATGCGTAATGAAACTATTGAATTTTATGGAAAAACTTACCGAGAATTTGGTTTTATTTAGATCATTCTATTTAAAACTTTATAATGTTTTTGAGCCATACATCAAATATGTATTCTATCTTTTCCTATATACTGTTTCATCTTGTTTCAATCCTAGATTGAATATAGTCTCTAAAAGTTATGGGTTTCTCATCCATGAATACTTACAGTCTTTGGCCTAATGCAGGATGCATTTTGCAAACAATGTTTCAATTTAATTGATGAATATGCTCCTGGGTTTAGTTCATCTATAATTGGTTATGATATGCTGACACCTCCAGACTTGGAAAATACATTTGGACTGACAGGTAATACCAGTAAAACATAATAGGATTACGTATTCAGTCTTTTGATATAATAAGAAGATTGAATTTACCATTCAATTTTGTGTTTTTAATATTTTGTACGTAGTTTCACATGCTATGAGAAGATTCATCTGGCCTTTTACTATTTTCCTTTTCCTAGATTTGGATATAAGATAGCATTACTTATCTTTTATGAGTTTTGCATTTGTTAGATTATATAATTAACTATAGAGTGAAGTGTGTTAAGATTTTAGGATCATTGCAAATGTAATAGCACTCCTCATTGTATGTGTTTCCAAAAGCAACAATCTCTTGCATTTATATTGAGAATGAGCCAAGAAGAGACATGTCCCTTCATGGGACATGTCTATTCATTATTATGTAATTAAAAATAATGATAATTATGATTATATATATACATACACATATATATGATATCTCTTGAGTATTATATTAATTTTTCTAATATTATAAGTACATATATACATCTCATATATATATATATATATATATATATATATATATATATATCTTCACTAGTATTGACTCAGTGTTTATCTGATTGAAGCTACAAAACATCAAGCCTCCTTCTTAGCCAGAGAAGATTAAACACATGATTAGGATAAGAAGATATCATTTACCATGATATCAGAGATATGGTTTGACTAGGAATATCAAGCCATTGATATTCACCATGGCTCATAGATTCATAAGAATATCATTTGATGATATTAGGAGTAATAGCCAAAGAATATCAAGTCACATGATATTCACCTTGTACTCAGAGTACTGGCCTACCAACATCAAGTCTCATGATGTCCACCAGGTACTCAACAATTATTTTAGATATCACCTCAATAAGATATCAGAGATATGGTCTGACCAAGAATATCAAGTCTCATGATATTCACCATAACTCAAAATAATTCATAGGTAATGTATCCTTAATGCAAGGTATCATCTATTGTGATCTGTTTCAGCCATCACACGATGTCTATCACAATAGGAGTTCAATGTTTTGTTTTAGAAACTGAATCCACCATGCAAGAAATCATCTATTGTGATCTGTTTCAGCCATCACACAATGTCTATCACAATAGGAATTCAATGTTCTCTTTAAGGACCCAAATCCACCATGCAAGAAATCATCTATTTGTGATCCGTTTCAGCCATCACATGATGTCTATCACAATAGAAGGTCAATGGTCTATTTAAGGAATTGAGTCCACCATGCAAGAAATCATCTATTGTGATCTGTTTCAGCCATCACACAATGTCTATCACAATAGAAGGTCAATGGTCTGTTTAAGGAACTAAATCCACCATGCAAGAAATCATCTATTGTGATCTATTTCAGCCATCACACGATGTCTATCACAATAGAAGGTTAATGGTTTGTTTAAGGAACTGAATCCACCATGCAAGAAATCATCTATTGTGATCTGTTTCAGCCATCACACAATGTCTATCACAATAGAAGGTCAAGTCATTGTAAGATCGCCACCTTTCAATAACTCTTACAAATACAAGTGACAATCATTTGGAAGTCGTCATTTCCTCATGATTTACATAGGGGCAGACCCATTAAAAACATTCGTGATTCATTAGTATAATAATCAATTATATAAAGTTTACCTTAGAAGTGTTTCACCTTCAATAGTGAACTCCCTCTCAATCAGGATTGTCACACATTGAATGAACCATTTGCTCCCTCTGAAGCTCAAGTTTATCAACTTCTTGACCTCTTTTGAAATGTCAGACTCTCTTTGCATCTAGTCTCAATCATCAATTTGTTTGCAAGCATCAAGTTCTTTCTCCCTTGAATGCAATTATCTTGTGCTTCTATCCTGAAGGTATGTCAGAGAGAGATTACAAAGCTCACTAAACTATCTCGACCAGAAGTAGCAATGATAGAAGCATTCAAACTTTTAATAACCAATAGTATATCGTGAATTAAAAACTCAAAAATTATGTGCATTAATAAAACATGAAATACTTATCTTTTATAAATTTCAAGTATTTTATTTTGTAAGGTGAACCCATGTAATGTCCCCCATTAGGAACATCATCAATATACTCGATAATTCCTAATGAGAGTTCAGATTGCACTTTCTTCATATTTCATGAATTCTTTATTTTATATATATTGGCCTCATACAGGTCATTCCATGCTCCATATTTGATATTTCTTTCCAGATTTTATTCTTCATAGAGCTCGAGTATGTATTTTTAATATATTTCACAACCATCAAGACTAAGGAATAGACTAAGACCTCATATATATATATATATATATATATATATATAGTCTCATTATCTATTTATTTGAATACTTATATGTATGCAGAGTATATAGACATAAACCTTACCGAACTTACCCACGGTACATGCCTTACTCTTGTTTGAATCAAAGTCCTTATTTTGCTGTTTTAAGAAAGGCTTTTATATTCGTCAATGAGTCTATTGATGGTGGTGTTTATCTTTGATCTATCTTCTTGTTTAATAAACATCTTCTTCCAATAGCTGTAGGGAGGTGTACCAATGGTAACCAGTATGAGGAAGGATAGCTATGAGTAATCCCTTTAAGCCCCCTCACTAATATGACAATGTCAGTGGTCGTCTCCCAACGTAGATGGCTTATCTATTCTCCCGTGTGTGACTGATCTATTATATTCGTTGTTTTTTCCTTCTGCTATATATTCTTTTCCTTTGGTTCGATCATCGACTCCCTTCCTTGCTGGTAATTGATCTAGTTGTCTTTTTATTTGATATCTTTTTCTCTAGTTATCTCTTGTATATAATGTCTCTTTCCTATATAATCCTCCCCTTTTTCTTTATTACTACTTGATAAAGATATCTTTATACCTCTACAACCAGCAATATACCCCTTCAAATCGAAGAGGCGGATCTCTTCAAGGATCGTGGATTTGGAGCAACGTGTCTGTTTGAGTACTAAATCGCTGATTATGTTTACTGATATGCTAAGTGTCATTTTATGTGTTTGATACGAATCTCCACCCTAATATGTTGCCTTCATAAAAAATGCTTGCCCATGTTTTGGCTTGTATTTTGATCGAGTGTTCAATTTGTATCTCCATTCATGATTATTACGTGTGTGTATTTCTGCTCAGGATTATATTATTTGACATTGTGTCTAATAATAAATAACTATTATATATAATATTAGTCCCAATAATACTGATATATTATTATATATTGTCAATTATTATTATATCAATAAATAATATAATATATTTATACATTATATTATATTATAATAATATTAATGTTTGATATATCCTCTTTTATATTATGATTATTATATATATTCAATATTGTTATTGTATTATAAGTTAAAATATTTCAATATTACATTAATATATTATTATTTTAATAATATATTATATATTAAATACATTAATTATATTGTTCTCGTCTTATTTCTTAAAGTTCTAATTGAATTTTATTAGTCTTTAGAGATTCTATACAACCAGATGAGGATATTGCCCAAAGGTCTTCAAATGGAGGGACATGACAACCCATATAGAAAATATCATGCAAATTCACAAAATGATGTCGCCGTTCTTGAACATTACCATAATTCTTCACAGGAATTTTCATGAATATCCAAAGGTTCTATACACTATGACCACCTTCAATATGATCGGATCTCCCTTCAAGCGGTTAGGCTTTTAAAGAAGGAACCTCACTCTTTTATTGATTTTTGAATAGACCCGTACACATTCTGTCATAACTTTTGATCCGGACATTTTCTTTCCAATTGCTCCGGTGCGATTATTCTAAATTTTTTTTATCACAAACATATCCAAAATTTAGAAAAATCCATCGGTGCACTTTTGAGATATGGTCCTCGTATTGAGACTGTATTTTCTGAGACAGTCACACATTCACCATCAACAAACTACTCTCTTACATTTGCAACTTGGCTCTGATACCATGTTAAGATTTTAGGATCATTGCAAATGTAATAGCACTCATCATTGTATTTGTTTTCCAAATGCAACAATCTCTTGCATTTGTATTGAGAATGAGCCAAGAAGTGACATGTCCCTTCATGGGACATGTCTATTCATTATTATGTAATTAATATAATGATAATTATACATACATACATACATACATACATATATATATATATATATATATATATATATATATATATATATATATATATATATAATATCTCTTGAGTATTATATTAATTTCTCTAATATTTACATAATAATATATATATATATATATATATATATCTATATATCTTCACTAGTATTGACTCATAGTGTTTATTTGACTGAAGCTACAAAACATCAACAAAGTGAATAACCTTATGATTAATTAGATAAAGATTTTATTCAACTCTTGAGTTTTAAGTCATTTGGCTATTTATTTAATCTCAATACAATGCTTTTTCTTATGGATACAATTCTTCTATGTTATCTGTCTAGTTATTTTCTCATTAATGTGTCATTTCATAGATTCAACCTCATTGAGCTTGGGAATAAGGTCCTTGGGCTCCAAGAAACTTACCATGTGTAATTTTCTATAAATTTTCCCCTCTTGAGAACCTATGATCCAGAGTGCTAATTCTCTTTTTCCTCAAAAGGAAAAATGAACTTTTCTATTATAAGGAACAAAGTACTTCATCCCTTTAAGGAAGTTTTTCCTTTGTCAAAGCTAGTAAGTTGGGAAAGGAGATATAGGTACGATGAAACCTTTTCTACATCTAACATAATAACTAGTGCATTGTAACAAAAGGCCAATGATGAGCATGTAGTAGTAGATACTTAACAAAACCACATCATTATTATAAATGAACTACAATAGATATAACCATGATTGTAAGCCATCACAATGACTTGTTCTTCTCTTTTAACTTAGATGCCTTAGTAAACCCACCCTCCTGCCGCCTATTCACCCACCCACATATACATATAATTGTTGATACCTTGATCTATCTCACACAAATCAGTGCTCATGTGGATATCAAGTATGGGAAGTTTTGTGAGTGTGTGACATGGCTCAAAAAGCAACCTTCAGGATTGAAAAGTTGGCTCTTCATTTTATTTTTTATGAGTTCTTAGGTTTTAACACGTGATAACAAGAGAAAGGGAGAAGTAAGGAGCAAGGTTCCCGAACTCGCCCACACTCAGAGAGTCACGAGCCGAGTAGCCAGTTTCGAGTCACATGGACTCTGGCTGAGTTTAGGAGGTGACTCGTCGAGCCATGGTGAGTCACAAGTTTCTGAGTGACTCACCAAGTCCCGATGATGGGATTCAGCCGGTAGCATCATATTTGTTGCAAAAAAAAAAAACATAAAAAAAGAATGTTTTAAGTTTTTTTTTTTCTAATATTTGTTCATTGCAACCCTTAAAAGCATTTCATTTTGTTTTATTGAGAAGAGAGAACAAGTGTAAGATTAGAAGAAAACTAAGAGTCCATAGGAGTGCAACCAGCAAGGAGGAAGAGCTAAAAACTCTTCAACAAATCAAGTTGGGACAGCATAATACTTGCATTTAGAGCATCAAAAGGTCCATACCAGCAATTGCAAAGAGCTCTCGTCTCATTTCAAAGGGGCAAGTGTTAAATTTTATAATTTTTTTTTTTTTTGTATTTTGTAGTAAACAATCTTTATTATTTTTTTTAACTTTCCAATTCTTGAAGTTGAATGTTTTTTTTTGCAAATCCAAATTTCATACTTCAACGAAAGAACAATAGCAAACCCTACACTTTTTAAAAAAAAAATTGTAAACATGTATTTACAAATTTTTCTAAAAGAAATGTAGGGTTTGCTGATTTTTCCTTCTTTGAATTTTGAAGTTTGTCTTTGAATTTGAAAGAAAAAGAATCAAGATTCAAGAATTGAAAGGTTTTAAAATTTCTAGATTAGTTTTCTTTGGACACACCCTATTTTTTTTGTATTAGTTTATAAAACACAATGCACAAATGGTAATTTTTTGTAAAATTGTCTTATTGCAGTAGCCTTGACGTTTTGAAAACAAATTTTTCCCCAATGTCTACTCCTAATCCTAAGCCTAAGAGACCAGGTCAAAGGGATCCGACTTGGCAATATACCAAAGAATTTCTTAGTAGAACAAGATTGCAAGTGAAATGTAAATTTTGTAAAGATATTAATCATGGTGGCATCAATAGATTTAAATACCATATTGTCGTGATACGTGGCCATAATACTTAGCCATATAAATTTGCACCTCCCAAGGATATTCATGGATGTTATGTGCAACTAGAAACATTTGAAGAATTAAAGGAAACAAAGAAGAGACAAAGGTAGGAGTTAGCTAATATTGGTTCCCGCTCATCCGCATCCATAGGTTGTGTTGGAGAGGGTTCTTCCATGCCTCTGTTTCGTTCCAGTGCTTTTGCTAGCGTTAGCACTTGTGCTTCTACTTCTGCTCCTAGTGGCACTGCTAACTTTGCTCCTAGAGTTCAAAAATCTTGGTTGGACAACTTTTTTTGTGCCGCGCATTACTCTTGGTTTACAACCGTCGCTTGAGAGCATGCCTTGGAACAAGGAGGTCCATGATGTTGCAAAAAACACAATTTGCAAGTTTTGGTACCTTTGCAACATTCCATTTGTTACTGCCAGGTAATTCTTTTTGATTTGATTGTCTTAAATTTAAAATTTATTGTTTGAACTTTTCTTTGTCTAATGAATTGTTATAATTTTATTACACGTACTTATTTCATCTATTTGTGACAGGTCTCCTTACTGACAAGGCATAATAGATGTTGTAACCATTTGTGGGGTGGGATTTAAAGCCCCTACTGATGCTAAGTTAAGTGGTCCCCTTTTGTTAGAAATGGTTGAAGATATGAAGTAGAGGACCAACAAGTGTCTTGGAGCCAAAAGGGTTGCACCATCATGATAGATGGTTGGACCGATAGGGGCAATAGGACACTCCTAAATTTTCTTGTTTCTTGTGGAGGTGATTAATCATTCTACTTAAATGCATTGAATAATTTTAATTTGATTTAGTGATTAATATTTGAATTTTGTAATTTATGATTCATTGATTGATCATTATTTTGGTTTATTTTCAGGATCCACCATGTTCCTGAAGTCCATTGATGCTTCCTTACATGTCAAAAATGCCACATATGTGAGGCTATTGAGGAAGTCTTACGTGAGGTGGAGGAAGAAAATGTTGTTCAAGTGGTCACGAACAATTCAACAAGTTATGTTGCTACGGGTAGACTTTTGATGGAGAGGTACCTGAAATTGTTTTGGTCTCCATCTATGGCCCATTGCTTTGACCTCGTATTGGAGGATATTGGCAAGCTTTAATGGGTCAAGACATGTGTTGATAGGGCCAGAAACATCTACAAATTTATCTACAATCATGCATTAGTCTTTATCATAATGAGGCAATACACGGGATTGAAGGAATTGGCTCCTCCTAGTATTACAAGATTGGCCTCAAATTTTATCACATTAAAATCCTTGATGCAATCAAAGACAACTTTGAAGTGCATGTTTGTTGTTGAGGAGTGGACTTCCTCATCCTATTGTTGGCCTCAATTTTGACATCACAAAATTGAGACAACCCTACGGAATTTTTCTCATGAATTCGTAGGCGAATCCTCTAGGTTTTAATGTATGAATAAACATATCTTGAAAATGATTCCTAATCCCTGAATCATCTTCTAGCTGTCGTTTATTGTACATTCTTGTTGGAGGATTGTCGTCAAGTTATTTCTTGAACGCTTGTTGAAAAGAGTTCATCTTCTCCGATCGCAAGCACTTGATTTCTGGCTATCCTCGTAGTTTTCTTTGCTTTTATCCTTTTTGTGAATAGTTTTTGGTCTTGTTTTACCCTTGAGTAGATGCCCCTTTGAATTCCGCTCATTTCGAGCCAACTTAGGCCTTAATCGGAGCTCTCTAGCTCAAGTTATAAGGTTAAAAGTGGGCCTTTTCAGGACGATTGCATATCTTATCAAAACCCTTGAAAAGTGGACTTTCTGATGTCAATTGCACGAATTAAAATTATTTTTGAATACAAAATTGGATTTAATTATCCATTTTAAAATTTCAACTAATTCTAAGTTGATCTTACTATAGTTTTTTATGTTTTAGTAAAATTAGGCTATTTCAGTCTATTTTTATTTTATTACCTCATTAACACTATAGTATACAAATTAAATTTTATTTCTCATGAGATTTTTAAAGTGCAAAGTGGATTTTTCATCTTCAAATGCATATATCTCATGCATTGATCCATTATTTTATAAATCAGTGGGATTTTCATCTTTAAATACACATTCATATTAAAGATGACTATGCTAAGTGGAGATTTTAAATCCATCTGCATATAATAACATATGTGTTTCTGCATCCTAAAAACACGTTTATATGTTAATGATCCTTAAAAGTCCATTTTTAACTTCCACTAATGCTCAGTGGAATTTTCAAACTTAATAACATATTACATATCTCATATGTAATATGTTATTAGTTTATTAAATTACGCCAAGAGTTAAGTGGCGAATTTCACCCTCATGACATATTACATATAACATATTTTATATGTTATATGTAATAGAAATCTACCTTATGCATGGTGGCGATTTTTGCCACCATTGCATATTACAAATAACATATAAAATATGTTATCTGTAATACAAAACAAAGCTAATACGCTGGGCCGCGATTTTCATAGCCGCGGCATGTTTGGTTATACATGCTTTGCCTTTCCAAAATGATGTTATTGCATATATATGCATGGCGTCGATTTTGGACGCCTTTGCATATATATGCAATAATGCATAAAAGGCGCCCATATTGTGTTATGTAGTATAACGGCTATTTTTCACCCATTAACATATATATTGCTAACGCCATAATCATACATATGTAGGCGGCGATTTCCAAAGGGAATGCACATATGTAAATGCATTCAAAAAAGAGACCGTTTCCATTATACAAATGAGGGCGGTGATTTTTAAAAGCAATACATATTTGTTAATGCATGTTCAAAACTTCATTTGTAGAGCATAGTGGCAATTTTTAGTATGATCGCATATGCTTTGTTTCCTTAAACACCCGTATGCAAGGTTTGAGCGCCAATTTTGGAGCCATAAAAATATTCAAATCTGAATGTATGGGCATAAAATGAAAGGGTTTTTGATGCCAAAGCATTAAGGAAGGATTTCTCTCATCATTGCAATCATATTTCAAGAATTTTCAGTCTTTTTTTGAGCCTTTTTCATCAAAAACGGGATTCAAGTTTTTATCCTCTAAGAATTTTGAGGTAAGTATTTTCCTTCAAATCTTTGAATGACTGATTTTTGTTATCTCTTCCAGCCCTAGACGCCATTTTAAGAAGCCATTGCACATGTTGAATTTTTCAAAGTTGTTGCTATTATTTGGCATTATTTTGCTCTTTACATCAACACTTGTCAATTGATGTTTATCTCTTGGGGAATAGGTCATGGATTGAGCTCTATTTAAAGACTCATTTCCAACATTTTCATGTTGTGAGAATCTTCATGATCTTTTCCAGATTTTCCCAAAGATTGCAAGGAAAATTTCTTCCTTTGATTTGTGAAGAAAAGAGGTAAATTTTTCTTGTTTTATTGTCTTTCATTTCTTTTTCTTACATCAATGTGTTTTGTTCTTTCTCATTTCAAAGATGCATGTGCAAAGATCTCTCTTCTTATGCACATGCATTCGGGATTAAAAACCTCGTTCTTAATTATATTATGTTTTAAAAGAAGATGGGTCCACTTCTTTTTGTCTCATTCAAGCCATGTGTTTCCATCCCATAAAAACCCACATCCATTGGACATTCATTCTCACAAAATAAGCCCCATTCTCCTTCCATTTTATTAATTTTCCCTCATATCATTTGCTGTCCACACATGCATTTATCTTCTAAAAACCCGTTTTTGGCCATTTCATGAGTTTTCAAGCCAAAACCAACTCATTCCATTTTCATCCAGCAACCCGTACTTTGAGTTTTGAAGAGACAATGGATCCTTCCGTTGAAGATGTTCTCATTTTGTGGGATTTCTATGTTATAGTTGCTTGTGCTTATAATCTTGTTTCGATCAAAGATTCTCCAGCCAACATCAGAAAAAAGAGAAGGAATAAAGACCCCGGAGGTTGAAAGAATAATCTAAGATGGTGTTGCACGCCTATGCTAACTTCTCAGTTGTGCAACCAGGCTTGGATATAAATGTAAGGCAGGAAGATATTATTTCAGACTTAGGAGCTTTCATTTGGGATCAGAGAGAAGACAACACACACTATTCAATCGCCCGAGCTATCTTGGAGAAAGAGGAAGAAGTTGGTATTGAATTCGAAAGAGAAAGACAAAGAGTTGAAAGAAGACTTGCAGAAAGACTAGAACGTGAACAGAGAGAAAGGATACAAAGAGAAAGAGAAGCTCATAAGAGAGTTCAAAGGCCACCCTTAAGAGAAATTGAACTTCAAGGGAATTAGATAAATCAAAATCAAGATTAGACCACAAAGAACTAGATAAAAACATTGGATCTTTCTCCTCAGAAAGATTAAGGAGACTGCAATCAAATAAAGAATCTTTTCAAAGCAAAGATTGAAAAAGTCAAAAGTACTTCTCAAAAGACAACCAAGGATGCAAACTCCTGTTTTTGATACTTTTACCAAACTAAAGCATGTCAATCACCATATATCTTGTGGTAGCGTGAAAATAAACGAAGCATAATGTAATAAGAGTCGTGCCTTGTCAGGCACTTAGAATGTTTCATCATATCTTTGCAAATTGTATGTAATTGTATGTGATAGTATCACATGCAAAGTAGATTTAGTATGACAAGATTGTATGTAGTGAGACCTTTTGTAAATACAGGATAACATGCACCTGTATAGTCACTTCATACAATCGAATTGCATATGCATTAGGCATGCAATCTTGAATAAGTCATAGGTTTTTAGTTAGTTGTTGAATAATTCAAAGTGGTTGAGGTTTATCTTTTCTCTCCACCTTTCTCTTTTCTTTTCCTATAAAAGGAAGAGAGCTGTTATCTAAATATATCTTTTGTTGAAACAAGGAGAGCTACTCTTGAGAATTTGTGCTATGAAAACTTTGAGTTTCATTGTGTAAGTTATCAAAAAGTGAATAAAAGTGCCAAGGTTTTCAAACCTTGTGTTGTTGATCTTGTGATTGGATGGTGTTTTCTGATATTACATTGTTCAATCTTTCTTGAGTTCATATGCAAGCTTGACTTGTATACATCATTGGAGAATTCCATCTATTTTCTTGAAAGACTTTGAGCTTCAAGGGAATAATTGCTATAATAGTAGTGGCTGCTAGTATTTGGAGTTAAAAGACTTTGAGCTTTAATTTCAAATATTATCTTTTTTTTCAGAATTACTAGTGAGAGACTTTGAGCCTCACTATTAGTTCTTTGCACTCCGAAACAGAATTGATCGCAAGAGACTTTGGGCCCTTGTTGTTGGTTCACCATATATATTAGTAATTGATGCCTTAGTCGTTGTTCTTACGTCAATTACTAAGTCACCGGTATTATCGTAGCAATTAGGTTCTTTTTGTTGAATTAGAAAGTAATAGTTGTGTGTGAATCATTCCTGAAAAAAGAGGAATTGATTGAGAGAACTGTCCCTTTTGTAATTCTAGTTAAGTACCTGTTGAAGCCACGTACGGTAAGAAGGGAGCCTCCCCTATTGTTTAGAGGAGAGATTTATCTCAGTATACCGTTGCCTAAATCCACAATTTTGTAAGTTGTAGTCTTAGTGACTTAAAAAATTTTTAGCCAACAGTTTTTGGTGACTCCACTGGGGATACAAACGCATTCAAAAGCCTCACGCTTTTGTTTGAAGTTTTAAATCCTTTTATTTGTGTAATTCTACAGGTTAACACGCTTGAGAGGTTTGCACAGGTTTATGCTCGGAGGAAGAAAGAAGGAAATTCATGAAGTTCTGCAGGATCAAGTTGGGCTCAACAAGCTCGTTTTGATTTACTTACCAAAATTCCTTCTCTTTCCCAAACAACCAGTTATCCTCCTTCCCAGAAGAAAACATGTATTCCAAGTTAGAATTCCTAGTTTTTCTGGAAACCTCTAGTTCCTGCCACTACCTACAGACCAGCAATTGTCAATATGGCAACCGGTCCATGGGGAACGACTTTTGGTCCATTGAATCTTACTACACTTTTATATCATTTGCCTCAAGGATCACGAATGAATTTTCCTAAATTCCATGGTGATGGCAAACAACATCTAGATGAACACATCAAAGCATCCTATATTGCATGTGGAGTATTTGGCGTAGAGTATTAGGATGTAGCTGTAAGGCTTTTCATAGAAACTTTGCAGGGAATTGCAGCAGATTGGTTTTATAATTTGACTGCGGGATTAATCACTGATTGGAATTCCTTACGGATCAAATTTGAAGAACGTTTCAAGCCTGCTGAAGATGAGCACGCAGTCCTCGCTCAGCTTACTCAAATGAAGAAAGATGCTCAAGAAGGGATGCGTGAGTTCATTTCAAAGTTCAATAAATTTGCAAATCGTATTCCAACTGCATCTCAACCCATGCCTGAGAATCTGAAGTGTTTCTTCATTAACAGTCAACTTCCAGAAGTTAGTTTCTTATTGAGGAGGGCTACTCCTACCAATTTAACAAATGCTCAAACTTTGGCAACAGAAATTGAAGATGATCTTATCATGGCTGGTAAGCTACGAAAAGATCGTTTCAAAGGGAATTCTAGCAATTCTTCTTCTTCAGGGACTACAGATCCTATGGTGCAGAAGTTAGCAAATGAGTTACTTGCCTTGAAAAAGCAAATTTCTTAGAATTCCTTCAACACTCTGTACAAGGACATTCCTTGAAGGACTTTTCCAAATGCTGCTCACAATTATGCAGCAAAGAATCAATCAAAGCTTCCCCCTCCTCCGGAGAGGCTTACACTCGAACCTCCTCCAGTGAATCAAGCTACGGGATACTTTGAAAATGATCAATCTGGTGCTTTACCAGATGATTATCAAATGGAGGCTAGTGCTGCCCTATACGATGAAAGTAATGAAGAAGCTGGCGACTCTAACATTGGTTATGTTTACTATGAAGATCAGGATCTTGAGGAAAGCTTTGGTCATGCATATGCAGTTATGACACGTTCCTAGACACAGTTAGCAAGACAGAAAGAGGAAGCTGCAAAAGCAAATATTGATGTACAGGCGCCTGTTACGCTTGCTAAAAGAGGGACACCGCTACCTAATTTGTCCAAGGATACAACCAATGCTCCTGGTAATTCTAGTATACCAAAACCTAGTATGTCTAATCCAAAACCTCAAGCTGAAACTTTTTCATCTTCCTTAGCTAATTCTTTTCAAGCATTTGATATCATAGACCATGCTAAGAAAACCAAAATTCAAATGTCTGAGGTTGAATACCTACAATCTTATCTAGATCAGCTGGAAAGATTGAATATGTTTGTGAAAGATTCACAACCAACTCAGCCCCAAGTTGCCCTAGAACCTAAAAGTTTGCCCAATAATCTAGTTACTGTTCCAGCAACTGCCTCAGGAAAGATAGAACCTTTCTATATTTCCTTGCTTATAAATGGTTTTAAGCTAAGTAACTGTGTTATTGATTCTGGGGCATCTGATAATGTTATGCCAGTCAAAGTGGCTAAAGCCTTAGGTCTTACCTTGACTAAGACTTTTGGAAATTGTTATTCTATGGAGAATAAGCAAGTACCTCTTCAGGGTCAAATTAAAGATGCTCAGTTTGCATTTGCATCCGTCCCAGAAAAGAAAATCAAGATGACTGTTTTAGTTGGAGATGTTCCCGCTTCCTATGGTATGCTTCTTGGTCGAATTTTTTGTAAAGATGTAGGCGGAGAACTCAACATGGATATGTTTGAAGCACGTATACGTGTTAAAGGCAATATGTAGAAGCTACTTCTTGAAAGGGAAACCAAATATGTTGTTGTTAAGTCCGAAGATCCTCATGCTCAGATTCTTTTTGAGTCAGCCGGCATGGGTAATTATTACCTACATATTGATGACATCTCAGAATTTGCTGAAGATTGGCCCTCAAATTCATCTATATTATCATGTACTTCTGATAATGATTGATTTGCAGACGCAGCTGAAGATCTAATAGCTGATTGTGTCCCTGTAACGTCTTTGATAAAAGCAAAAGAAGTAGTGGAAGTCAATAATGAAGCAAGTTCTTCTTCATTAAGTGTTTCAAGCAGTTCGAATGAAGTATGGACCCTTGAGTTTGATGGTAGTTGTTCATCAACTGGTGCAGGAGCTGGAGTTGTTCTAATTTCTCCACAAGGCGAACTCTTCCCATATTCTTTCAAATTGCAGTTTGATAATACCAATAACACTGCTGATTATGAAGCTTTAATATTGGGTATTGATATGGCTTTGAACAAGGGAATTCGTAATTTACATGCACAAGGAGATGCTGAACTTGTGGTATGTCAAGTCTGAAATTAGTATCAAACAAGGAATGATAGACTCAAACATTATAGAAATTTGGTTTGGGACTACATTGAAGGTTTTGATGCCTTTAATATTTCTATGGTTCCAAGAGAATTTAATGATAAAGCTGATTCTCTTGCTACATCTGCAACTCTTTTGATTCCTCATAAGAGTTTTGAGCAATATAGATATTCTATCCAGTTGGTTTTTCATCCAGGTGTACTTGACAATTTTGACCATTGGCAAGTTTTCAATGATGATGATCAGATTATCAATTTTTTGGAGACAGGAGATAATTTTGAAGAGTTGTACTTTGAAGGTAGTAGTTCTCCTCCTCGAGAGAAAATTTCTGAAAAAGATCCAGATACTGGTGAAGAATTCATCCAATTGAAAGGAAATAAAATTCCTCACAGTTTGGTTTCCTTGGAGCGATTGTTTGATAAGCATGATCGTTATGTCAAGAATCAACAAGAAGCTGGACCAAGTACTGCTATGGAGTTTGAAAAAATTAATCTTGGGTCCGAAAGCGATCCTAAGTTTGTAAACATTGGAAAGTGCTGCACACCTGAGGAACGAGGTCAATTTATTGATCTTTTGTGTGAGTATATTGATATTTTGGCATACTCATATGAAGATTTGAAAGCTTTCCGTCCTAAGGTTTTGCAACATGATATTCCTCTCAAAGATGGGGCTGCTCCTTTTCGGGAAAAGCAGCGTCAATATAATCCCAAAATTTTTGGTACTATTCTTTCGGAAATTTAGAAGATGTTAGATGCGAGAATAATATTTCCAATCCAGCATTCTACGTGGGTGGCTAATATTGATCCAGTGTGTAAGAAGAATGATGAAATTCGCATTTGTGTGGATTTCCGCAATATAAATCAAGCATCTTTGAAGGACAATTATTCTTTGCCAATCATGGATCATGTTTTGCAGACAGTAACTGGTTCTTTTGAAGGACAATTATTCTTTGCCAATCATGGATCATGTTTTGCAGACAGTAACTGGTTCTCAGATGTTGTCCATGCTTGATGGTTTTTCTGGCTACAATCAAATTGAAGTCAAAGAAGATGATCAGTATAAGACGGCATTCACAATTCCATGGGGTACCTTTGCCTATAACAGGATGCCTTTTGGGTTGATCAATGCAGGTGCTACTTTCCAATGAGCTATGGATCTAGCTTTTCGTGAGATTAAGGATAAATTCATTGTAGTTTACCTTGATGATCTTACTGTTTTCTCAAAACAAAGGCAAGATCATGTATATCATCTTCGGCAAGTATTGGAAAGGTGTCAAAGGCATGGAATTTCCCTTAACCCTAAGAAGTCTATTTTTGGGGTTATAGAAGGAAAACTTCTTGGACATATTGTGTCTAAAGAAGGAATAAAGATTGATCTTGAATGGGTTAAATCTATTCAGAATTTGTCATTACCCACAAGTAAAACTGTTGTTCATTCTTTCTTTGGAAAAGTGAATTTTCTACGAAGATTCATTCCGGATTTTGCAGTGAAGACTTGTCATATTTCAAATATGAGGAAAGGTGCGTCAGTTTTTCGTTGGAGTGTTGAAGGAAAAGCTGCTTTTAAAGAAATAAAAGAAGCAATTGCCCAAGCACCGGTATTAGTGTGTCCAGACTATACTAAAATTTTTATCATGTATAGTTATGCTTCTGAGCATACTATGTCAGCAATTCTTATGCAAAAGAATGCTGAAAATATAGAATCTCCTATCGCTTTCATGAGTTGTCCTCTCAAGTCACATGAGTTGAAGTATTCATTGATGGAAAAGAATGCTTTTGCAGTAGTAAAAGCGGTCAAATACTTCAGGTTCTACATTCTTAATTCTCATGTTAAAGTCTTAGTTCCTGATACAACCATCAAGTCAATTCTGACACAGCAAGAATTTGGTACGAAGAGAGGCAATTGGATTGCCAAAATTCAGGAATATGATATTGAGATTAAACCAACTAAGTTAGTTCGTGGGGAAGGTTTGTGTCAGCTTATGGCTGAAAATGAACCAGAAGAGGTCAATCCAGAGGAATTGCCTAAAGTTCTATTTGTAAGTACAACAGTTGAGTGGTATTCTGACATCGCATATTTTCTCACATATGTTGAGTGTCCAGCCCACCTTACTTACAAGCAAAGGAGAAGTTTGAAGTTGAGAGCCCTTCATTTTGTTCTCTGGGACAGCGGATTGTATAAGCGCACTATTGATGGAATCTTTCTTCGTTGTGTTGATAAAGCGCAACAGAAAAGATTGCTAGAATCATTTCATGATTTAGCATGTGGTGGGCATTTTTCAGCTCCTGTAACTGCTCACAAAATTTTGCGAGCAAGATATTACTGGCCAACTCTTTTTCAAGACGCATACAGTTGGGTACGTAAGTGTGACCGTTGTCAACAGTTTGTAGGAAAGCAAAATTTGGCCACATTACCTCTCAAGCCAGTAGTGATTGAGGAACCATTTCAACAGTGGGGACTTGATTTCATTGGGACTATCAATCCACCATCTAGTGCGGGACATACGTATGTTTTGATTGCAACCGATTACTTCACCAAATGGGTAGAAGCAATTCCTATGAAGAATGCTACGTCCTCAGTAGTATGTTCATTTTTGAAGGAGAATATTATTTCTTGTTTTGGAATACCTAATAAGATTGTGACAGATAATGCTTCAGTGTTCTCATCATCAGAGATTTCTCAGTTTTGTTTTGAACATGGTATTACTCTTTCACATTCATCTGACTATTATCCATAAGGAAATGGTCAGGCTGAATCAAGTAACAAAAACTTGGTTACCATCATTCGCAAACTTGTGGATGATAATCAAAGGTCTTGGCACAAGACTCTGTTTGATGCTTTATGGGCAGACAGGATTACACCCAAGAGAGCAATAGGCATGTCACCATTTCAGCTCCTGTATGGTTTAGATTCAGAGATTCCTATAACTTTAGAGCTTCCCGTTCTTAAGTTAGCTAAAGCTATTGAAGATGGCACCTATGAAAGTTATCTAGATAAAAGGATCATGTTCTTACATCAGTTAGAAGAACAAAGAACTCAAGTGGTGGACCGTCTTACAGCACATTAGCAGCAAGTTAAGAAGCTTTTTGATAAAAAAGCAAAGTAGAGAGAATTCCAAATTGGTGATCATGTCCTATTGTGGGATAAAAGGCGAGAACCAAAAGGAATGCATAGCAAGTTCGACTCTCTCTGGCGAGCTACTTTCACAATTCATCAAACTGTTGGTGAGAACAGTTTCTTGTTGGCCTATCATGATGGAACTCCATTTGCACTTCCTTACAGTGTGCAGTGTCTGAAGCATTATTTTGAATAAGCTCCAGATAAGTACCCCTTGTGCATATGTTTTGTCTTTTAGATTTTAGGTTTGTGAGTCTTTGTTTTTCATTTTGGTCACCTGACTCTATAGCCCAATGGAATAGATGAAGGCACTTAGAGGTCTGGATTCTACATTCCTCATTGTTTCTAAGAACAAACGAAGTACGTTCCCCAGTTGGAGCCAGTCGTTGGCCTCAATTTTGACATCACAAAATTGAGACAACCCTATGGAATTTTTCTCATGAATTTGTAAGCGAATCCTCTAGGTTTTAATGTATGAATAAACATATCTTGAAAATGATTCCTAATCCCTGAATCATCTTCTAGGTGTTGTTTATTGTACATTCTTTTTGGAAGATTGTCGTCAAGTTATTTCTTGAACGCTTGTTGAAAAGAGTTCATCTTCTCCGATCGCAAGCACTTGATTTTTGGCTATCTTCGTAGTTTTCTTTGCTTTTCTCCTTTTTGTGAATAGTTTTTGGTCTTGTTTTACCCTTGAGTAGATGCCCCTTTGAATTCCGCTCGTTTCGAGCCAACTTAGGCCTTAATCGGAGCTCTCTAGCTCAAGTTATGAGGTTAAAAGTGGGGTTTTCAGGACGATTGCATATCTTATCAAAACCCTTGAAAAGTGGACTTTCTGATGTCAATTGCACGAATTAAAATTATTTTTGAATACTAAATTGGATTTAATTATCCATTTTAAAATTTCAACTAATTCTAAGTTGATCTTACTATAGTTTTTTATGTTTTAGTAAAATTAGGCTATTTTAATCTATTTTTATTTTATTACTTCATTAACACTATAGTATTCAAATTAAATTTTAATTCTCATGAGATTTTTAAAGTGCAAAGTGGATTTTTCATCTTCAAATGCATATATCTCATGCATTGATCCATTATTTTATAAATCAGTGGGATTTTCATCTTTAAATACACATTCATATTAAAGATGACTATGCTAAGTGGAGATTTTAAATCCATCTGCATATAATAATATATGTGTTTTTGCATCCTAAAAACATGTTTATATGTTAATGATCCTTAAAAGTCCATTTTTAACTTCCACTAATGCTCAGTGGAATTTTCAAACTTAATAATTTAATTTGTTATTAGTTTATTAAATTACGCCAAGAGTTAAGTGGCGAATTTCACCCTCATGACATATTACATATAACATATTTTATATGTTATATGTAATAGAAATCTACCTTATGCATGGTGGCGATTTTTGCCACCATCGCATATTACAAATAACATATAAAATATGTTATATGTAATACAAAACAAACCTAATATGCTGGGCGGCGATTTTCATAGCCGCAACATGTTTTGTTATACATGCTTTGCCTTTCCAAAATGACGTTATTGCATATATATGCAAGGCGTCGATTTTGGATGCCTTTGCATATATATGCAATAACGTATAAAAGGCGCCCATGTTGTGTTATGCAGTATAGCTGCGACTTTTCACCCATTAACATATATATTGCTAACGCCATAATCATACAAATGTAGGCGGCGATTTCCAAAGGGAATGCACATATGTAAATGCATTAAAAAAAGAGACTGTTTCCATTATACAAATGAGGGCGGTGATTTTTAAAAGCAATACATATTTGTTAATGCATGTTCTAAACTTCATTTGTAGAGCATAGTGACGATTTTTAGTATGATCGCATATGCTTTGTTTGCTTCAAAACCCGTATGCAAGGTTTGAGCGCCAATTTTGGAGCCATAAACACATTCAAATCTGAATGTATGGGCATAAAATGAAAGGGTTTTTGATGCCAAAGCATTAAGGAAGGATTTCTCTCATCATTGCAATCATATTTCAAGAATTTTCAGTCTTTTTTTGAGCCTTTTTCATCAAAAACGGGATTCAAGTTTTTATCCTCTCAGAATTTTGAGGTAAGTATTTTCCTTCAAATCTTTGAATGACTGATTTTTGTTATCTCTTCCAGCCCTAGACGCCATTTTAAGAAGCCATTGCACATGTTGAATTTTTCAAAGTTGTTGCTATTATTTGGCATTGTTTTCCTCTTTACATCAACACTTGTCAATTGATGTTTATCTCTTGGGTAATAGGTCATAGATTGAGCTCTATTTAAAGACTCATTTCCAGCATTTTCATGTTGTGAGAATCTTCATGATCTTTTCCAGATTTTCCCAAAGATTGCAAGGAAAATTTCTTCCTTTGATTTGTGAAGAAAAGAGGTAAATTTTTCTTGTTTTATTGTCTTTCATTTCTTTTTCTTACATCAATGTGTTTTGTTCTTCCTCATTTCAAAGATGCATGTGCAAAGATCTCTCTTCTTATGCACATGCAGTCGGGATTAAAAACCCCGTTCTTAATTATATTATGTTTTAAAAGAAGATGGGTCCACTTCTTTTTGTCTCATTCAAGCCATGTGTTTCCATCCCATAAAAACCCACATCCATTGGACATTCATTCTCACAAAAACAGCCCCATTCTCCTTCCATTTTACTAATTTTCCCTCATATCATTTGCTGTCCACACATGCATTTATCTTCTAAAAACCCGTTTTTGGCCATTTCATGAGTTTTCAAGCCAAAACCAACTCATTCCATTTTCATCCAGCAACCCGTACTTTGAGTTCTGAAGAGATAATGGATCCTTCCGTTGAAGATGGTCTCATTTTGTGGGATTTCTATGTTACAGTTGCTTGTGCTTATAATCTTGTTTCGATCAAAGATTCTCTAGCCAACATCAGAAAAATGAGAAGGAATAAAGACCCCGGAGGTTGAAAGAATAATCTAAGATGGTGTTGCACGCCTATGCTAACTACCCAGTTGTGCAACCAGGCTTGGATATAAATGTAAGGCAGGAAGATATTATTTCAGACTTAGGAGCTTTCATTTGGGATCAGAGAGAAGACAACACACACTATTCAATCGCCCGAGCTATCTTGGAGAAAGAGGAAGAAGTTGGTATTGAATTCGAAAGAGAAAGACAAAGAGTTGAAAGAAGACTTGCAGAGAGACTAGAACGCGAACAGAGAGAAAGGGTACAAAGAGAAAGAGAAGCTCATAGGAGAGCTCAAAGGCCACCCTTCAGATAAATCAAAATCAAGATTAGACCAAAAAGAACTAGATAAAAACATTGGATTTTTCTCCTCAGAAAGATTAAGGAGACTGCAATCAAATAAATAATCTTTTCAAAGCAAAGATTGAAAAAGTCAAAAGTACTTCTCAAAAGACAACCAAGGATGCAAACTCTTGTTTTGATACTTTTACCAAACTAAAGCATGTCAATCACCATATATCTTGTGGTAGCGTGAAAATAAACGAAGCATGATGTAATAAGAGTCGTGCCTTGTCAGGCACTTAGAATGTTTCATCGTATCTTTACAAATTTTATGTAATTGTATGTGATAGTATCACATGCAAAGTAGATTTAGTATGACAAGATTGTATGTAGTGAGACCTTTTGTAAATACAGGATAACATGCACCTGTATAGTCACTTCATACAATCGAATTGCATATGCATTAGGCATGCAATCTTGAATAAGTCATAGGTTTTTAGTTAGTTGTTGAATAAGTCAAAGTGGTTGAGGTTTCCTCTTTTCTCTCCACTGTTCTCTCTTCTTTTCCTATAAAAGGAAGAGAGCTCTTATGTAAATATATCTTTTGTTGAAACAAGGAGAGCTACTCTTGAGAATTTGTGCTATGAAAACTTTGAGTTTCATTGTGTAAGTTATCAAAAAGTGAATAAAAGTGCCAAGATTTTCAAACTTTGCGTTGTTGATGTTGTGATTGGATGGTGTTTTCTTATGTTACATTGTTCAATCTTTCTTGAATTCATTTCCAAGCTTGACTTGTATACATCATTGGAGAATTCAATCTATTTTCTTGAAAGACTTTGAGCTTCAAGGGAATAATTGCTATAATAGTAGTGGCTGCTAGTATTTGGAGTTAAAAGACTTTGAGCTTTAATTTCAAATATTATCTTTATTTTCAGAATTACTAGTGAGAGACTTTGAGCCTTAGTATTAGTTCTTTGCACTCCGAAACAAAATTGATCGCAAGAGACTTTGGGCCCTTGTTGTTGGTTCACCATATATATTAGTAACTGCTGCCTTAGTCGTTGTTCTTACGTTAATTACTAAGTCACCGGTATTATCATAGCAATTAGGTTCTTTTTGTTGAATTAGAAAGTAATAGTTGTGTGTGAATCATTCCTGAAAAAAGAGGAATTGATTGAGAGAACTGTCCCTTTTGTAATTCCAGTTAAGTACCCGTTGAAGCCACCTACGGTAAGAAGGGAGCCTCTCCTATTGTTGAGAGGAGAGATTTATCTCAGTATACCGTTGCCTAAATCCACAATTTTTAAAATTGTAGTCTTAGTGACTTACAAAATTTTTAGCCAACACCTATGCTACAACCACTGCAAGGATGCATGTGAGAGATTTCATTTTTGATGA
Organism: Chamaecyparis obtusa; assembly: GCA_027943335.1. Classification (NCBI taxonomy): domain Eukaryota; kingdom Viridiplantae; phylum Streptophyta; class Pinopsida; order Cupressales; family Cupressaceae; genus Chamaecyparis; species Chamaecyparis obtusa. The sequence goes on from BSBK01002032.1 coordinate 1,768,827, forward strand.
GTTGGGTTTTTGGACCCCTTGTGCAGAGATCATGCAGGTAAAGTTTTTATAAATTCTAAAATCTACATTATGTTTTAGTATTACAGTTTAATATTTAGTATTTACTTTTAATATATATGTACCTTTTTTTTTGTTTTTTTTTCAACTTTGCAATTTTGCTTATTTTCATGCACACTTAATTGTTATTGTTTAACAATATTTGCAAGTCATTGAGCCCTTGGTAGTTCTCCCACGTATTGTTGATGGGGAGAAGCCCTCTATGGGCTACATATATGAGGGCATGGATATGGTGAATGGGGATATTAGATATGTATATGGAGGAGATGAGCAAGGTATCATCCCATTTGGATGATAATTGATAGGAGATGGCACCTCTAGCTTTCATAGGCCCATCCATGCAGTTGCTTATTACCTCAATTCGACATACCATTTTTGCCACCATTTCAAGGGAGATGAGGAGGTTCTTAGTGAGCCTACACTGTCTTCTAGTGATATGATAACTACACTGCACGAGATAGAGGCATTTGATAATAAAACAGGGGAGCTATTGGGTAGTCAAATTTGCAAAGCCGCTCACACATAATTGCGACCAGGTAGAAATATATGTTAAGTGCATAATTTGATTTTATAATTTAGCCTTAAAGTTGGAAATGAAATTGATTTTTTTTCTTTCCCTTATTTCAGATAGATGGTGATAAATGTTTAGGCCTACAATCCCAAACCTTCAGAGAATTGTCATTTGCATATTGAGTAGCCATGCAACGCTTTGGGTTGTGAGCGTAATTGGAGCATGTTCGAGCACATTCACTCGAAAAGGCACAATAGACTATTGCAGAGAGGTTGAATGATCTAGTATTTGTTCATTACAACCTTCATCATAGAAAGAGATAGATTTTGGACAATGACTCCAGCTCGATTACACTAGAGGAGGGCAATCTAGAATCTGACAGGATCATTGAGTCTATCGATCCCATCTTAACTAATGAAGACCTTGAGTGGATTGACCATGCGGATGGAGAGGCTGAGGCTGTGGCCATGGTATAGGAGGAGGATAGAGCATGATCAGACATAGGCATATGCACAACTAATGTTGGTAAGAGTGGCATCTCATACGTACATACTATGGTTGTTCAATCATCTAGGACCTACCTTAGATGCCTTTGTAGGAGGGATGTAGGCTCCACTAAGGCTAGGCCAAAGCCACAGACTTGTTTTTGTTTTCACATATGTTTGGAGCATTTGATGTCACGGATTTCATATTCCATGAGTTTTATATACATTTGAGAATATTTATAATTTTATATATCTAAGTTTTCTATTTCCTTCAACTACAATTTGTTTTTGTACTTATGTGATCGATGTATGTTTATGTATGTGATCAAATTAGATTCTATTTGATGATGTTATTGTGTCTTGAAGCTTCATTCAATAATGGGTGCATGAAACAAGTTTTAAATCCTTTAAATCTCTAAATTTCAAGAGTTTTTTCACTTTGCTGAGTTTTTTAGCCGAGTCATGAGGCGAGTCAGCCTTACCGAGTTTGAGTTTGGGAAGTTTGCTGAGGAGAATACTATTAATTTGATAAGATGATTACTTTCATGTTTAGTTTCACAAGCATAGTCTACATATTTGTAACTTGAGCAAATGTAAAAGACTAATCACATGAACAACCAAAAGTGGAGACAAAAACTGAGAAATTAGACAGCTAATTTTATCACTATCATGATATCATTGATCAATGATGAAATATCATACTATCAGTATCCACAATTCAAATGTGATTATTAAAAATTTAGAAGCTCTTCCAAAGTTTTAACTAAAATAGGGGAGTGGAAAATGTAAGTGTTGTAGTATGCAATTTATAAATTATGCTGAATCACAATGATGTTCAAAGACAATGATCATAAATTCATTATAGTTGTTAGCTAACTATTATATTAGGATTCCACATGAGGATGCGATTTTGTACTCAGTTTGTATTCAAATCAATCAATTTTAATAGAAAACACTTGTTCTTATTTATGGACTCTTTGAATACATCTTGTCAGTGAATTTTGCAAAAAAAAATGTGTTTCTAATGATTTTTTTGGGTTTCCCAAACTTTTGTTGAGTTTGAGTTTTTCAACTATGGTTGTATGTTCAATATGCAAGCGTGGCTTGTGCTAGAGTCTTCCATTGATGCATTCTATTTTTCCTATGCAACCCCTTCCATGTATAGCATGTTGCCTTAACTTCAAAAAAATGTTCAATATCTAGCTTCTGTTGGGGTCTCTTGTGGAGAATATAAACTGTGCATTATTGTCTTGGACGAATAATGTTCTAATGTGATTTTGGTGATGGACATAATGTAGATGTGGATTAGGATGTGATGGGCTAATCTATTGTCACTGATGGGTGGACCAATATTAGACATAGGCTACTTCTCAACTCCATTGACATGTTCAATTGGCTGTTATTTTCTTAGAGCTATTGATTGTTCAAGAAAGTGCACAGTTATAAACTTCTAGTTTCATATTTTGTGTAATGAACCTAACCGGTTCTTCCTGATTTCTTTCTTATTAATTTGTAATATAAGCAAATCTTATTCCAAATGTTTGATCAAACAAGTCTCAGAGATAATTCATGAATTTATATAATTTGAAATAACAAATGAATATCCTTTCAGAATTTAAATGAATCTTATTTCAGTTCAAAAGAAAACAACTTTGGCACCTGGTGTTTATTTGAATGTCTTCAAACCACAAGTATTCAGAAAATAAACTTGATTGTGCAATCCGTATGCAGATAATTATTCTCCACAGTCCACCGTAAACCACAATGACCACCTCCAGCAGTCACGTGAATGCTTGGAAAATATCGTGACAGTCTGCAACAATTGCGCAACCCAGCAATATTAATTAAAACTCCACCAAAGTCAGTCACATAGGCAGTATGAATGGAACGTAACTGGCTCAACAATTTTCGGAGACGTTCCCAATATGTGCAGCTCCCACAATACTAATGCAGCTCCCTCTTACTTATTACAGCAGAATATTTGGAGGTGTGGCAACTCCTTGACACCTCACGCTGTCAGCTGTAGTATTTAATGGCCTCCCCACGTGATGTAAACACCACCAATGATCTACGCAGGACCCAATATATGTAGTTCAGCTATTAAGCAAACACGTGCTATGTTTCTTTACAAATTTTGAAACCCTTCCTCTTTTGCGATTCCAACAACAGTCAAAGCACAATTCCCAATGTGAAATCAAACCTCAGCAAAGACAAATTCAGAATTCAAAAGAACACATCATTTGCCTATAGAATAACTTCGTACACATATCCAGTATACATCAGCACTGGATTTAATTCAGAACCAGAACGAGCTCTCTCCTGGAAGAAGACCAAGCTCACAATCTCAGAAGAACTCTCTCCAAAAGCTGAAGACTGAGCTCAAACCCTAGCTTCCAAAGCCAAGCAAAATTCTCACACAACAAAATATCAAATAATCAATTGGTAAATGAAAGTGCTTTTTCGAGTTGTACTTGTAGCTTTTTCGGAAAAAGCACAATTTCTCTTTTTTAATAAAAAAGCTTTAAAAAGATAATTTAACTTTATAACAATAAAGTTATAAAAGTATTTACGTTATTAAATTAAAATTCTTTAATTTAATAACGATAACTTTAAAATCAAAGCCACTGAATTCTGCTAACTGAAAAGGACTCATTTCCAACATCAGAGTCCAAACGCCAACTACCCTACTGGAAATAACTCACTGCCAAAAATAGCCAGCTGCTAAAAATAGACTTACTAAAAATAATAAGTCTCTCAAATTGGAAATTCACTGAAGTTCAATTCCGAACATCTGACACTTCGTACAGACACCCTGCTAATCCCGGCCATACTCAAAACACCACTTACTAAAAATAGTAAGTCGACTGAAATGACCCGAACGAAGAGCAAACCTGATAAACTGAATCCCCAGAGTGGAGTCCCAACACTGGCTCTGACATCTGACCCCCTCTGAACGCTTGATTAGCCTGCGAGAGTCATCAAACCAAGCTAATCCCGAAGTCTAAAAAAATGGGGACATTACATTTTGAGAGAAGCCATAGAGGAGTTTTGTGCCTCAAATGTTTTAGAGGTGGTCATTGATTCAACATGTGTGTTGACATTAGCTAGAATTATGGTGGAAGGTTCTTACAAGCACATCTTTTTGGACCCCATGTTGTGTTCATGCATTGAATGACATGAAAGATAGATTGGGTGCAATAGGTAATAGTAGAAGATAGAGTTATGTATTTTCTACCACGATGCCTTAGTTGCTCTTTTTTAAAATTTTTTGAAGAAGGAAATCCTCAAACATGTGAAGATTGAGCGTGGTTGTTATTTTGTTTTTGTTAGAGAGGATATTTCAACTGCAACAGGCTCTATATTTAATGAGGGTTAATTTAGAGTGGACCAGATGGTCTATTATGAAAATTGCTAAAGTGAAAACTATCAAGCAAAAGGTCCTTGATGATGACTAGTGGTCAATTGAGGGAAAAATTGTTGATTTTTATAAAATTATTGATTAAATTAATGAAATGAATGATGATCTCATTATAAAATTTCTTATTTTAGTGTAAGTTTTTAATATGTTTCTTTTCATCTGATATGTTGATTTCATTAGATATGACAATTCATACTCTACTAGTCATGGAGAAATTTATTAAATATTTGACTACATTCTTGGGCTTATGAAAGAAGAAATTGTTAATAGGCGTTTAATTTGGGATTGTATGAATGACTTACTAAGCCCATTGTGATGTGTTTACCCTGCTTTATATGGGAACCTTTTTTCTAAATCCCAAATGCATGCACCATAGCCTAGGAGGACCCACCTTGTGATGTTGAAGTGATGATAAAACGACTAATGAAGGCCCTTGGAAAGATTCATCCAAGCGAGAAGTTGACTATCCTTTGCACGCAATGGCTTGGTTTTATAATCTTTGTGGCCCAACATTCAACAAACTAGAGGCAAGATAGGTAGGAAAATGTTAGATCAGATTGATCCTATTGGATGGTGGACATGACATGAAAAGGTTATACTAGAGTTGAGAATACTTGCCCTTTTTTCCTTTCAGAAGTGGCTAGTATTTTTGTTGCAAAAATGATTTGGTCAACAGAAAACATCTTCCACTCTATCAAGAGGTGTAGGCTAACCTCTTGATGAACAGAGAAATTTGTGGCAATTCATAACTCTTTTCAACTTAGGGATCATAAGACTTGAGTATCAAAAAATCTAACTTGATGGTGGAATGTTGATCTTGAAGATGCTACCCAAATTGATCAAAAGGATGCAAATTAGGGATTGGTCAGAGTTCCATTTGATGAGGCAGTTTCTCATAGTGGCAGTGACTTACAGTTAGACTATGATTTTGATGCAGTGTTGGCAAATGCCAATTAGAGTCATTGCCATACTTTCTATGCCCCCTTGTCTCTTGTTGTCCCCATCCAGCAAATTTGTTGGAACATAGTAAATTTGAGCTCAAGGAAAAGTCAGTTAGAATCTTGGTACACATTACTCAAGCTAACAATAGAACTCTCATCTCTTACATGATAAGAGATACAAAAATAGACTTTCTAAAATTGATGACTCCTTAAAGAGCACATTAGTCTAATATTAGAGAGAGTGAGCTGTAATAGCTCTAGCTAAAGATGCACACAAAATTGTGCTCTTCTACTTTGAAATTGCTTTGCATTATTATTACTGACTTGCTGATTGTGAAAGTAACTCTGCCGATTTGATATGGAATAATGATTGCCAAAAACTCCATTGTTCTTTACTTTTCATATTCAGCTGATGTGACTCGCCAAATACTGCTTGCTACTTTTGCAGTTTTTTTAGGAAAACAATGGAATGTAGAGGTCTTACTTAATCACAAGTGTGAAGTCCCCTTTTTGAAATAGGATTTAATAATAAATAATAATAATATTAAAATATAAAAGAATAAAAATAAATGAAAAATATAAAATATAAATAATAAAATTAAAATATAACAATTAAATTTAATTAAGTTAATCAAGGGTCAAAGGCATGAATTGAAAAGTTGTGACTCCCTCAAACATGAGATATAAAAAGGGAGAAGAGAACTTCATTTGAAAGGGGAAGAAAGGAAGGAAGAGAAAAGGGAAGGTGTGAAGCAAGGAAGAATTAATAGAAGAGAAAAAAGAAATGAGAAGAAAATAAGGAAACAACTTCTTCAAAGGGCAATTGTTATGAAGGGTTGTGACCTGTGATGTTCCCTGTCTTAGAGATCAAATTCGATAAGTACACAATGGAAACAAATAAAAATATCTATTAAATAAATAATATATTGTTGACAATAATATATTATTAATTAATTATATAATAATAAATTAATTAATTAATAAATACATAATAACTCAAATATTAATAATAGAAAAGCTATTATTAATAAAATATATTATTATAATTTTAAAACAATAATTAAGATATTAATACAATCTTAATATAATAATCTATTATATAACAATTAAGATATTAATCCCAAGGATGGAGATAAAGCCCTCCTTAAGAATTGGAGACCTATAACTCTCTTGAACGTCTCCTATAAAATCCTTGCTAAACTTTTGTCCTGCAGACTTGAAACCATCCTCTCGAAGTTTGTTTGCTCTACCCAAACTGGTTTTATAAAAGGCAGATACATTCTTGAAAACCTGATTACTAGCTGGGCGGCGTTGGATTGGGCTAAACACTCCAATAAAAAAGCCTCGATGTTTTAGCTGGACTTCGAGAAGGCATATGACAGGGTTGAGTGGAGCTTTATCACTATGATGCTTGAGGCCTTTGGATTCCTGCCCTATTTTTGTAAGACAGTTGAAATACTTAGAGATGCTTATGCCCAAGTTAACATAAATGGCTCGCTCTCAGAACCCTTTCCCTTGGGTAGATCCATTAGGCAAGGCTGCCCGCTGGCCCCTGCCCTCTTTGTCATTGCTTCTGATGATCTGTTTTACATTCTCAGAGATGACTCTTTGTCCCCTGCTGTCCAAGGTATTACCCTCCCTGATGGTAATGAGATTATCAATTGTCAGTTTGCTGATGATACTTCTATATTTCATGAAGCTTCGGAAGAGAATTTTGAAGCTATGATCAAAAAGCTCAATATTTTCCATAAAATTTATGGGGCTCGTCTGTCTCAGGCTAAGTCCATTTGTCTTGGTTGGCATGACCAGTCGCAAGACTGGTTTGATAAATATGGTTTCCAATGGGGAGGTCCTTGTAAAATTGTTAGATATCTTGGTATACCTTTCTCCATGGAACCCTCAATTAAGGAAATGTTGATTTGGGTCAAAGACAAAATTCACAATAAACTTAATAAATGGCATAATAGGTCTTTATCTCTTGTTGGTAGAGTCCAAGTTTGCCAGAAAATTCTCTCTTCCTACAATATTTATTGTGCTTCTGCCTGGTTGTTCAATGACTACCAAGTTTTGGAGATTCAAAAAGCCGTCCGGAATTACCTTTGGTCTGATGGCAAAGGAAACAAGAAGCTCCATTCGGTTAAATGGGAGTGGCGTCATGTTGACAAGCTCCTTGGGGTTTTAGGGCTAAAGGACCTTAAAGTTAGTGGCCTTGCTCTGGCCTCCAAATGGATCTTTCATGCCCTTGATGGAGATGATCCATGGAAAGTTCTGATTAGAAACAATATTGAAATGGGATACCCCAAAAATGCCAAATTCTGGAAAAACCTTCCCTTGAGTGATATGATTTGTGGTGACTTTCCTATCATGGTTCAAGGTTCTACTATCTTCAAGTCCATCTGGAAGGCTTGGAACCGTGTTAGGCAATTCATTAAGAATAAAAGCTTGTATGATGATAAGCTTTTCCATGGTGAAAGATCCATTTGGTGGAATCTGAAGCTAGGTGGTAAACCCTTAGCCCTCTCCCAAGGATGTTCTGCCAAGCATTGGGCCACCTGCGGGATCAAACAATTTATGGATATCTTTGAAAATGACAGACTCATCTTATGGGATGAGCTGAAAAGTAAATATAACATTCCCACCTCTCAAAAGAAAACTTATAATATGATTCTCAGAGCTAGTAAAGACATTCCCACCCGCTGCCACGTTGACTCCAGTAGTTACTTGAACATTAAGTGGCCGGATGGAACTATCATTACCAAGCTGAAAGCCAAGAATATCTACTTTGTTATTAATCATAATGAATCCATCATCAACCATGTTTATAAGAACTGGTATACTAATCTGGATGTTTCCTCCTGGAAGAAATTATTTGATAAACTCTGGAAAAACTCTATTGATCCTAAAATAAAGTGCTTTAAGTGGCTTTTAATTCTAGATAAACTTCCTATTAGGAAGAATTTCTCTAATATCACTTATTGTAGCATCTGTAGGACCCCGAAAACGGGGAGACACATCTTCTTTGATTGCAGCTTTGCTAAAGAGGTTTGGCTTATGTTTGCTATCTCTATCCCTACTAAGTTCAACATTTTTGAAGTTATTACTAGGTTTATTAATGATGCTAAAAAGGATACTAATTTATTTTGGAACATTCTTTCATCTAACATTTTATGGCAAATTTGGAAATGCAGGAATGAGGAAAGATTTCAAAATATACCTAGGGTGCTTACTGAGTCTTTTCAAAGTCTCACTCACTTTAAAATTTTCTTGCAGATTCACATTACAATGAAAGTGGATAAAGCTAAATTCAAAAGGCTCCTCAGAGATGGATATGCTACTTTCTTCGCCAATGAGGTGAAGGATGGTTACTTTTGGAGGCTGCATTTGGACAATCTTCAGACTTTCAATTAAACTATCAACCAGCTTAACAAGGAGCTTAGGAGGAACAACCATGATACTACGGGGAATATGATCCTCATGCTCAAGCAAATTCAGGATCAGAAAAGCATTGTGTGGATGGAAGGCACAATGGGATGAACCGCTTGGGTGGACACTCATGATGATGTGCTGCATTAGCCATTGGGCCCATGGTTATTCTGTAATTAGACTATGATCTTCTTGTACTCGCTCTGGTGATGAGGCTTGGCCTCTTGTAATTACTTTTTGATACTCTGCGATCTCCTTTTTGTATTGGTGAACTCCTTATACTTAATATAAAATATAACTATAATATAATTATAAATAATAGTGTGAGCTTGCATATATATGTATAGCAAGAGTCAATAGGAGCTTGATAGCTCAAGCTTTTGACCATAGAGGGAGACTCTGTCGAATCAAATTTCATGATGTGGCATGATTACTTGCGGCTAGCATAGACAGACTGTATCACGCAGACAGAGACATCCAATAACAACGCTAAGAAAGCATTGTCGACTGGTTCGGGATTAAGAGATGGCAATATAGTCAACAACAGTTCGATTAGCAACAACAATATGGAGTACACTGACATGACACACATACTATGGGTTATCACCATTACGAATCATAAATAAAGAATTTCGTTGTAGCCGCAATTAGCTGGAGTTACGATTATGTTAATCGATATTGGTTGGTACAAAAACCGAATTGCTGATGTTACGAAGAGGCATGATTAAGTTAGTAATCAACAGTAATTTAATTGAATACGTATAATTATAAAGACGTGTCTGTTAGAAGAAAACTCTTCCACGATACAAAGATATAGATAAGGATTCTTATTCATTAGAAAGACACAGCAGATACATTTTATCGGAATTTACTTATCCTCATTAGATACGCTCTATTAAGAGTGAACTATCTTATCGACATTGTTAGTATAAGTATAAATAGTACAGATCTGAAACAACCGCTAAAGGATAAAAATAGGAAATCAATTCAATCAAAGAAGGGCAGTTAGTAATCAGAAGAACACGCTGGAGTATCTCTTTGTGGATCGTTGGAACCAAAGGAAACAGACCAACATACCATATCAGAATATATCATGTTACAGTTTATTCTTATTTCATCATATTGGAACCTTTATCTCGTCTATATTCATTTCTGAATCTGCTAATTAGAGAACTTGCCCATTTTGGCATAATTACTTGCACAAGCGTACAGAGAAAGAAGAAACACCACCAATGATCACCCGTGAATAAAGCCTAATTCAGAAACAACACCAACCAATCCATTGTGAATTATTATATCAGATCAACAGCAACACAATTGGTAATATATTCCCTATCACAGATTTTAATTGTCATACTGAAGATAGAAAACATATGTAATGAGCCTGGCTGGCTCTCTATTGCAAATTGATTCTGTTCTCAAATTTAATTACAATTTTTTTTAATATTTTCAGAATATATAAGAATTTTGGCAATTTTACTACTCCATAAAATAACAACAGCAATTGATAACTCACTGAATTGTTTACCAAATGGGAATTAATAATTTACTTCAAATTACATTTCATCACTAACAAAAAGATTAAATTTAAGTACCTTTAACAAGAACTCGGTTGTGAATGAATTACATGTCTATGTATGTTGGGGGCAGCAGGTATACATTCTATTCACTTAGCAATGTTGTTTTGAATTATTAATCCTTGCCAAGCTGGAACAAAACTGCAACACACGACAGTGATTACCCCACCAAACTTCCAGCCACCACACAATTAGCAAAGTCAACCTTGACTTCTGTACGGTCTTTTTGCATAATTCTGTACGGCCCTGTATGTACAGATTTCCGTACGGCACTGTTCACAATGTCCAGAAATATCAAACTCGCCACAAATTGCTGGCATGAACATCCAGCCCAAGTGCATCCAACAAGAAGAATCTTATGTTCCTTCAAGCAATTCCACTCTAACCCTTTAACACTCCATTTCATACTTCATCAGCCCTTCAGCAAATTAAAAATAATCCTTGGATTTCGATTCTTCTCTCAGCATATGAACAACTAAAAAATTTGGCATTCAAGAATTGAATGAGCGCTCTCCTGGAAGAAAACCAAGCTCAAGAATTACTATAGAACTTTCTCCAATAGTGAAGACGAAGCTCAAACCCTAGCTCCTCCAAGAACAGTCGAGTTCACTCACAAACACAATTTTATCAAATCATCAATTGGTAAGAAGATTGCTTTTTCGAGTTGAATATATAAGCTTTTTGAAAAAGCTTCAACTTTACATTTTTCAATTAAGTAACTTCTTCAACACATCATTTTATAACATTAAAGTATTAAAGATAAAGTTATTAAATTAAAATAAGTTAATTTAATAACCACTTTAAAACCAAGAAGCCACTGAATCTATCTGACTGAATAAATCTAACTTCTAACAATAGAGCTCCGAGCTCAAACTGCCTTGCCAAAAATAGCCATCTACCAAAAATTGACTTACTATAAATAGTAAGTCTCTCAAATAAGAAATCCCTAATAAACGATCCAGAAACATCTGATGACACTGTGCAGGCACCCTATTAAATCAAGTTATACCCAAAATACCACTTACTATACATAATAAGTCATCCAATCTGACCCAAACGAAGAGCAGACCTGACAACCAGAACCTCCAGAATGGAATCCAACCACTGGCTCTGCCAACTGACCCCCTCTGATCACCTGATTAACTTGTGAGGGCCGCCAAACTTAGCTAATCCCAAGAGACTAAAAAATGGGGACATTACAACATATATTACTGCAAAAGACATCAGATCTTATTTCATATCCGTATCGTTATGCTTGACCATCACATGTTGTGCAAATCAGATTAATTTCACGTTTAATATATATATATATATATATATATATATATATATATTATTGTATATATATTAGAATTAGAAGGTGATATCGTTCATATTCTCCATTACATAGTTTAGTTACAAAATTAGTATGATGAATTGAAGTTATTGTCCCATGTTAGCAATGTCAGTTGTCATTAGTGTAATTCACAAACACCATTCACACTGGTAAAGGTTCACTGGTCACTCACATTACTCTAAAGAAACCGGTAGACTAGGAATAGTGTGTATGCACCGGTAGATCAAGGAAAGGTGATACATTAGTTGATCAAACTAAGTATACAGTACCGGTCTTATGTTACACACAAGGATGCACCGGGTATAAGTGTATACCGGTCTACTGTTTAAAGATCCGCACCGGATTTTGCGGAAACAGTTGAGTTAAAACTGGATTACACAGAACATCCACCGCTCTGAAGTGGAGTTATCTTTTTAACAGGAGTTGGCTTTATTTCCACGGATGTTGCAAGGTAAACTCCAGATCAGAACGCATAGCTCTTATGTGTTGCATGATTTTTGAGTTGAGTTTACAACCTGGTAGTTCTATGCTGTTAGGGTTTCATTAAGATGAACTCTTGTATAAATACAGGTCATAGGACGCACAAGAACAAGGTTGTTGAGAGTTGTTGAAGAGAGCGGAAAGCAAATATCTGCATATAGAGATCACAGTCACCAGAGGTGAAAGGCGGAAAGAAAGAAAAGATTCAATAGCCAGGCAAACTGAGGAAAGAGATCAAGAGGTATGATCTAATCTGACAGACAGTGTCACTACAGATCATTGCTGTTATTAGTTGTGAAAGCAAACTGAAATCCCTTAATCAGGGTGAACCTAATTGGTTCTTTGTATAAATCCCTTAATTGTGTAACATCTTTGTTGATGTTCAAAGTCCTGTAACCAGGCGACTCTTAACAGGGTTAAAGATCTTAACCGATCTTATTTTAAATCCCTTAACTGGGTAGCACCTTAACCATTGCTTTGTAAGCTCTTAACAGGGTGCCTTCATTCTGTAGTAGTGAAGTTGTAAGCTCTGTCTCACCGTGGTTTTTTCCTTCTAACCGAGGGTTTCCACGTACATATTTGGTGTTGATATGTGCATTTACTGTTTTTCTTGTGTATTGATTGTTTACTTTCAGAAGTATATTGTTAGACAAGTATTAAATAGTGAAGAAATAGTGTTTACTGATTCACCCCACCTCTCAGTAACCGGTTAGTATTAACAATTGGTATCACAACTTAGTTCTCTGTTGTATAAAGCTTAACCGTTTGAGAAAAAGATCATGGAAGGATACCGGTATCAGAAACAACTTGATGAAGCTAATGACATAATAACTCCTCTAGAGAGCAGACTGAGAAGATCTCTAGCCAAGAGAAAGGAATTGGCTATACAGCTGAGCGAGAGCAATGAAACTATTGATGAGCTCTCATGACAGAGTGGATCAGATGAAGCTGAGGAAGCGGTCTCTGAGCTAATGGAGAAAAACTAGATCCTAACCGATCAAATCTCCAATCTAATGTAATGTTCCCAATTTTAGTACATTAAATTTTATTAATTATGAGTCTGTAATGTCCCCACTTTAGCAGTTGACCAAGTGTATGTGCGTTAGCCTTGTTCTATATGGTCCCGAGGGCTAACGAAGGGTTTAAAGGGATCTTGGAGTGTTTTGGCCTAGTCATTTCCAGTTTGGGCCAAAACGAAGTTGATTTACTCAGTTTCAGTCATACTATTTTTAGTAAGTCAGCAGGACATAGTGGAGGCCAGTTTTGGTGATTGGATTTGATACTCCTCGGTGAGAGCTTTCCGACGAGCTATCACTCACATTATTCGGAGTCCGATTGCTAATACATTTTAATGCCTGAAGTTTTAATAAAGTAACATTTAATTTAATTGTAAAATATTAAAGTGTTACTTTAATATTTATTTTATGGGGATGTGCACCCAAGGGAGACATAAGGGGGATACTTTAATATATGTTTTATAATGCACATCTTTTATCCCACATTGCCCATGAGAGTCGAGCCAACCCTTGGAAATAGAATAAAAGGAAGCGTTTGTGGCTTCATTAGACAAGTTGAATATGAGAAGAAATTGTTGTGTGAGTTGCGGATCCGTTCTTGGCATTTGAGGACGTTTATCCTCTCTTGTGACATTCTAGACGTCATTCCCTTGGGGTTTGGCCTCTGGAATCTAGTGTTCTCAGCTTCATTATCAGGCAGGTTGGGCGCATTTCCAGCTAAAGATAAACTGTTCCTGTAGCACAACACTATTCAGTGCCTCTAGCGCACCATTGTCCAGTTCCTGTAGCGCAGCACTGTTTGCATTCCTGTAGCGCAACACTGTTCAGTTCCTGTAGCGCAGCACTATAGCAGCCGCATACTGTAGCAACCGTGTCACTGTAGTAGCGTTACTGTAGCAGCTGCGTACTGTGGCTTCTTGTTAGCAGCAACCTAATGTTATGGCCCAGGTCATCACTCTTTGAAGTAAACAATATTCAAGCTATTCTATTGCTGGAGTATTTAGTGAGTTGTTTCATTGCCAATATTGTACTTAATCTGAAAATCATCATAAATACAATGTGCTGGTTATTTTCAGTTGTGTGTTTATGCTTTCATTTTCATATTCATGTTACATGCATAGATCTCTGTTAAAAGAGCACAAACAAAACAATACATCAACCCATTCCGAAGTCATAAGGGGTGTAACACAAAACAGAGAAATTAGGGACTGCAAGCAAAGTGTTTGACGGAATTACTTTATAGCTGTGACTTCGTTTAGAAGCGGATTTTGGGGTAACCATTACAGTGGTATCAGAGCTATAATTTCTGCCATCCTGTCGAGGTCTTATAGGGAATTTGGAACAACCGGATAGAGGGAAAAATGTTTGACGAATTGCCAAAACACTAAAATCAAAAATTAAAAAAAACAGGCTAAGCATTTATGTTTGAGCATGCGACAGGGGCCTTATAATTTCCGCAATACCAAAGCAAGACAAAATAGGATTTCAGACTTGCAGAGCGAACAATCTAGTTCATCCGTGCAGGTGGACATAGAATCCAGTCATACAAACACAGAGGAGATATTCTTTGATCAGGACAGCAATATGGGTGACCGAGATGACAGGAATACAGGATTAGGCGGAGGCGGGAATACCGGTCCAGATCAGGGGGAGGTAATGTTCAGACAGTTACTGGATACATTAGAGCAGGGGCAGCGTATGCAGTAGGAGCAAAATAGGCCAATGGACATGATGTTGCAACTCATGGCTAGACAGATGGGTGTCAATATTAATCTAGGTGATGCCAACAACAGAAACAATAACAATGGGGGCAATGATAATAATGGAGGCCAAGGCAACAACAATGGTCTTGAGAATAACATTAATGGTAATAATGGACACGGCAACAATGAGAATGAGGCTGATAACTTTAGACACGTTGCATGCCCAGCTCGGACAGCGAGCTCGAGACCTCTTCTACCCACCTTCCCACCCAGAGATTTGGTTCAACCAATAAACAAACTGCAGATTACCGAGTTACAGGATCAGTTCAGGAGGGACTGGGAGGCTAGTGGACCGGAGTTTCAGGCGGATATTTCTCTCAGAGATTATATGGACTTGAAGATGAGACACATGCCTAGAGCATCAAGGAGGAATCAAAACTTTGAGCTGCGAAAGAAAGTTGGAAAACTTTCTTTACCTTTTTATGATGCTTCAGCGAAGATGACTGCATGAGCTTGGGTGCAGAAGGTAGATACATACTTGCAGCTAAATCCTATGCCTGAGGAGGAGGCTATCAAGTATGCGGCTATGCACTTGGATGGCGTTGCACATGAATGGTGGCATCATGGCATGGTGACTCTGGGGCATAATCAGATTACATCCTATGAGGAATTCACCAAAAGATTCATTGAGAGATTTGACACTAGGGATCTCGAGTTACATTTCAAGGAGTTAGCACAGTTAAAACAGTCAGGTTCTGTGGATGCTTACATCGCTGAGTTTCAGGGCTTGTCTGTACTTGTTATTGATATCTCTCCTAGGAGATTGGTGGTGTTATTTTGTGATGGGCTTGCTGATCCATTATGAGGTTGAGTGAAGGGACATTATCCACTCACCTTAGCTGAAGCAACTAAAAAGGCACGAGATTAAGCCCCTTCGGTATACAAAGGAAAAACCATTCAATAGATTCTTCCTACCGCAAGGACAAAGACAAAAAACCATTTCAGAAAGAGTATAACAAACCCAAAGAAGGATCAAAAGGACTAGAGAATGAAACCTTGAATGAACTTCGAAAGAAGAAGCTGTGCTTCCACTGTAGAGAGCCTTGGGACTTATCTCATAAATGCCCTCTCAAGGCTAAGGCAAATCAAATGGAGTATTTTTCAGCAGAAGAGTCAGAGTCAGAGGGGGAGGATCAGCACTCCGATTCAGATGAGGGTAACACTATAGAGGAGAGCAGCATTCTGAAGGATGATAGATCGTTGGCACGCTTGACAGGGGCCCAAAAGGCAATCACATTTAAGGTCAAGGGTACTATCCAGAGGCAGAAAGTGATATCTCTCATTGACACTGGGGCTACACATAACTTCATAGATGCACAGTTGGTAGCCAGGAGAGGCTTACAGACAGAGGAGCATGATGGGTTTAGAGTCATGGTGGCTAACGGTGACAAATTATTGTGCACTCGGAAGATATCTAATCTTTGCATTAGGTTTGGAGATGGCTATGAGTTGGAGGATGAGTTCTATGTTGTGGACATGGGAGATTATGATGTCAACCTCGGCATGACATGGATGGCTTCGCTAGTTGAGTTCACACTCAACCTAGCGAAATTGGAGATGAGATTCTAGCATGAGGGCAGAACTGTGGTACTTAGAGGACTTTCGGATGGAGGTTGCAAAGTAGTGTCCTTGAGGAGAATGCAGAGACTTTTTCGTCATGATGACATAGAGTGGGTGGCAAGTGCTACATTATGCCAGCTTCACCAGAGCCACAGGAAAAGAGTCATCCACTAGATATCCAGAAGATATTTGATAGACACGCTAAAGTATTTGGCGATATTCCTCATGGGGTTCCTCCTGACAGGGGGATAGAGCATCTTATTGAGCTTAAGGAGGGAGCCAAACTAGTTATGATTACTTCCTGTCGTCATCCTAAGAAACACAAGGATGAGATAGAGAAGGGGATTAAGGATTTGTTGGAGACGGGGCATATCAGGCCTAGTAGGAGCCCTTCTACTTCAGCAGTAGTATTGGTAAAGAAGAAGGATGAGACGATGCGCATGTGCATCGATTACAGGGCACTGAATAAGAAAACAATTAAAAATAGGTATCTCATTCCTAGGATTGATGAGCTGATTGATGAATTGCATGAGGCATGCTTCTTCACCAAAATTGATTTGCGATCCGGATACCATCAGATCAGGATGAGAGTAGAGGACATTGAGAAAACAGCCTTTCGATGTCACTATGGCCACTTTGAGTTTATGGTTATGCCATTTGGACTAACCAATGCACCCACTACATTTCAGAGTTGTATGAACCAGGTATTCAGGAAGCAGTTGAGGAGATTTGTCTTGATTTTCTTTGATGACATCTTGGTCTTCAGTAAGACCTGGGAGGAGCACTTACATCATTTGGAGGAGGTGTTATCTATTCTGGAGAGAGAGTCATTGTATGCCAAGGAATCTAAATGTGAGTTTGGCATGACCGAGCTCCTTTACCTTGGGCATATCATTAGTGCAGATGGTGTTTGGGTTGATCCCGAAAAGATTAGAGCTATTGTAGATTGGCCTACTCCCACAAACCTTACACAGCTTAAGGGGTTCTTTGGTTTATGTGGTTTTTATAGGAGGTTAAGGGATTCTCACAGACCGCTGCACCCTTGACAGATCTTACCAGGAAAGGGGCCTTTGTGTGGACAGGGGCAGCACAAAGGTGTTTTGAGCATTTCAAGCAGGTAATGTCTTCATGTCCAGTTCTAGCTCTACCGGATTTCACGAAGCCTTTTGAGCTTCATTGTGATGCATCGGGTGATGGGATTGGAGCAATATTGATGCAAGAGAAGCATCCCATTGCATTCGAGAGTAGGAAGCTCCGAGGAGTTGAGAGGAGTTATTCTGTCTATGACCGGGAGATGTTGGCCATAATGCATGCATTGGCCAAATTCCGATCATATTTGGTAGGTGGGCGTTTTGTGATCAAGATTGATCACAACAGTATTAAATACTTCATGAGCCAGTGTGATCTTAATGACCGGCAACAAAAATGGGTTACTAAATTGCAGGCTTATGACTTTGACATAGAGTTTGTCAAAGGTAAGAAAAACATGGTGGCTGATGCCTTATCTTGGAGACCTCACTTATGTGCTCTGGGAGAGATTTCAGGAGATTGGAGAAATCGGATTATAGCAGAGTATGTCGGAGATGCTTGGGCTTCTGGATTGATTTCAGGTACCATACAGGATGATCGCTGAGGTGATAGATGGATTGATTAAAGTTCAAGACAGGGTTTATTTGATTTCGTCATCACATTTGAGAGAGGTGATAGTGAAGGCATTTCATGATGCACCCACAGCTGGGCATCCGGGGGTCTTCAAGACATACAGGCAGATCCGAGAGCGGTTCTCATGGAGAGGACTCAAGGATGATGTTCAGAGGTATGTGAGGGAGTGTGCGGTTTGTCAACAGAATAAGGGAGAGCACACATTTCCTGCAGGTTTATTACAGCCCTTGCCCATTCCTGATAGGAAATGGGAAAGTATTTCGATGGACTTCATCACTGGTTTACCATGAGTGCAGGGAAGGGATTGCATCTATGTGGTGGTGGACCGCTTGACAAAGTTCGCTCACTTCTTTGCTATTCTGTCCACTTACACAGCAGCACAGGTGGCAGACCTTTTCTTGAGAGAGATATTCAGGTTACATGGGCTGCCCAGATTCATTGTCAGTGACCGGGATAGTAAGTTTATGAGTGTTTTTTGGCAAGAGTTGTTTAGGTTGTGTGGTACAGATCTTCCACCTAGCACTAGTTATCATCCGCAGACAGATGGGCAAACAGAGATTGTGAATAAATGGGTGGAGGGATATTTGAGGAACTATGTAACTGCACAACAAAAGGCTTGGATCAAATGGTTGCATATGGGAGAGTATTGTTATAACACCACTTATCATATGTCCATCAAGATGACTCCTTTCATGGCACTCTATGGTTATGAAGCACCTAGCTTCATGGATTTAGTTTTGGGGGACAGCAGAGTGCCCAAAGCCAAAAACTTATTATAGGATAGTCAGGACATCCTGAAAGTGCTCAAGGAGAATATACAACAGGCCCAGAATCAACAGAAATTGTATGCTAATCAGCACCGAATAGAGCACAGTTTCGAGGTAGGGGATATGGTTTATTTGAGACTACAACCATATAGACAGTCATCGCTCAAGAAGAACAGAGCTAAAAAGTTGAAGCCTAGATTTTATGGTCCCTACAGGGTGATTCACAGAGTGGGCGAAGTCGCCTATGAGCTTGAGCTTTCAGAGGGCAGTAGAGTGCACAATGTGTTTCACGTGTCTAGGCTTAAGAAAGCCATTGGTCAGAGTGTAGTGCCTTCTGTAGATTTACCCCCTTTGGATGAGGAGGGGAAGCTTGTGTTAGTACTTGAGGCTATTCTAGACACCAGAGAGAGGAAGCTTAGAAACAGGATAGTGAAGGAGTATTTGGTCAGATGGAGAGACCTGCCGGAGGAGGATTCTACATGGGAGAGTGAGCAGGTTATTCAGCAGGTTGGACTGAGATTGCTTGAGGACAAGCAATTTCAAGGGGGGCGGACTGTAATGTCCCCACTTTAGCAGTTGACCAAGTGTATGTGTGTTAGCCTTGTTCTATATGGTCCCGAGGGGTAACGAAGGGTTTAAAGGGATCCTGGAGTGTTTTGGCCTAGTCATTTCCAGTTTGGGCCAAAACGAAGTTGATTTACACAGTTTCAAGCATACTTACTATTTTTAGTAAGTCAGCAGGACATAGTGGAGGCCAGTTTTGGTGATTGGATTTGATACTCCTCGGTGAGAGCTTTCCGACAAGCTATCACTCACATTATTCGGAGTTCGATTGCTAATACATTTTAATGCCTGAAGTTTTAATAAAGTAACATTTAATTTAATTGTAAAATATTAAAGTGTTACTTTAATATTTATTTTATGGGGATGTGCACCCAAGGGAGACATAAGGGGGATATTTTAATATATGTTTTATATTGCACATCTTTTATCCCACATTGCCCATGAGAGTCGAGCCAACCCTTGGAAATAGAATAAAAGGAAGCGTTTGTGGCTTCATTAGACAGGTCGAATATGAGAAGAAATTGTTGTGTGAGTTGCGGATCCGTTCTTGGCATTTGAGGACGTTTATCCTCTCTTGTGACATTCTAGACGTCATTCCCTTGGGGTTTGGCCTTTGGAATCTAGTGTTCTCAGCTTCATTATCAGGCAGGTTGGGCTCATTTCCAGCTGAAGACAAACTGTTCCTGTAGCACAACACTATTCAGTTCCTGTAGCGCAGCACTGTTCAGTTCCTGTAGCGCAACACTGTTCAGTTCCTGTAGCGCAGCATTGTTTGCATTCTTGTAGCGCAACACTGTTCAGTTCCTGTAGCGCAGCATTGTTTGCATTCTTGTAGCGCAACACTGTTCAGTTCCTGTAGCGCAGCACTGTAGCAGCCGCGTACTGTAGCACCGTTACTGTAGCTTTTTGTTAGCAGCAGCCTAATGTTATGGCCCAAGTCATCACTCTTTGAAGTAAACAATATTCAAGCTATTCTTTTGCTGGAGTATTTAGTGAGTTGTTTCATTGCCAATATTGTACTTAATCTGAAAATCATCATAAATACAGTGTGCTGGTTATTTTCAGTTGTGTGTTTATGCTTTCATTTTCATATTCATTTTACATGCATAGATCTCTGTTAAAAGAGCACAAACAAAACAATACATCAACCCATTCCGAAGTCACAAGGGGTGTAACACAAAACAGAGAAATTAGGGACTGCAAGCAAAGTGTTTGACGGAATTACTTTATAGCTGTGACTTCGTTTAGAAGCGGATTTTGGGGTAACCATTACAGGGTCCCAGAATTTAAATAATATTATAAATGGACCTTTAATTGATAAAGGGGGGCCCATTTTTATTATTGTTGTCTGTAAGTGTTTGCCGTGTCGGCATTTTTTTGTAAGCGTCTCGATTGATTTAGCTTATCTCGGGCCCATTATTTTCTTTTGGCATAGTTTAATTTGTCACCGTCGGCTCTTTTGTGCACCCTTGGGAGTTTTCCCTGACGGGTATTTATGCTCAGCGTGTAGGATAGTTTTCATATGTTGAGATTTGATATTTTATTTGTACTCTCGAATTTCTGTTGGGATTCTGCTCTTTGCCATTTTGAAGGTGAAAGACCCTCCCTATTTGGTACTCCGCAGTTTCGGTGGGATTCAACCCTCACCCTATTCTGCTTGTCTGCTTGTATCGAATCTGGCAAATCCGAGGCTCTATCAATCAATCCAATAATATCTCATTCAACAATATATATATTCAATCTGTGTATTCGTTGTGTGTATACAAACTATTTGGTTATCGGCGAAGGACTATTTTCGTACCTCTGTGCATTCATCCAATCCCATCCGTACTGCCACGCCAATTCCATCCGTACTGCCACGCCAATCCCATTCGTACTGCCACACCAACTTCAAACCGTGCGGCATACATTCCTGAAACCATGCGGCATACATTCCTAAACTATGCGGCATACATTCCCGAAACCGTGCGGCATACATTCCTGAAACGTGCGGCATACATTCTCGAACCGTGCGACATACATTCCCAAAATCATGCGGCATACATTCTCGAAACTGTGGGGGATACATTCTCGAAAGTGTGCGGCATACATTCCCGAACCGTGCGGCATACATTCCCAAAACCATGTGGCATACATTCCCGAACCGTGCGGCTGACATTCTTGAACCGTGCAGCATACATTTCTGAAATCGTGCGGCATACATTCCCGAACCATGCGGCATACATTCCCACGCCTCCGGTTTGCATGCCTCCGGTTTGTTCTTCTGATCTGCATGTCTCCAGTTTGTTCTGTGCGGCTTTCAATTACCAGTTCGAAGGCATTGGACAGTTTTGTGATCTTCCTCCGTACTTGGGAACATTACATTGGTATCAGAGTTGGTGATCTTGCCAGCCTGTTGGGATGATTGAGAGATTTTGGGATTCGGATCACACCATGGTGCCCAGTAGTGACGGACAGTGGTGGTTGAATGCACGACAAAGGATGAGCAAAGAGCTTAGTGAGGGTATTGATCTTAGATATATTGGAAGTATGTTTGAGTAAGGTTGACCAATCACCTTCAAGATTTTTACAGAGGATCCTTTCTCCAATTAAGGATGCCTTAAGTCAACACAAAGCTTTTGAGACACCATGACAAGGACATGAAGTTGGCAGTTGCAGCATGTCTTAGTGAGATTTTGAGAATCTGGGCTCCTATAGAACCGTATGATGACAACACCATGATAGAGATATTACATTTGATCGTTGACAGCTTTCAGAGTCTTGATGACTTCAGTGGTGACCCTTTTGGTAAGAGATCTACAATATTGGAGAATTGTGCAAATGTCAAAGTAACTAACCTCCTCTTAGATCTGGAGTTGCAAGACTTGATCTATGATATGTTTCATCACTTCTTGGTCACAATCAAGGAATCTCATGATAGTAAGTTTTCGGGTGCTATGGAGAGCCTTATGATTTCGTGCATTGAAGAGATGGATGAAATATCCCAACTTATCATATCTATGTTGTTGGCTGTTCGTAATCTTGAATGTGTTCCATCTATGGCATCATGTAGATTGGTCAATAATGTATTCAAGCATTGTGAAGAAAAACTAATATCTCATTTGCACAAATGGGAGAAAGTTGATGACAACGATAAAGGTGACGCTTTACATGAGGCTCTGTCCGCCGTCGAGATTGTGTCCGCCGCCAAGGCTGTGTTCGTCGTCGAGGCCGAATCTGTTTTCGAGGCCTTGTTTGGCACTGAGGATGTCTTCGTTGTCGAGGCTATGTCTGCCGCTGAGACTGTGTCCATTGCCATGTCTGCCGTCGAGGCCGAGGCTGTGTCTGTAGCCAAGGCTTTGTCCGCCACCGAGACTATGTCCGTCACCGAGGCTGTGTCTATCTCTGAGGCCTTGTCTGTCACTGAGGATGTGTCCGTCGCGGAGGCTGTATTCGTCGCTGAGGCTCTGTCTGCCACTGAGGCTGTGTTTGTCGTCGAGGTTCTCTCTGTCGCTGTCACCACAGTGACTCTATCCACCGTTGAGGTTGTGTTTGTCCCTGAGACTCTGTTCGTCATCACTGCCTTGTTTACAGCCAAGATTTCTTTCAGATCGAGATTCCCTTCGGACAGAGATCCCCTTTCGGCCAAGATTGCCTTCGGGTCAAGATCCCCTTCGGGCCGACATTCCCTTCGGATCGAGATTCCCTTCGGGCTGAGTTTGCCTTCGGATCGAGGTTGCCTTCGAGCTAAGATTGCCTTCGGGTGGAAATCCCCTTCGGACGGAGATTGATGTCGGGCCAAGTTTTCCTTCGAATCAAGATTCCCTTTGGGCCGAGATTACCTTCGGGTGGAGACCCCCTTCGGACCGAGATTGCCATTGGGCCGAGGCTCCCTTCGGGCCGAGTTTTCCTTCGGATCAAGATTCCCTTCGGGCCGAGATTACATTCGGGTGGAGATCCCCTTCGAACCGAGATTGCCCTCGGGTTGAGATTCCCTTCCGGCTGAGTTTGCCTTCGGATCGAGATTTCCTTCGGGTTGAGATTGCCTTCGGGTGGAGATTCCCTTTGGGCCGAGATTGCCTTCAGGTTGAGATTCCCTTTGAGCTAAGTTTGCCTTCGGATCGAGATTGCCTTCGGGCTGAGATTGCCTTTGGGTGGAGATTCCCTTCTGACCGAGATTACCTTTTGGTCGAGTTTCCCTTCTGGCTGAGTTTGCTTTCGGATCAAGATTCCCTTCAGGCTGAGATTGCCTCTGAGTTGAGATCCCCTTCGGCTCGAGATTCCCTTCTGGTCGAGATAGCCTCTGGGTCGAGATTCCCTTCGGGCCGAGATTGCCTTCGGATGGAGTTTCCCTTCGGGCCAAGATTGCTCTCCGGACGTCTCGCAAATTTACCTCCGAGCAGAGATCACCTTCAGAACATTACAATGTTGTCGACATCAGCATGTGTGTCTGTGCCCCTGCTAAAAGAGATTGTTGAACATGAGGGTGTGAAAGATTTCATGGGTTGGCGTTGTTGGGATCCTGGTGAAGGGCATGGCAATAGTTATACCAGAGTGATGCAGTTAAAGCTTGATGACGGTTTACTCGTCCGAACTAAATCCAACTATGTGCATATGGTCCAACAACAACACAAAGTTTCCAACGGATATTGCTACCAACGTCCGCGCTTGGCTTGGGATTTGAGCATCGATGAGTTTGATGTTTTGTTTCATTAGGATCTGGGTGACTCTGGGCACGACAACAATTATATCAGAGTGGAGCAGCGGAAGCTTGATGGAGAGTTACTTTTCTCGCTTTCTTCCAAGTGCATGTTACGGCTTGAGGGTTCCAGTGAATAAAGTTATCAGTGTCCGCGCTTAGTTTGGAATCTTGAAGTATTGATGATGGATTGCTTGAGGACAAGCAATTTTTGGGCGGCGAGGATTTGTAATGTTCCCAATTTTAGTAAACTAAATTTTATTAATTATGGGTCCTAGAATTTAAACAATATTATAAATAGACCTTTAATTGATAAAGGGGGGCCCATTTTTATTATTGTTGTCCGTAAGTGTCTGCCATGTCGGCATTCTTTTGTAAGGATCCCGATTGATTTAGCTTATCTCAGGCCCATTATTTCCTTTTGGCATAGTTTAAGTTGTCGCCGTCGGCTCTTTTGTGCACCCTCGAGAGTTTTCCCCGACGGGTATTTATGCTCAATGTGTATGAAAGTTTTCATATGTTGAGATTTGATATTTTATTTGTGCTCGCGAATTCCTGTTGGGATTCTGCTCTTCGCCATTTCGGAGGTGAAAGACCCTCCCTATTTGGTACTCTGTAGTTTCGGTGGGATTCAACCCTCACCCTATTCTGCTTGTCTGCTTGTATCGGATCTAGCAAATTCGAGGCTCTATCAATCAATCCAATAATATCTCATTCAGCAATATATATATTCAATCTGTGTATTTGTTTTGTGTATACAAACTATTTGGTTATCGGCGAAAGACTATTTCTGTAGCTCGGTACATTCATCCAATCCCATCCGTACTACCACGCCAACTTCAAACCGTGCGGCATACATTCCTGAAACCATGCGGCATACATTCCCGAACCGTGCGGCATACATTCCTGAAACCGTGCGGCATAAATTCCTGAACCGTGCGGCATACATTCCTGAAATCGTGCGGCATACATTCCCGAACCATGCGGCATACATTCCCGAACCGTGCGGCATACATTCCCATACCTCCGATTTGCATGCCTCCGGTTTGTTCTTCTGATTTGCATGCCTCTGGCTTGCACGCCTCCGGTTTGTTCTAATCTGCACGTCTCCAGTTTGTTTTGTGTGGCTTTCAATTACCAGTTTGAAGGCACTGGACTGTTTTGTGATCTTCCTCCGTACTTGGGAACATTACATCTGAAGAGGGAGCAACAAGACAATGCATTAAGAATGACTGAACTGATTGAAAAGAAAAGAAAAGCTGAAGATGAAAGAAACGCTGCAGTAAAGTCACTCACAGCCTCGAATAAAGCAAAAAACTGGGCAGAGAAAGCTATAAGAGCAAATGAACTTATCCTTCTACAATTACAAGAAGACATGCAAATCGTCACCCAAGAAAATGCCAACGTGCAAAAGAACTATTGTGACCGAGATGAAGCATGCAAGAGACTGGTGTTCAATCTGTATCAACTAAGAGAACAGATGAAAGTTCTTGAACAGAGAAATGAAATTCTTAGAAAATACAATGAAAGCTGTGCAAAGCTCAATGAACAATTGAAAGCTCAGAGAAAGCACAAGGATCCCACAGGACTTGGCTTCTCCAGTGAGTGCACCAGAGAAACCGGAGAATCTTTTGGAGCCAACACATGCAAGAAGGAAAAGAAGAAGCCTCGGGGACAAAAAGGTAAAAAGTCCTTTAGCACTTCTTTCAAACATTGTGGGAAATCGGGTCATAGAACCAATGACTACAGAAATGCACTGGTAAGGCAAAACAACAGTTACTGCAAAAATTGTTGCAAACATGGCCACAAGACCAATGAATGCTAATCAAGTCCCTCAAATGTGTCCAGTGGAAGCAGGGGAAGCTTCAAGGGATATTGCTACGTTTGCAATAAATTTGGACAGAAAGCTAAAGAATGCAGATTAAGGACTATGGCAGTCAGATCCCCACCGAGACCGGTATTTACAAAGAAAAACCAGAACCGGAATAAATCTAATTGTGCCAACTGCAACATGCATAGTCACAATGGCTCATGGAGTAAATCACCCAACACAAGAAAAGTGAATCCATGGAAGCCAACTGGGATAGTCTTCTATCACTGCAACAAAGTTGGGTACTTAGCCAAAGATTGCAGGAACCAGTCTATGAACAAAAGGAAAGAATCAATCAAACCGGTAGACAAAACCTCATCCTCAAAAGAGAAGGTCAATAAGGAAAAGGGTACCGAGAAGGTAGTCATGCAAATATGGTTCAAGGAGGAGTCACAGAGCTCTGCTGAGGAGAATATCGAGCAAAGATCATCATCAGCTGATGGTGATTCCTCTTTAGCAAACTCAGTTGTAATGGCTTAGAGGGAACTGATAGACTCATCTATTGTTCCCGGTAGAACTGGTGAGGACCGGACTCACTCAGTCTACATGGAAAATTGGAAAGGTAAGCGTCAATCAACCGGGTTTGCTAAAACAAAAAAAGCTTCGTATCGGTTGGTAGAAATGGAAAGAAGAGTTAGGTAAGGCATTTAATGCTATAGCAGTTAAACAGATTATTACCGTTTGGTAATAACCGTTATGCCCTAACTCTATATAAGGAAGTAGAATTACTCATTCATTTTACTTTGCGATTTTTTGTGATTAATCATCTTTTGCTTGAGTAATATTCTTGCGCTTTGATCATCAAAAAACTTTTATCTGTTCATTCCGATCAAGGCTACTTTCTTTCAACTGGTTATCAAGAATGACATCTTCATCTTCCTCCGTTAAGCTCATTAGGAGAAGCCAAGCGGATCGTCCTGCTTATGACATCTTGGCTGTTCAAAATAGAGAGAATGACATGGCTGGTGCACTCTCTTCGGTACCGAATGGAGTTCTCCTGACTGAAGATGTGACTGCATTCATTCACGCGAAGTAGGAGGAGCTCGATGAAACATACATCCAAAGCGAGTATCTGGCGCTTTGTGATGAAGGGAGATTGCCCAATAATTATGCCAGATTGGTGTCCTCAAGACTTATCAATGGAGTATGTTATCTGATAGTCTTCTGTGAAGACATAATTCGACTGGTTTTGAGTCGACTCCATGAACTGGGTTTCTGGCTGAGAAAAGCAGTATGCCATGCCATAACCACCAAAGATCTCCATAGGGTGACAGGATACTGTGACTGAGGGGAAGCTCTAACCCTAAGGACAATCTCAAATGCAGTCGTATCCAAGCTGACAAAGTCAAGATCAGACAATCGACTGATGACTGATCACGATATAGAAGATGATGGAGTTTGCTTTGCTGCCACTATCATTGGCTACAAAGTCTACCAATCCATTAATCTCAACAGCATACCAGGTGGAGCGATTCATGTTGCATATCGGATCATGCACGACCACACGGAATATGACATCTGTTCGATACTTAGTGGACAAAGTTTTGAAAATATGAAGAAGCTCGGTGTTGTCAAGAAGAAATCATTGAAGTATGGAACCCTGCTGGTTTGCTTATACTTCTACTATTTGAATTTCTTCCCGGGTGTCAGTAAGGTAACATGGGATACCGATAAACCGGTCATGCATCAGTTAGCTGATTTGGCCAACAGACTGGGAAACTAGTTGGGACAAGTAATGACCGAATACTTTGAAGCATTCCAGTTGAGGATGCATGCCAGAGAGAGGGTGCCATTGACAATTGTGGAAGAGTACAAGGATGATGTGTGCTTTTTGGTAACTAACGACAACTACATACAAACAATTGAGCCAAGGACAGTGTACACCCCTGAGCTAGGCTATGAAATTTCTTCAAAAACTACCAAGGCCTATGTAGAGGCTCTGAGCAATGCAGATCTTCATCTAGGCGCGTACCAGTTTGGTACATATGGAGAGATTCAAGATAATTTGAAGAAGAGGGCATCGATAAAAAATGTCTACAAAAGGGCTCCCACACCTAAGAAGAAACCGGTGACAGAGGAACCCAAGACTCAGAGAAAGAAGGCTAAACTTGTACCCATTGCCAAAGGAGGTGAACAAGAGGAGACGAATTCAGAAGATGTTGTTCCTCTAATAAGAAGGAAGAGGGGTTCTAGCAAACTGGTGAAGGAAGCTGCACCAAGGGCAAGGAAGCAAACCATTGACGAGTTTGTAGCAAGAATGAAAGAAACAGGAGGCATGGGAGGCATAAGCAAAAGATATGACCTAAGCAGCGATGAAGACAAAAGAAAGATTGAGCAAGCTGTTGTGTTCTGTCTTCACAAGTACAATCTGCTTCTGGGAGATCTTCACAAGACAATTCGTGATGATCGCTGTCAAAATTTGGAAGTACGATGGAAAGCTTCAGCAGACCGAGAAAAGGAGCTAAGGGTGCGAGCACTACTGGAGATCCAAAATCACCTAACGCTAGAAGAAGCAAATCAACAAGGTGAGTTGAACAAGCATAATTTCTTGTTGAAAAAGAGAATCGGTTTACTAATGGTTGTTGAAACTGAGAAAGTTCATGATGGAGTAGCCATCTGGACACAGCTTCTAAAGACTCAACAGCAAGCAAAACAAGCACATCAAAGTGCTATAGTGCCACCTGTCCAGGTAACCGGTAAAGGAAAAGCGATACTGGGATTAGAAGCACCAGTGATAGTGGATATCACTGATGAACCAGCTTGACCAACTGTCCTCATCTCTCCAAGCAAAGGTAACACTTGC
Organism: Chamaecyparis obtusa; assembly: GCA_027943335.1. Taxonomy (NCBI): domain Eukaryota; kingdom Viridiplantae; phylum Streptophyta; class Pinopsida; order Cupressales; family Cupressaceae; genus Chamaecyparis; species Chamaecyparis obtusa. The sequence goes on from BSBK01002032.1 coordinate 1,797,738, forward strand.
CCTATGTCTGTGAATGAGATTGTTAACGAGGTAATGGATTTCGGTATAATAGATAAAGCTACCAAGTGGTACAATATACTAGAAGAAGAAGATAAAGAGGCAGTTATTGTAGCTATAGTGGAAACATTTTTGGATTATCATAGAACTCTTAGGGATTACAGACCCAAATTTCCACCAGAGCTCAATAACACGCTACAAAATAGATGGAGAACCAGTCTAGGCACAAACATAAGAACAAATAGAGAAACATTGTTGCAAGTCAAACCTGATCTCAGCCAAGAAAACTTAAAACTTCTACTAGAGGAAGAAGCAATGAACTTGGACACAAAGAATCGTGTTGCCAGAATTCTAAATGGATTCGAAAATGAAGTCTTAAAAGAGACACTAGATTTCTGGAAGAAATATGACTTCAGTACACTTGAGAAACTAGATCCTCGAGATCAAACTGAGCAAGTACACGAGGCACCAGTTCAATTCACTGCTCGTGAAGAACCTACAACTGGTGAGGAAAATGCTCAATCAGCAGAGTTCACATCTGTTGAACAGGTTAATATTGAATAGGAAGTCCCACAAGAACTGGGTACTCATATACCCATGGGAAACCTATACTCAGCTGAGGAGCAGCACCAAGAAGAGATACCACCGGAGGAACAGATTCTACTAGAAGAGAATGTACAACAAAATGTTGACATCTTAATAGAGGCGGAGATACAAGCTAAAGATCAAATTTCAGCAAAAGAGAATATTGCTACACTTGAACAAGAGGTTCACCCAGAGAACCTAGTAGCACCTGAACAAGAGGTTCACCCAAAGAACCTTGTAGCACTAGAACAGGAGGTTCAACCAGAAGAAGAAGAACAAGCAATACCGGCTGCAGACAAACCGGTAGAGATAGATATTCCAAGCTCCTCATCTTCAAAAAGGAAGATATCTTTTGCAGAAGATAAGGAAGCGAAAAAGTCCAAGATCACCGACACAGTGGTTGACATCAGCAAGATGTCAACAAGGCAGTTAAAAGAGCTGACCAAAAGGAAACAGGACATGGTCCTGACCACTGTGAAAAATATTCTATACAACTTCGTACTGGATGCTGATGTAGATGAAGATGAACCGGTTATCGATCAGCTCGAGGTACTGGCACAAGCCATTGGTGAAGATATGACCGATCCAGAAACAGTGGCAATAGACCACTATGAAAAGAAAAGGGTGGAGATTATCCACAAACAGGTTGAAGAAATAAAGGTGAATGTTTCAACCAACCTCAGATTACTACAACAACTTCAAGTGGCAAGTAGTCTAATGACTAGGACTTCAAATTTTGACATATTCTTGCAAGATCTATCAGAGAAGTCTGCCAAGGCCTCAGAGGAGATTAGAGCCTTGTCCATACAGTTTGATATAAAGATCAAAACTGCCACTACCTTTAGCAGAGAAATGGCAAGCTTAACACTAACATTAAGGAAGATTGCTAAAGAAGAGAGTAAGAGAATCCAAGATATAATTGGATTTCAGATGTTCCTGGCACCAACATTTGACATGATGCAACAGACAACCAACTCTACAGAGAATCTGATAAATAAACCAGATTATAAGATTGTAGAGGATATGGAGAACATTCTTTTTTTTTAAAGCAGCCCAAAAGAATATTGAACATGTGACCAATCAATGGGCACCATTCCTCCATTCTGCTAAAACCATCTAAAGGGATATCTTCACTAAACTACAAATGTGATATCATAAGATCATCTTAACCCTTTGTCCTATGGAGGCAAAAAGGGGAAGAAGACATATAGAAGAAGAAGACAGAAGCAAGAAGAAGGCAGAAGAAGACAAGGGACAAAAAAGCATAGAGAGGAAAATGGAAAGAGTAAAATGGGTCGGAAAAGGGACAGAACAGCTACAAAAAGAGCATAAGCACTCAGACAGGGGAAGTGTGCTACAGAGGAAAGGAAAATTCTACAAAACTCAGAGAAAATTGTTACAAGTGAGTATGGTTTTGTATGGTTTTTCCACCAATGACAAAGGGGAAGATTGTTAGCAATATCAGTTGTCATTAGTGTAATTCACAAACACCATTCACACCGGTAAAGGTTCACCGGTCACTCACATTACTCTAAAGAAACCGGTAGACTAAGAACAGTGTGTATGCACCAGTAGATCAAGGAAAGGTGATACATCGATTGACCAAACTAAGTATATAGTACCGGTCTTATGTTACACACAAGGATGCACCGGGTATAAGTGTATACTGGTCTACTATTTAAAGATCTGCACCGAATTTTGTGGAAACAATTGAGTTAAAACCGGATTATACGGAACATCCACTGCTCCAAAGTGGAGTTAGCCTTCTAACAGGACTTAGCTTTATTTCCATGGATGTTGCAAGGTAAACTCCAGATCAGAACGCATAGCTCTTATGTGTTGCATGATTTTTGAGTTGAGTTTACAGCCTGACAGTTCTATGTAGTTAGGGTTTCATTAAGATGAACTCTTGTATAAATACAAGTCATAAGACGCACAAGAACAAGGTTGTTGAGAGTTGTTGAAGAGAGCAGAAAGGAGATATCTGCATATAGATCACAATCACCAGAGGTGAAAGGCAGAAAGAAAGAAAAGATTCAACAACCAGGCAAACCGAGGAAAGAGATCAAAAGGTATGATCTAATCTGACAGACAGTGTCACTACAGATCAGTTGTGAAAGCAAATTGAAATCCCTTAATCAGGGTGAACTTAATTGGTTCTTTGTATAAATCCTTTAACCAGGTAACATCTTTGTTGATGTTCAAAGTCTTGTAACCAGACGACTCTGAATAGGGTTAAAGATCTTAATCGATCTTATGTTAAATCCCTTAACCGGGTAGCACCTTAACCAGTGCTTTGTAAGCTCTTAACAGGGCACCTTCATTTTGCAGTGGTGAAGTTGTGAGCTCTATCTCACCGTGGTTTTTTCCTTTTAACCAAGGGTTTCCGCGTACATATTTGGTGTTGATCTGTGCATTTACTTTTATGCTTGTGTATTGATTGTTTACTTTCAGAAGTATATTGTTAGACTAGTATTAAATAGTGAAGAAATAGTGTTTGCTGATTCACCCCCCCTCTCAGTAACCAGTTAGTATTATCAGTCCCAACATTTAAGTATAGCCTAAAAGGGGGACATTACATGACCTTTGCAAGGGCAGCCATGATGAAGAGGTGTGCCTCTCCCACTCATTGGAAGATATAAAAGGGTGAATATTTCATTTGAGGACATTCAAGGGAGAGCAATTTCGGGAATAATATATTATTCTCAAAGGCAACAATTAAAAGTGGTGACTCAATTCTAATCTCACCAACAAGGTATAAAGGAGAGATCAATTTGAGAATTCCATTTGATGAAACAGAATAAGTATAAGAGGATTGAACCAAGCAGATATATATGGAATGTAAGCAGCAATCAGACATCAATAAAGTCAAAATCTGATATGAAAATATCAGGTCAAGATTACTGAATGTCATCCCTATCAAGAGCAGATATTGATTGAACCAAATAGATCTTACACGCAGTGACCTCACTCAGCATATTGATTGATTCAAGGGAGAGCAATTTCGGGAATAACATATTATTCTCAAAGGCAACAATTAAAAGTGGTGACTCAATTCTAATCTCACCAACATGGTATAAAGGAGAGATCAATTTGAGAATTCCATTTGATGAAACAGAATAAGTATAAGAGGATTGAACCAAGCAGATATATATGGAATGTAAGCAGCAATCAGACATCAATAAAGTCAAAATCTGATATGAAAATATCAGGTCAAGATTACTGAATATCATCCCTATCGAGAGCAGATATTGATTGAACCAAATAGATCTTACACGCAGTGACCTCACTCAGCATAGAGAACCTGGATACTATTTATAAATTGGGCAAAGTATAAGGTGAATCCCGAAAGGGGACATTACAACAAGAGACTTATATTATCAGCACCTCAGTCCTACATCAATATTTTGTTATATTTCCATTCCTTTTTATTGGCAAATTAAAAACTGAATTTCTTCTTGAATGATCAAACACCTATAAATAACGATACTCTTTTGTTTTTAAAGGACACACCAATCTATGAACGGGTACACTCTTCTATAATTAGTTACAATATTTTGACAAACTTGGTTGGGCTATATCAAAGGTGTCCTTGGTAAAGGACATTTGTCTTTTCAAAACTTGAACTTGTTTTTCTTTATATGGTGCATACCTACAAGGGGAAATCATCTTTTGGAAAGCATAATCTATTTTCGAAATTTTGCGAACTGAGAACTCAGATTCAACTCGAACACAATAGACCAAAGTTTTCCAACTCCATGAAAACTTGAGGAGTTAAAAATAACTCCAGTTTTTAAAAGCATATAAATTGTAAGAGAAAAACAGCTACACAATGCATGAAATGAGTTTAGTAAGGGTTTGGGGCTATGTCCCCAACAGGTTAGAGGGCACCAGACCTTCATTTTGCACAATTTTTTCATAGTTTTTTAAGCGGTCAAAGACCATGTATTTTCAATGTTTGGAGTGAGTCATAGACTTTGTCCAACATGAATAGAAAGGTTTTATAAAGCCACCCAAATGTGTTTTTCCAGTGCCTATAACACTTTTTTAGTATGTTTATCGCATATGGAGTGAGTGGCAAAGTTGGACTCAAGGAGCAATTGACAATTCACCAAGTTGTTGAGCTATGCTCTTTTCCTCTATAGTGGTGAACACTTGATAGTGCACATTTATTCAAAATTTGGAAAAAAATTGATCTTTACAAAGATGTGCACATGTGAAGGATTTTTCTTTTTGATGTTTGACCAAATATTCCTTCAATTGGGTTTGAAACATGACTTGTGTGGGAAAACAACAGCTTTTTTTTCCTTTTACTTTGTTGGCTGAAACTTGACACAACACGGAAATTTTGTATGTGTAAACAATATGAAGGAAAGAAAAAGAATACCATACAAAACTAGAGAAGGAAGGACATGTCTCATGATGCATTCGAGACTCAATCATATAGTAATCCATTGGATGCTAATACTGAAATAGACTTGTTCGAATGAGATCTACAGAAACTTTTTGTTTTATTTCCTTCTAACTTTACATTGTAGGAAAAAGTAATTTAAATATTACATTCAAATTGACAAGTGAACATTCACCCTGCATATTAGTAGCTCTATGCTCTAATTTGCCACTAACCATAAAATGAAAATATCATATATATTAAAAGAGAGGACTTACAATTTCTATGAGCTATTACAATTCACCACTCGTTTGGTACAGGGAGATATTAAAATACCTGTACATTGAATACAAATCCATATAACTGAAATTATATATGCTAAACTATTTTATACAATTTGGATACAGAATTAAGTATTTCGTCTATAAAAGAATTTCTTGCAAAACAGAGACAAATTTGGTTTTGTGATGGGTTTACTGCTTCAATTAAGTATTTTAACCAGCTTTATGCAATTTATTAGAATTGTTTAGAGTAAAGATCTGAATGATCTAGGTGTGATGATTCCATTCCATATAAATGTTTATTATTATTTTCTTGTGTGTTTAATTTTCATTTAGATAATTGGTACAGTGGACCATAGAATGGTGAGAATGGTTTGTCTGTTATATGTCAAGTAAATTGGCAAAATATGCTTGGTAAACGTCATTAACACATGGGATTTGATGAATGTATTCAATTCAAGCAGCTCATTTTCTTTTTGTGATTTCATACATGTTGAATGTATTTATTTTATCCAACAAAATTTGAAATGTCCCCTACTAGGGACTACCTTAAATTCTCTTTGCTCAAGACAATTCACAATATCTTCTGTGCCTTGTGGACTGATGGAATGGATTAAGGATGTGAAGTGTGACTGTAATAGCCTTGTCGACGAGGTTATGGCTATTATTGAAGAGACTATTTTGTCAAATAGATATATCCCAATGGAGTTTGTAGCTTGAGAATCTACTAAGCAAGAGATATATCATTTCTATCCTACTCTTCCATTATGAGAATCTATATATTTGTAATCCATTCTCTATTTGTTTAATGTATATATATCCATTTCTAAACTATTATTGATGATGAATCTTTCCACTAATCAATGGTAATCTATATGAAATTCTCCTCTTTCTATTTCCCTCTTTATTAGTTCCCCTTATATCTGTTGTACATATACTCTCTAATCTATAATACTGTCATTGACTCCTTGTAAAACTGGAAATCATATCTCTGTTGTGATATATCTTTTTACTTCTTTATGAACATGATTCTACAGAACCGTTCTCTTCATAATGGCCAACTAAGTCTTCAATTATGATTCCTATCTGATTTGATCTTGGTTATCAACTTATCATAGATCGTGTTTATTACAAATGTAATCTTTAGTGACGCCCAATGTTAATCAAATCAGTTGCGTTGTATAATGCCCCTCCTAAGCCATCTAAGAATGTTTCAACTTCTTACAAGACTCTTCATTGCTTGTATAATTAAATAGCATGTTATAACAGCTCATCGTAACCATTACACTGGTTTAGCATTTACGTCAATTGTATTGGCTTCCCCTCTATGCCCGGGTCTTCATACTAAATTTGTGCCATTTTAAGTCTTTGAACCTCTATTTTATCTCTAGTATCAAATCATGGATTGTCATCATCTCTGTTTCGAAGACTCCACATCCTACCTGAATCGATATGTTACAAATAGACTTCACAAGGAAATTTCTTCCTGACTGAATCAAACCTGTCGGCTTCAACTTCGTAACCATTTCGAATGCCCAACATAATCAAAGCTGATGATTATGTACCTTCCAATTGTTTGCTGATATTGATATATATACTTCTATTTCCATCTTAGGCCAACGTTTAAATCATTGAAGTCGAATTCCTTCAGGGAAGCACCCAGCTGTCTCACTATTCTCCATTCCTTACTCCTGATGACTTTTCGTTCTTCCCCCCCCCCCCTGTTTGTTTCACTAGAGAATCAGATTTAATATGCGCTTATTGGAAAGAACACGTCACTTTTAATGCCATTTCAAATAGGCATGTCATTCATTAGCGTCTCCAGGTTAATGAACTAATACAGGTTGTTAGGTGTTTTTGGCTTAGTTTAATTACATTATCGAGAATGATATTATATTTGGTTTTTATTTATATTTATTATTATTGATAACATAATTGATTAATGTTTGTTCCATTAATCAATATTTATTAATTTTAATTATTCATTAATAATATTATTAACTAACAATATTAAGATCAAATAAATATAGTATTATAATTATATGATAATATTTATTTATATTTTATTCTTATTTATAATTTATAATGATATATCAATCATATATTTTTATATTAATATATTATTATATTAATAATATATTTAACTTATTATTTGATTCATTGAGTAATTTATTTATTTATTATTATATAAATAATTAATAATATATTATTGACAATAATATATTATTTATTTAATATATTTTCATTGTGTATTTATCAAATTTGATCTTGAGATAGGGGACATCACAAAATTGTACAGGTTAACCTAATAATTCAAACATTAATTTTATATTTTATGGCTGTTTGAAATTGGAGGCAAGCATTTGTTGGACATTTTAGAGATTTGCTTTGTACTTCATGTCTCCGATCCAGTGAGTGGATAGTAAGAATTCATACAAAATCTGACACAGTTGTAATCCAAAAACCAAATGTAACACACGATTGTGTGGTTGAAATTTCATCGTTGCTGTAAATGCATCATTCTTATATATGGAATGTGTGTGTATCCAGCAAACCAAGAGATGGGTTTTTCTCATACTAAAACATGTGTTTTACTTCTTGAGTTGAGTGGTTATGCCTTAGATTCATAATTTGTATAAAGCAAGCAATAATTGTTATGTGCTTATGTTTATCAGCGTATAACAAATCTTGCTTATTATTTTGAGAAAAATTGTTAAGATCACGTATTCTCATGATTTCATCCAAGTTAAAGATTGGTTCCATTTTTCTCTGAAATGGTTTTATCCTGTGAGATTTGGAAGAAATGCCTATATATTATTAATAAGATTTTGAGGAAATGTCATTTGAAACCTCAAAATACTGTTATATGATTGTGATTCACTGGCAGAGATGCTTTGCTTATATGAATGTAGTAAGTATTTTGGCCTACAGCTCTTCAAAAGGTACAAGGTCAGGTATAAAAGCTTAGCAGATGTTTGCAGAATGTTATCCTACAAACCTTTGTAGCTTATCTAAAGGAGGCTGGTTGCTCTCGTGAGAGCTTATGGGTTCTGAAAAAGTGTTATTTTTATGTAGAGATATTTTTCCCTTACCCTATAGACTTCATATTTACTTCACGTAACTTCCCACCTCTAGTAATTTTCCACAAAAAATTCATAAGCTTTGTAGATTTAAAATTTATGCTTGTTTCAAGCCTTCCACAAAGGAAGTAAATTTGTAAACAAATTGAGTCCCCAACATTGCTTTTATATGGTGTGCCAAAACTTACATATTCTATCTTAAAAACTTCATAGGTGGTAACATTTTCCATGGCGCAATGGGTCTTGATTCACTTTTCCTTCTACGACCAGTTAAAGGATGGTATGAAATGCATGCTCTTTCATTCGAGTTAAACATTAAAAAATACATTCTTCTTAAAGCATAATTTGTAACATGATTGGATGGTTAAATTGCAGTTCAGGGTATAAGACACCCTTAAAAGGCCTCTACATGTGTGGTGCTGGCTCGCATCCTGGTGGTGGTGTGATGGGAGCACCTGGTCGAAATGCTGCTAAAGTAGTTCTTCAAGACAAATCAATGTAGTCCAAAAATCAATTTGTTTCCGAACAACGAAAAAGTATTACATGTTTTAGTTAAAATCACTGATATTTCTATCTTTATACGAAATGATGCAACAAGTGTCCCGAACATTCAACTTTTTTGTGCATAAAAGATGGAGCTCTATAAAAGGTCAAGTAGAACATAGTAATGATAATTAATTTGGCAATATCATTGATTGGTTGCTACATTCAGGATACAGTTTAATTTATTCCATAAATTTGTCCAGGTCAAGCTGGATATATATTAAAGGGATTGTAATGTTATGGTAACGGAGGGTACATGAAAGAACCTCAGATAGCTTTAAATGTCCCACATTGCAATACCAGGGGGTCCATGGAACCATAGACATATGAAGAGGTTGTGGAATAGTGTAGCCTACTTTTTTGAGGTAACATGTTGTGGTCTAAGCATTATCCTAGTTCACAATCTTTAGTTCACAAAAAAAATTGAGGTACTAGATGCAACAAATTTAATTGTTGGGAAGCACAGCATTTTATTGATATATTTATATCTGTATTTGTTGTAGAATAAAGTTTTGGTAAGATGTTCTAGGTCGTAGTTTGCAGATTTGGACTCAAATGTTGAAATTATCAGAGTATATATTTTTAATTATTTCATTCCACACTTGGAGGAAAACTTATTCTTCCTTAATATATTTGGGTGGTGCCCCATCACCAAGGGACACCACTTTGTCATAATCATATATATTATTATTATATAATTATATAATAATTATTAATTATATAATTATATTATATTATAATTATTGTCACTATAATAATTATATTATCACAACCTCTATGTCGGCTTGAAGAAATCAGACCATAGCTACAATTACATCAACACTCCTAGGGAGGAATCCTTTCTTGATAACTTCTAGTTTGTCCTCATGACGCTAGTTTTTAACACTCTCTCTTTAGGTATAGAGGTTGTTTATATCAAGCGGAGATATGTTATTAGATATTAATTTAAACAATATCCACTATAGTGGATGTAAGAATTATCTTTATGGCATGTCGTCAGATATCACCAAATGTGCTATCCACCATAAAGAATTAGGATTTCTATCATTATGGCATGTCGTCGGGAACTATTACAAGAGTCTCCCACCATAATGGATTTAAAGAATTAGCTTTATGGCATGTCGTCGGATACCACCATAAAGGATTTAAAGTACCTACCATTATGACTTGTCGTCAGATACCACCATATGTGTTGTCCACCATAATGGATTAGGATATCTACCATTATAGCACGTTGTCAGGTACCACCACATGTGTTACCCACCATAATGGACTTAAAGAATTAACCATCATTTATTTTAAATGTCTCTACAAGTAATGTACACCATTATGGCATGTCCTCAATATCACCTCATGCAATATCCACCAATATGGCTCCTTAAACATTACTCCAAGAGACATCAACCATCATTGCGTGATCGTCATCTCACAAAGATTGTGAAATGTAGAAGCATTATATCATTGTGAGATCATCACCTCACAATGACGATCATCACACAGGTACAAGAAAAAATCACCACGAATTCTCTCACGTGGTGTTATCATGGTGTCACACATATGACATCCATCATGAACCATATCAGAGGGTGGTAATAAGGGTTTACACCTCAAGTCTCTCAACGAGAAATGCATTGTTGGCATTACTGGTAAGGATGCAACCGGTAAATGGTAAAGTGGTGATGGTAACGTGGTGTTGTCATTGATGTCATTAGCTAACATTGTCCAAAAAGGGAACATGTGACAATAGTAGTGAGTTGACAAAGGAAACTATTTAGGAAAGCAGTAACCGATGTCATGGTGATGAGCAAAAATGCACTTATTGCTCTGAGAAGCAACCAGTAAAGACACTGATTGATACATTTGGTGTTCTATACTGCTATGATCTTGTGTTAGTTATTTCTTTTAGTGGATCTATTCTGCATACAGTATTAGTTAATTTATATCAATGTTTGAAGTTTTAGTGGGTGTCGATTCACACCTTCCCTCTCACCACAGGTTGGGACCATCATGCATTAGCAAGGGCTTGCACCTCAAACTTCTCCTTCATAGAGAAGAATGCATTAAGCAGATCTTCACGATGATGTGGCTCCCTTTGAAATAGCTATCAACCTTCTGACCTTCTTGTCCAAGGTTTCTTTTGATGAAATGTTAGACTCCCTCTGAATCTGATATCAACCTTCTTACCTCCTCATCCAGGGTTGCCTCTGATGAAATGCTACACCCTCTGAATTTGATATAAACCTTCTGACCTCCTTGTCCAAGGTTGCTTCTAATGGTTTGTCAGACTACCTCTTCATTGTTATTACCTCCTCTTTGAAGAAAATTTTTCAGCCACCAACTCAGTCCCATGACTGCAAGTATCAAGTTCTTTCTCCCTTGAATGCAATCTCTTATGCTTCTTGGTTCGTCCTTACTCAAAGGTGCATGAGAATTATCACCAGCATGCTTTAGGATAATATCATCCTTAGCGTGGAACTGTCGATTGTTGGTCATGAGAACTTTCTGAACCACTGAAAGATGAGTATGTATGTTGCAAGAAATAGCTCTTAGTAAGAAACTTTCCACATCTATACAACTTTAGTTGAGCACAAAATCTGCCTCATTCCTAGTTAAAGGATCTATAACATAGGTAATGAAAGAGCAGTTAATACGTTGTAATGTCCCTATAGAGAGACCTTGCACAAGTTCTCACAATTTGGTTTTCAAATGTTCATTCATTAGCACTAAATCTCATTTCAATCTTCTTTCACTATTATTCGGTTACAAAGACTAACATTGAGATAATACAATCTCCTTATATTGCATATACATAACCAAGCAATCCTAATATCAAGGACAAACTGACAAGCAAGCCAAATATATATTCTGGCTTCAGATAATTTTGCCTAAAAAGTATCTAGAGTGTGCTTGTTGTAATCTTCTCCCACATTGATGAGCATACCATCAGTTTCCTGGTAACAAGTTATCAATTCCAAACGTTCTATAAGATAAAGTCGAAGTGATTTTCTGTCAGCATTTTAATAGGTGCAAAGGAGAATCCATTGTAGGTTAAAATGAGGAGTATAGATGTTATATCAATGTTTTTTTTATCTAAAAGGCTTTGACCTAACCATTTGTAATTAATTCCTTCAAATGGAACCTCTCAAGACTTAAATAATCATATTTTTAAAAAAATGTGTTATTCTAGCAAAAATCAGAATGTCTAAAAAAGTGTAACCCACTATTGTGGGGTCACCCTCAAATGGAATTCATTGTGGCAATAGAACAAAAGCCCTAGTATAAGTAATCCCTTATCAATGCTGATATGTACAACATGCTTGGTTTGATAGATCCACATGCAGTGTGATTCCATAATAAAGATGTATTCTTCATTGCATACCCATGTAATTTTTAACTTTAGACTGAGTTAATTTGCAAGACAAGCCACATTGAACCTTTTCGAGTCTTTGGAGGGAAATCCTTAGGTTCAAGTGAGAGTATGTTTTGCTTAAGTTGGGTTTAAGAATGAAGGTTAGAGTGAGTTCCCATGTAAAGGAAACCCTATGTTTCCTTGAGCTCTAACCTGCATGGAAAAGAAGCTATGGCAGCAGCCTGGTAGTAAAGGAAGCTATCAAGGGTAGTTTAAGGCTTCACTTTCGTAGGAAAATGAATAAATGAGCTTCTGATAAGTATGTGGAGATTCAAAAATGCCATGTTGGTTGGTTATTTAAAGCATTATCACTGCTAGGAGGAGATAGTTGTGGCTTTTATCACTGTTGATGATGGTTAGACAAGTTTTTGGCTGTAGAAAGATGCATAGAGGGTATTGTTGTAGCAAATGTTAGTAATAGTACCCTGTCCCTTCGTAATAAACTGTCTGCCAATACAAGTAATTAGAATATACTTTAAACATAAGGAGCAATGAATCATGATTTGTATAGAGATTCTTTTAAACTACTAGCTGATTTAGAAAAAGAGGAAACTACCCATTGATGTAGAGTTTGCACCTGTAGGACACGTATGATTGCAATAGCATCACATGCAAATGTTGTTGTTTTTTTTATGGTGCACATAAGCTATGTTCTAGATATCCTCATATCCTTTTGATGGTTTTCGTTTTACATGAACCTTAGCCTTCGTATTTAAGCTCATTCTCAATTCTAACCAAGATGGATGATTTGCTACAAATGGATGGCATTGTTTTGTAAATAATTAGCGACCTGAAAATGTTTTTGTCCTTGAATATGTTTTAATCATATTAATGCCAAAAGTTGTAGTTTCATAACTCATTTGACAATTCCCCTAATAAGGTATTCATGTTAAAAAGATCTAATTCTAAGTCTCTTAAGGTCTGTATGAAGCTTGTTTCAAGAGCATGTTAGTGGAAGAGAGGGGACATTGTTAAGAATTTAATGACTATGATGACACTCAAAGGACTTCAAAAAGAAAAGAGCTTAGTAAGAAGTGAGAAGATAATCAACATACCTTTCAAGAGAGCGGGAAGGACAATCTACTATAAAAAGGGGATTGTCATAGAATAGAGGGAAAATACAGGTTCAGCTATGAGAGGGTGAATCGCAAGATACAAGAAATATGTAGAGTCAAGTCAAAGAAGTTATTCCTTATTATTTAAAATCTTCAAGGCTACATCAAATCTCAAGGGAAAACAATTACAAAGTGCATGTTAAAAGCTCTCAAGAAGCAAAATTTTCTTTATAGAAGTGCATTTTTTCTTCCAGCAACTTATAAGAGATGCAAATAAAAAGTAAACAAGATTGAAAGATAGCCATGATTGAAAATATAAGGAAATACTGATGAAAACTATACAAGTCATGTGGGAGCGAAAAGGGGACTCAAAGAACTAACTTAATATGATAGTACTATTGGGACATCAAGAAACATATGAAAATCTATGACAAAGCATATGTTGTGAAAGTTTAAGATGACTCCCCACTTTGCTTCCAAAGGTGGAGGAAAATTTAACAAGCAATTGAACACAAAGAAAGGACAACAACCTTTAAGGACAAACAAGTGTGATAGTGACAACACCATCTTACTCACATCTATTAAGGGTCTTTCAAGGCACAAGATTTCAAAGACAACAATCCCTGTGAAAGAAGTAAAGACGACATGATAAGAGGTAGATACAACAAATTGTAGATAGTCTATGCTTGATAAGGAATAGTGGTAGGGTGTCTCCTGTTGTAATATGTACAAGGAAGGAGATGTTCCACTTCTCCTTGGTTTGTTAGGAGTCAAAAAGACTACTCTTTCTACAAACCTTAAGTGGAAATTGATAAGAGGTGATGAACATTGTTGGAGTAACAATGGTGTGTCTAATATTGAATGATTCAAAGGAGGAGCATGATATTTGGAATAGCATTAAGTTTGGAACAATAATAGAGAATGTTATATTTGAAGAACATAAAAAGGAAGTGGACTACTCTAATAAATTTGTTACTAAGAACAAAAGAGCATCATATCCCATTGAGTTTATACCAAATGTAATGATTCCTTCTATTGGGACTTGTCTTCAAATTATTGTGTTGTTGTCTTGTGATGTATTTGGAGCATTACAACTAATAAGAAAGCTCACACTTGCTCAAACAATGTATCAATTTATTATTAGATACATTACTCTAGGATTAGGGACAAATGATGGTTAGAAAAGGGGAATTAAAACTCAAACTGATGCCAAACTATTAGAGGAACAAAATTCGTACCATAATGCTAATGTCTCAAAGTGTTTCAAGTATAAGACAATTGAGCAGGAGACAACTATGTAATTGTTGCCCAAATTTTCCCTCTCATCCATTTTCAGCCATAGCCTTGTTTTCCAAGTGAAATGCTCAAGTGTCGAAAATCTTTGTGTTTTCTGCCTTTTAATGTCGAGAGTCCAATGTGTTTTCTGCTCAAATGTCAAAAACTCGGTGTGTTTTCGACCTCCTCTCGGTAGGTTCGGGATGTTTCTGCCTTTTGGTTCGAAAGTTCGGTGTGTTTTCGACCTTTTCGCTCTGAAAATTCAATGTGTTTTCGACCTTTGCTCGAAAACCCTCTGTGTTTTCGACACCCCTTCTGTGTTTTCGGCCCTAAGCACGCAACTCCGATCAAGCGGGTCCCGGTGCCTAAGGCCGTGCCGACACAGAAAAGGATCCGACAGCTATCGCATGATCGCATGGGATCTTCCGATCCCATGAGATCATACGACCACCACCGTTGATGCGGTGTCAGCAAAGGATCGGTAGTCAAGACAAGTGCTAGCGGTTATCGGGTAGCATCTTCTGATTAGTCGCATGATCGCATGGGCTCTTCCGAGCCCATGCGCCCATGCGACTAACCACCTGTGGTTCCAGCAGTTAGCATCACGCGGTTGGTCGCATGATCGCATGTGGTCTCTCAACCGCATGAGATCATGCGACAAGCGGTCAATGGGGCCCGAGGTTTCTACATTGGCGCAAGTGCGAGGAGATCCGACAGTGGTCGTATGATCTCATGGGATCTTCCGATCCCATGCGATCATGCGACAACCGTTAGATGGGAATCTGGAGGTTGCAGTGGGTCCTATGCCAGGGGTGCCGAGGTGTTTGCTGGGGTAGCGGCCGGGACGAGTAAGGGAACGACATGTGGCTGATCTTGTGGGCTCGAGCATTTGTGGAAAGCAAAGGGGGATTTTTAAGAGTAGTCGCATGATCGCATGAAGGCCTGTCGGCTCATGCGATCATGCGACCGTTGACTTTTTCAAAGCGGTGCAATTTTTTTTGTCGGGCCGGACTTTGTTGGCGGAGGTTTAGCGGTTACCATTCTTTTCCTTCTAACTTGGCGATGTCCGTAAAGGTTTCTTTGTTCGCCGAGCTGGCGGATATGATTTAGCAGGGGCCTCCAGACTTGGCAAAGAGCGCGGTTGCGCGGTTAACTTGTTTCGCGTGGTCGCTAAGAGGAGCCCGAGGTTAAGGAAAAGTTCACGCGACTTGGCGACTAGGAAGAAATGAACCCGGGGTGAAACTGGGGTTAAGTTTGCAGTGCATCTTGGGCCCAAACATTTGTGGCAAGCAGAAGCAGATTATAAAAGACTTGTCGCATGATCGCATGATGCCTTTTTGGCTCATGTGATCATGCGATCGATGACCTTTTCGTAGGGATGCTGAGGTGGCTTTCCTTGCAGGTCCAGGTGTCTTGCATGGCCAAGTGGCAGTTTCAAAGGGGTTGTCACATGATCGCATGAGGCTTTTTTAGCTCATGCGATCATGCGACCAGTGTTATTTCAAAGTGGCCTATTTTTCATGGGCTTTCTTCTGAAGACATTTGCAAGTGCGGGTAGCTGAGAATTGATGACTTTGGAGGCAATCGCAGCTGGGAGAATTTGTAGAGATCTTTTTGGCACCGTTTTGGGTCCTTTCCAGGATCTGGGATCGGATTTTGTGCATTCATGGCAGAGTGGGCTTGCAGGGGGGTAGATGGATCCAGGCTTTTGTGTCTGCAGGTTGATTTCAGTACAGGATGGGCACGCAAAGAAAAGGATATCTGATCTGTTGAGATATTTTCAGAGAAGCATTTATGATCAGAAGTGACTGTTTTAGGGTTGATTATTTTATGCATATCTATGTAACCCTAGTTAATTTTTTGACTCCTGCCTGTGTGCAGTTGAGGGATGTATATAACATTTTTTTTGGAGCCTGTAGTGTTGAGAATTCGCTTTTTGTAAAAAAGGAAAGACTCTTTTCTTGGAAAACTATCTATAGCATTTCTTCCTGCTCTCTGGTTTTTCACATCCTGTAAGTTCTCATTGATAATACAAATATTGCAAAGCATTCTGTGACATTTTCCTTGTCCTCATGCCTTCCTTGTTTGGCTTGTCTCTTATTGGATTGAAGTTTATGCATGTTGTCAATAGAAATTGGGGTTCCTGGTCCCTCTCACTTTCTGCAATTTTGTGTGTTACTGTGTCTGATCTGATTTAGATGTTTTGTGGGTATGCTATAGCCCCTAGCAGTCTTGTCTCATTCCTACACCTGGTCGCAGAGGAGGATGTTTGTTTGCAGGTCATAGGTTGAGTTTTCTGTTCAAGCCTTCTTATGAAATACTTATGCAAACCTATCTAGTGAGTGGTGACTTATTAGACCTGATTCCTCCATTGATTTCATCCCTCTATACTGAGATCCAAACCCTAGTTTCGGTGCATCACCTAGTAGGTAGATTTGCTTTCCTGTTATTTCATTTCATGCATTCCTTCTAACTCTTTCCCCTCAAAGTTTACTTTCCTGTCTAAGAGAAAATCAGGGTGATTATCCAAGAGGAACCAGCGTAGAATCTGAAGGTCTCATCTCGGTTAGCAAAAGGTCCCACAACCTTGAGATGATTCCCATGTTATACTGGATTATCAAGACTACGAGAGCTTGAGATCAGAGGTACAAATTCAGTGTATAACAGTAATAGTAAGCAAAAGACCTTGGATAAGAAGTGGTAAACATTCAAGAGGACAAGAAGTAAAGACAGTCCACCTGCATATGAAAAGACCAATGTGTAACGCATGCAGTTTTTCCCTTTCTTCAAATAGATTTTAGATCTCAATAAAGTATAAACAGAAAAAAAAAATACTAACAAATGAGTTCCTTTGAAAGAAAACTCTCTGCAGATTTTCAAGGCGCGGCTACCTTCTGAAAAGATTTTCAATACAATCTTATTTAATAGATAAAAGTAAAATCATGTGTGTTTTTAACCAGAAAACACATAAGGTCAACACTCAATCCATCAACATGGAAAAGAATGTGCAGATTTAAAAGAACATTCACTTCTGATATTATCAAAATATTCACTGCTTAAAACTAAAACTTCCTCACTAATTCTCTATGTTGCTCCAAGTGTAAAATCAACCCATATAATAGTTAAGCTTTCTTCCAATATAACTTATTTCCATAGGAAAATATATCATACATTGATAAATAACAGTATCTGCCACTTCAAAAGCTTAAACATATATATAAAACCATAGGATATTATATATATTCAATCATATCAGTTTTCAGAAAACTTAAAGCATAGACTTCTGAAAATAGTTTCAGAATCTTAGAGAACCGACTCCCTTCTCCCAAAAGGAGAACCTTGTTACAATTAAAATAATGTTTCCCCTCTCCACCTGCAGCTACAGAACTCCAGCCAGAAAAAGAACCATTTCTTTCTCATTCTATTGCCTATTTAACTTCCTTTCCTCCCAATGATATTTTTCAGTTTTAATAACTGAATCTTTCCTTCCGATAAAATCTATTTATCCACTTTCTTTTACTTTATTGGACATGATGTTCTTAAACATTATGTTTGCAAAGGTAGTAATAAACTATAGACACATAATGTATAGTTAAATTTTAAAACTTTGTCTAATTTAACTTTGGTGTTAATTTCTATAGCCGTTGGCCTATTTGAGATACCTCTACACAGTCGCGTGTATCTTTTGATTGGAAACAAATTAGGCTAATCGCTTGGGTCAGATCTTGCGTCATTTGTTTCCCCACAACATATCCAAAACTGGGCTAAATCCAACGGTGGAGTCAAAAGTTATGGCTCTCGCACCGAGACCTATTTTTCAGCCTACTAATTTTATGAACATATCAAATTTTAATTTATGCAAGCTGGTTGATACTATATACACCGAAAAATGGTCATCTAGACTATTAGCCCCCTTTCTAGCATTATTTGCTAAAACATCAATTGCTTATTCTTGATCAAATCCTAATTCTACCATTTATTCGATTATTTTCTATAAATTAACTATTTTATCCTAAGTCTTTATTTAATTAAAAAGAATTCCCTTTTATTAAATAAAAAGCCGCACTTTTCTTCTTATCCTAAGTTGCACAAATAAAACAAATAAAGAAAAGTATTTTTTGTCTCATATGGACATAAAGTCAACTCTTATTTTCTCATTGGAGGAATCTTGTGCACATGGATTGATCCTTCTTTTATTTCCATCATTGATTAAATCTTTTGCTTCTTAATCTCCATCTTAAGTTGATTCTCATTTCTTATAAAAGAAGAGCTCTCTTCTCATTTTAGGTTAATCATAGGATCTTGAGTTTTTATGCTAATGTTATGCTGCAAATTTTTTAGGTCACTTTGGAACTTTTGAAGATTTGGAACATTCTTGGCTTTTGCATTCACATGCTATCTTAGTTTCATTCTTGCATCATAGTTTAGTTTCTTTCATGGCATTCTTAATCTAGTTTCCTTTATGTTATAGATTAAGCTCACATAGTTTAATGAACAAAGATTTGTAATACTTCTATCTTTCATTTCCATAGCTTAGCTTGCATCTTCATTCTAGCATAGTATTGCATTGCATTCTCATTTAGATTTCTTGAAGATATTGACATTTTTGCCTTTGCCTTCATTGAATCTCTCATTGCACAGTTTACTAGCAAGGTTATAAGCTTAATAGGTCTAGTTGAGAGCATTCTTAACACCCTTGCACTCCATGCCTAGGGAGCTCTAGGTCACTTTCTCAAGGTTTCCCACTCATGGATTTCCTTGGATATAATGACTTAGAGAAGTGCACTTTTTAGAGTACACAGATACAGCTAGAAAATGAAATAAAATATTTTGGCTCCAATGTTGCACTGAAAATAATATGTGGAGAATGTTTGTATCTGAATATAATTGTTAAATTTGGAATCCATTTCCTTTTGAGCACCCATTTTTGAGAAATTTTTGCAAATGGTATCGAAAATTGAAGTGATATATCGTTGGAAAGGTCTTTCCGAGCCTAATCCAACTATGCTAGTTTCATTCTCAGATTTTACCATTTGATTAGCTATTTTTATTTGCAGATTATCTGATTTTTTATTTTGCTAACCTTGTGGGCCTAACAAATTGCGGTTGTAGGTGCACTTGCTTGAGAAATTTGTCATAATTGCATGTTAAAGGGCTACTAACGGTTTTTGTAGGGCTACCCAAAAAGCATTAAAAAAAATAAAAAAAATTGCTTGTTTTTATTTTCTTTCGAGTGTGGCAATTACTAGTTGTTTCATTTCATAGAAACTTAATACCTTGTTGTAAGAACTTTGAGGTGGTAGGAGATTATGCTCTTCACCCTTGAGGTGAATCAAAAATTCGGACCCATCTTGGGATTTTGAAAACAAGGGAGTAATTGAACCTCTTCTAGGTGTGTTTGGGAGAAACTTTGAGATAGGGGAGTATGCTCTTCACCCTTGAGGTGAATTAAAACCTTGAACCTCACAAGTTGATCCACTTTTTGTTTAGTATAGAAATCTTTTAGCGGGCCTGCTCTTGAGCAATCAAGAGGAACGACCCAAGTGGGGACAATCCTTTTGCTGGCTCTTCCAACCCACTATAATCTCAAGGCTATCAAGGACACAAAACTTTGGTAGACATAGCACTTGTCTTCGCTTGATGTGAGTAGCTCATGGGATTGCGACCATAGGGAAAACATTGAGCAAGAATGCTTAAGGTACTCTTGAGGCCGCGAGGTCCGTTACTTGTCGTAAGGTAAGGAGTCTCTTATGGGGAGCAAGAGGGGTTCTATGAATGGAAGCCCTTACTAGAACCTTTAGATAGAGGCCACCCTATTTTTGCCGCTTAGTTTCTTGGTGCAAGGATTGATCCAAGTGGAATAACCCGGATCACCCCAAGACACTCACCATATGTGTTCCTTTGGTTGCGTCATTTGACACTTCCACAACAACACCAACATCTATTGTGGGCAACCACTTTGTGTGAGGCAATGGAGCATCAAGTTGCGGGCCAAGTTGTTAAGTAATGAGCCTTGTCCTTCTAGGTAGTAATTGCTTGAACTGTTTTTGATTGTGCTATACCAGTGTAAACGTTCTTAACATTCAAACAAAATGGTAGCATTCATAGTTTTTCATTTTGATATCACAAGTGCTTGTCTTAGCAAGGTTGTTTTTGCCCTTGTTCCAAGTGTTCTATGACATGTTTGATCCTATACTATTTGCAAACCTATCTTTTATTTGTTGTTACTGCTTGTCAAACTGAGAAATTGCACTGTCCAACCTACGAATTTGGTCAAAACGCTTCAAAATTGAGATTTTTATGTTCACTGGTCAAGGAATCACCTAAATCTGCAACAGTATCGTGTTCTTTGCTGAGAAATATCGTGCGATAGTTCGCGCTTGCTGGACTGTCGCCTGGCTAGTGTGGACTCTATCACTCTCCCTGCCTAGAGTCTATCGCCCCACCTAAGGCGAAGTATCGCCTGGTCTT
Organism: Chamaecyparis obtusa; assembly: GCA_027943335.1. Taxonomy (NCBI): domain Eukaryota; kingdom Viridiplantae; phylum Streptophyta; class Pinopsida; order Cupressales; family Cupressaceae; genus Chamaecyparis; species Chamaecyparis obtusa. The sequence goes on from BSBK01002032.1 coordinate 1,818,824, forward strand.
AAAGTATCACCCTGTCTGCTTGGAAAGTATCGCCTAGAACCTTTTTGTTGTCTTGTTGCTGTTGTAATCTGGAGCTGCTAAAACTTGCATTTTAACCTTTTGTAGAGTGTCTTTTTCTGTTCTTACCTGAAGCTAGTATGTTATCTGCATGCTTAGATTTGTTCTAGACTAAAACAAATGAGTTAAAACTATTGGATTTAAGCCTAACAAATGCTACTCTTGATCACTCATCACACCACGGTTACCTCTCTAGCTACTTGCTAATCGAGCTTCTTGCTCATCTCTCGGCTTTAGTCAATTGATTGTTGTAAGTGCTTGAGCACTCTTGACAAGCCATCTCTATTGTTCTACTTTGACAAGTGATCTTTATTAGCTTTGCTTATCTCAATATCTGAGAAACTTTATCTCATTCTATTAGTCAACCAACAATTATTTTCATGTCGGTTACAACTCAGTCTCAATTTGAGCAGGAGAGTCATCCTTCATTCAATTATACACAGTTACCTTCTCCAACTAGATGCTCACGAGCACCCGCTAGCAACGACAATTCTAGTTCTGACCAATCTAAGGATTCTAAAGCTACCCCATGGTACAAAGGGGGTTTCCTCTTTTCCGCGTTCAAGACCTCTCAAAACACAGACAGTTCTCACTCACTTTGACTGAACAAGAGAAGTTCTGCCATTTGCAAGAACATTTTGAGCGTAAGGACAACCAAGCACATCTAGACAAAGAATACAATCAACACATAATGGATGCTACTAGGCGCATGACTTTTAGAGGGATGTCTCATGAGCAACCCGAGACTAGTAGTTATGAGCATAGACCTCTTTTTGGCACTAATGGAAACTATGGCAACAACACACCACCAAGGTCTCCTCCGAGACAGACTTTTGAGGTACCTTCTTCACCTCCTAGACCTCCTCCCTCTCAACATGAGGAAGAGGCTAATGATGATATTTCTAGTGAAGATCTTATGAGGTTTGAACAAGATGAGGTCTCCCAACGCTTGATGCACAAACTATTGGAATGCAATGGAGATCAGTATTTTCAATCTATGACTTCTAGAGGATACAAACTTCCTCCTGGCTATGATGTCTGCCCGATCATTCAAGAAAGGGTACCAATAGAAATTGAAATCCTTAGAGAGGAACTACATCGGACAAATCAACGCCTTGCCCAAATGGCAATAGAAAGGAAACCTCCAAAGGTCTCTTTCGTAGAATCTATTTGTGCTCTTCCCTTTGATAGGAGTCTATACATGGTCCCATTTCCTAGGGATATTGAGGTTCCCAAATATGACAAGTATGATGGAAATGGTGACCCCCATGACCATGTGCATCACTTTTACGCTCTTAGCATGGACTTCCTTCACGAAGACACATTTCTTCTACGACTGTTCCCTAGAAGTTTAAGAGGCCAAGCTTTGGAATGGTTTGCAAAATTGACACCACCTCTTAAGACTTTTGATGAGTTGGCTCAGTGCTTTACCCAACATTATTCTTACAACATCCAACAGCCTATCACCATGATAGATCTCAGTGCTCTAAGACAAAATCAAGGTGAGCCATTTGCTACTTACTTGCAACATTGGAGGTCATTGTATTCTCGATATCCTCGTTCGCTACCTGAAAGTGAAAAGATCGACATTTTCGTCAACACTCTTGTGCCTGAGCTATTTTATGATGTAAGGAAACAACCGTTCTCCTCTTTCAATGACATGGTTGAAAGTGCATATCGAATTGAGGATGTAGCTATAAGAAAAGGGGATATTGTTATCAATAAAGATGCTAGAGGCAATGGCAAAGACAAGAACAAACCTTGGAATAGAAACAAGTATGTTGTTAATGATGGGGTTGTAGATGTTCCTAAAGATAAAGAGCCTGCTTTCAATCTCTCCAAAGCTATCTATGCAACAAAACAACAAGAGATTGCCAACGTTCATAGTGCTCCTAAACCTTAGTATGCAGATAAGCCAAAGAAGTTATTTCAACGACGAGTCTATACCAAGTTGGTAGAACCTTACGATGTGATTCTTAAGACTTTGGTTGCTAACAAGTATCTTACACTTCCTGACAAACCTGGTAACTACGATCTGCCAGTTAAGCCTGATTGGTGGAGAGAGGATTCTTATTGCCATTATCATAGAAACAAGGGACATACGACGGACAATTGTTTTAAGCTTAAGGATGATATTCAAAACCTCATTGATGAAGGCACAATTTCTACCGATGGCTTAACTAAAAATTCTGATCACACAGCTTTCAAAGATCCTTTACCCAAGCATGACAAAGGGGAGTCCTCTCAAGCAAATAAGAAGAATCATGATGCAAAGATCAATTATACATATCCTTCTAATGCGTCTGTGATCAATATGGTAGAGCCCGTTGAGAGTGTTCTTATGATGAGATCTCAAAATGATAATGATGCCAATCATGGTGTGCCAAAATTGGTCTTGCGAACATTGGATGGTTTATCTTCCCGAAGTGAGACACTGAATGCTTTTACTAGGGGGCAAGCCAAGATTGTCCTTAAAACTGCACCTGATCCTAAGCAATCCTCGTCTTCCAAACAAGCGGCTCCTTCAGCCACCCCTAGCTATGATCTTGTCCAACACTTGCAACGGACACCAGCCCAAATATCTATTTTTGAGTTGCTTCAGTTATCCCCTTCACATAGATAAATTCTTGAAGAAGCTCTGCTTGCAACACGTGTCCCCAATGACATTGATCTGGATCAGTTCCAAGCTATGGTCAACCATATTTCATCTCCTCTCTCTCTCTTTTTCTGCAAAAGATGACTTGTCTCTTGTCCACCCTCATAATCTTGCTTTACACATCGAAGTTCTAGTCTACCACACCCGAGTCTATCGAGTCCTGATAGACAATGGTGCAGGGTTAAATATTGTTTCTTTCAATGTGATACAACAATTGGGTTTGTCATAATTCGCTGTAGATTCTACAAAGAAGATCACTATAAAAGCTTATGACAAGGTGGAAAGGTCTTCCAAAGGTCTTATCACAATGCCTGTCCAAGTGGGCCCTGTCACAAAAGATATTAGTTTCCAAGTATTGGACATCCCACTCACATATAACATCCTTTTGGGTCGTCCTTGGATCCATAACATGCAGGCTGTTCCTTCCACTTATCATCAGTGCGTCAAATTTTCATACAATGGCATTGAAGTTGTGATTTCTGGAGACAATACTATTGCTATCAATGCTCTTGTTGCTGCTGAAACATTTGTTCCTCACAATGAACCTTTTAATGATCCCAGTACTTCCATGATTGAGGCTAAACAATCATTCAAAATGACGAGTATGGGTATGGGTGAATACACACTGAATTCCTTTGCTACTATGCCTCTTTCTCCTAGATCATATGGGAAACCTTCTGATAAGATGAAGCCTTCCGCTTCTGCTATGACAATGTTTGGTAATACTCCCATAATCAGTGATTCAGGCACAGATACAAATGAGTCACCGCTACACACTATGGTTCAAATGGGAGATGATCTTCCTTCTACCTCACTTCTTTGGGGACAAGAAGACATACCTAATGATGATATGGATGAGACCTCTATGTCTAGAACCCATGTACCTAATGAATCATTGAACTATGACAGACAACATTGCAACATTGCGCGACTGCTACAAAGAGGCAACATGAGTATCTCTACTTCAGAAGAATCTTCCATGACAGATATGGAGGTGGATGTGGTTCATACTTATAGTGACCAACCCGACGTAGTTGATGAGTCTCGCATAGGGTTTGATGAGTTTGTTCCACGTATTTCCTTAGTGGACTACATTGGTCCTTCTATGACAAGTCTAGATCTTAACACTTTTGGAGCCTACCCTATAGGCTCAACTTCTCTTGTCACAAGAGATGACACCCCTCACATAAATTCTATTGAACCAATCACTTTATTTCATCTCGCAAAATCATATCTCATAGCTTGGTCCACTCAGGATCAACATGTCATTACACCTGTTACTTCTTCCACCAGTGAACCAGCAACAAAAAGGACTAAATCAAAAATCAAGTGTCACAATCATCGAATCAAAAGAAAAGAGCAATGGTCGGATAGCAAAAACCACATTGTGGCGGTATTCGAACTTAAAAAAAGAAAAAATAAAGATCTCAAAAATAATGATTGTCAAATAAAAGATGACACGCTGATTCTCTACAAAAAAAATAGTGAATTTTTTTAAGCATGATCTCATATCTGTCATATTTCAGCCCATTCCTAGAGCTGAGATCAAAGTTGCTAATGCCTTGGTTACTTCAGCATCCATTTTCCAATCGACAAAGCATAAATCCCGCTTCAAGTTCCTGGTGGATGAATTACGCTATCCTGCCCACAACTCCTACAATCCCACCATCTTTTCATATCTCCCAGATCATATTATTCCTGAAAATCCACCATGCCATTTCCTTCGTCATACCTTCCACTTTGGCCTCGTCTCTGGTGACTTGTATAGGAAGGGTCTAGGTGGAACTCTCCTTAAGTGTCTAGAAATAAAAGAATAAAAAAAGATGCTAGCTGAAACCCACAATGGCATATGTGGATCACATTTTAATGATCCTCCGCTAGCTTAGACATTACTTAGGGCTGGTTATTATTGGTCGAACTGGTTGAGACCTCCTATTGTCACAACTGCAGCATTTGGGCTTGGGGCCTATCAGTTATCTACATCAGAGGAAGCAAAGCTTTTAGAGCTTATCAATGTTCTTCATCTAAAGAAGTTCCCTCCTTGATGCCTGTTTATGTTTGGGGGCATCCTTTGTACATATTTATGATCCTAAAAAAATTCCAAAAAAATTCATATATGATGCTGAAAAAATCATAAAAAGCATAAAATGTCTTGAAAAAATGAGCATTGTAGTGAAAACCTAGCAATAGGCGCTTTCATGTCTCATCCAAAAAAATAAAAAAAATAAAGAAATTAAAAAAAAAAAAAATTGAAAAAGTGCCTTGGTGAAAACTTGGAAATAGGTGCCTTGGTAGCAAAAATACAAAAAAATTATAAAAAGTCCAAAAAAAATCTATCAAGTGGTGAAAACTTGGAAACAGCCGCTACTTGTGACCCTCTGCATCTATGTCTATCAATCTTGTGTGGCGCTCCATCACTCCACTTCTCGCTTTGCCTCTCCTAGCTTGGAATTGATTCTTATCTTAGTCTAGGGGGCATCTGTTGTTTTGAGCTTATCTTGGGTCTCTTTGTGCGTCCGGGTTTCTGGAGCAACTTCGTTCAAATGGTGTTTTTCAATACCACCCCAAACAGTGTTTCTTAACACTACTCTTGTGTCAAGTGTTTTTAACACTTATTAGATATCCTTACCCGCAGTCTAGTATGATACATTATTTCTCATTGGCAGATGCGATACTCAAAGTTTGACTCTATTACCAACACACACACACTTGTTGAGATTTGTTGACCTTTATTTTTTCTTTGTGTGCTGTCTATGATGATTTTTTTATGAGTGTTTTCTCCCTGAGAAGTTTTTGATGATGCATAGCTAGAAGACTGAGGGCATTAGAACATATTTTATTGCTTTATCTGCTTGTGGGTATATTTTGTTAATCATAAATGTCATGAGCATTTATGGTGGTCTTACTTGACACTAAGGATTGACAAAGTATTATCCTTGACTATTTTTGCAAGTGCATGCTTATAGCTATCCTGACTTTCTTGTGTCTTGATGCTAGCATAATCTTGCTATATCAAACTTAGGTAATCTCACTGCACTAGTCATCTTGACCTACATGTCTTTGATGCCTAGGTGAGATTTCCACATTTCTATCTGATACAGATCATATTCATATCCACATAGTTATGCTAGTGTGTATTGTATAATCTTACGACGTTACCAATAACGCTCAATGATGATAATTAGATGTCTATTGGCATTGTAACCTTGCAAGTAAACCATCTTTTCATAGTAGCTTGCATTCTTAGGTTCATGTTAGATTAGTTTTGCATCTTGCATATGGAGAGAGCTCTCCTTTCATCTTTTACAGACTTGTTAGTCAAACTACGCTCACCTTTCACTTCTTCTTGATCATGTCTTTCACTTCTTGTCTTTCATATCACATCATTTTCTATTCATTTTGGGATCGAAACCGAAATCTGAGTTCACCTTGATCATCAAAATCACATTTCTCCTTCTTCCGCGCAGTTGGCTGACCATTTGAGGCCTAATCCTTCGATCTTCGCTGGGGTATTCTTCACTTCTTCATCCCCATCTCTTTCAAACTTCTAGGCTTTCATTCACTTTCATTCATTTTCATCTCGCCTTCGATCTATGCTGGGGCATATCTTCACTGTTTGATGGTTATTTTGTTCTCTCTTTGATTATGATTTCTAGTGATTTGATCATGTTGCTCTTGCTTCTACATTCCCTCTACCAGATTTTGCTTTCAATCCTGAGGGGGCAAACACATCATATCTTATTGGCTATTTTCCAAAGCATATGCTTGACCATTTCTTTTTCTCTGATCAATCTATCTTTGCACTTGACATGTTAGTTCTTGTCTCGAGTTCTGATACTGTCCATCTCTTTCCTAAGTGTTCAGTACTATCACTACCAGACTAACCTTGCTGGATTTGCTATTTGCTATCTCTTTGCACTTCATTCTTTGGAGTCAGACTGTTTGCCTTCTTGGCTGATCTATTCTTTTACGTAATGTGTTCCCTGATCGATCACACATTAGTCAAAGAGGGGCAAATGTATACACCTAAAAATGCTCATCTAGATTAGCCCCCTTTCTAGCACTATTTGCTAAAACATCAATTGCTTATTCTTGATCAAATCCTAATTCTACCATTTATTTGATTATTTTCTATGAATTAACCATTTTATCCTAAGTCTTTATTTAATTAAAAATAATTCTCTTTTATTAAATAAAAAGCCCCACTTTTCTTCTTATCCTAAGTTGCACAAATAAAGCAAATAAAGAAAAGTACTTTTTGTCTCATTGGAGGAATCTTGTGCACATGGATTGATCCTTCTTTTATCTCCATCATTGATTAAATCTTTTGCCTCTTAATCTCCATCGTCTGTTGATTCTCATTTCTTATAAAAGAAGAGCTCTCTTCTCATTTTAGGTTAATCACAGGATCTTGAGTTTTTATGCTAATGTTATGCTGTAGGTTTTCTAGGTCACTTTGGAGCTTTTGAAGATTTGGAGCATTCTTGGTTTTTGCATTCACATGCTATCTTAGTTTCATTCTTGCATCATAGTTTAGTTTCTTTCATGGCATTCTTAATCTAGTTTCCTTTATGCTATAGATTAAGCTCACATAGTTTAATTAGCAAGGATTTGTAACACTTCTATCTTTCATTTCCATAGCTTAGCTTGCATCTTCATTCTAGCATAGTATTGCATTGCATTCTCATTTAGATTTCTTGAGGATATTGGCATTCTTTCCCTTGTCTTCATTGAATCTCCCATTGCATGGTTTACTAGCAAGGTTATAGGCTTAATAGCTCTAGTTGAGAGCATTCTTAACACCCTTGCACTCCATGCCTAGGGAGCTCTAGGTCGCTTTCTCAAGGTTTTCCACTCATGGATTCCCTTCGATATAATGACTTAGAGAAGTGCACTTTTTAGAGTACACAGATACAGCCAGGAAAGGAAATAAAATGTTCTAGCTCCAATGTTGCACTAAAAATAATATGTGGAGAATGTTTGTATCTAAATATAACTGTTAAATTTGGAATCCATTTCCTTTTGAGCTTCCAGATAGGCACTGTGAGTTGCCAGCTAGGCACTGTTAGCTGCCAACTAGACACTGTGAGTTACCAACCACCTTTCATCATGACATCGCCTGTGTGTGCTACCCCATCATATGCGACGGTTTTGGACTTCACATAAAACCTCTTCAAAAGCCCAGGTCTGATAATCTTTAAAAGAATTTACTTGCAGAGAGTTAGTTATTTGACTAGAATATTACATCGGTCAGATCTTCGACTTGAACTTGAACTTGAACTTATGAAGGTTCAAGGTTCAAGTTCAACTTTGACATATTGCTAATTTAAAGATTGACAACATAAAGACTGCGACCTTCTTTCAAACTCTGGCAGAACTTGAACTTGAACTTGGGAAGGTTCAAGTTCAAGTTTGACTTTCATATATGGCTAACTAAAAGACCGATGACTTTAAAGATTAGAATCTACTTGTGACCTCTGACAGAAGTTGAACTTGAACTTAGGAAGGTTCAACTTCAACTTCAACTAAGACTTTTTCCTGTGCAAAATAATTGTCCAGGAGAGCAAAGCATAATACAAGTGTAACAACTGGCTCTGACTGGGGATGTGGACTGTGAGGGACACAAAGAATCCAGAAATCTCTAATACGAGGCCAGTGCCTTATCCATTGGGCCATAGAGTCATTATATCATAGAGGATGGGGAACCACTTCTAGAAAGGACAACACACCAAAACTAAACCCCTAAACTAAGCAAACCAGAAACAAGCCAAAACACCTAAACTAACCAGCACAACCCAAAATTTTATTTACAAAAAGACAAGGCTAGCAGCCCATACCTCCAAAGATGCCTCTCACTGCTCATGTGAAGCCATTAACTGGCTGAGAAAAATATGAGCCTTTTCGGGTCAACTAGTTGCATATGAATGCAAGATCCCCATACCGTCTTTTCTTGGTAAGCTCTACATGGCAAGAGTTCTGATCAATCATGTACATGATCTTAGCAAGGTGATAGTCATATCCAAACAACCATGTCTCATCATAAATTTAAGGCTGCAATTTCTTGCCATCACTTTGAGTGAAGTAATTTATGTCACAAACAACTACATCATTCTCTTGGGAAAAATAGGTTAAACCATTCATTAGGAAGGCATTGGAGAAGAACCTCGTAGAAGCATTCAAACCAAAACCTAGAGCTGGGTCTGTTGAAAACCAGTCCTGTGTAAGTCCATCAACAACTTTATTTTCAAAATAGAATGCCTCCAACGTTTGGGGCTGAGACCACTTCTCTTGAGTTGGGGTGAGATCAAACAGCAAGGCTTTGTATTCAATCTTCTCATCAAAGGCACAAACTCTAAATTCTGGTTCATCAACTATCACATTATGAACATCATTGGATTGAAAAATGAAAGCATCAAGATCCTTGTATTTGGAAATAGAAAGCATCAAGCCCAAGGCATCATTTACCTCAACCGTACATAGATTGTCATGTGCCTCGATGATCTTTTGAACATCACCCACTATATCATCTTCAGCTGACTCAAGAAACCATGGATTATTCATTGAGGGAGCTTCTAATCGGTTATCATGCTTTGGACTGGCTGTAGCTTCTTTTCTTTGCTGATGTATGATCATGCTGCCATAATTGTCAAGACAACCTTTTTCCTGCTCTTTTCCGGCATACAGAAGATCATAAGAGATGAAGAGGGGATTATTTTGAACTACAAAATCTTTGATAAACTCAATAGGTGAGTATAATGCATTCACACTACCCCAAACAATCTCATCATCTATAGTCTTTAATTGATTCTCTACTGCTGTCATATCAGCCACATTCTTGCTTTGACATGCAAAAGAAAAATTAGAATTCACGGTTTCTTCATGCATGTTACAAACTGAACTATCATTAGGACATCTAGCTAAGGGCAATGTTCATTGAAAACTACTTTCAATGACCATAGGATCAAACTTAGCAGGAAAAACCTCTCCTTGTTGCGTGTGATTAAAATCTTCATTGAGTGAAAATAAAGGTTGGAAATCAAAAGTTTTTATCTCTTTATCATCACTTACCAACAACTCGTCTATGGCATGAGGCTCTTCTTCAAAATGCAGCTCTTCTTTCTTGGCTTGTTGTTGATTTCCCTTTTGTTGCTAATCAGAACTCCAAAGCATTGATGATTCTGTTATTGTTGTGGAAACATCTAGATCATCTAAGACCAAGGGATTGGAGAACAAGTGTTCTTTAATCTCTTATTCTTCTCTTGATATCTCTGTAACAACTGGAGATCCTTGATCAAAAATTTTGAGATCATTGAATCTTTGATACACCCATTCTAGTAGTATGGCGGATCGACGATCCTCAAAAAGATTCAACTTGCTCTCCTCAGCTTCACAGATGCTCCCTTTGAAGGCATTCCACAAATATTGGAGCATTGGATCTTTCTCAAAATTTATCTCATCAGTAGTAGGTGTCTTTTGAGGCTGCTCTTTTAATCCCATTTCTTGATCACTCATAACTATATAGTTGCAAGAAATATAACCCGATGAAATCACCAGAGCTTTTTCCTCCACAACCTCCAATTCTTTCTCAAGCTGCTATACTTTCCTCTTGCATGCGTCCAAATCTTTGAGCTTGTGAAATCTATGACACAAAATCATCCATAGCAAGGCAGAGGTATGGTCATCTTCAAGGCTTATCTTCAGCTTCACAACCTTTGAAATACTTTGTTTGTAATGTTCCCAGAAATCTTGTAGAACCTTATCATTCATGTGAAGAATCTCCGAGATAGTGGGGTCTGGTCTTTTTCTCATTCTTGTAACTCTCTAGGATTTGCAACAAGAATTAGCAGAGTCACCACTTTATCAGAGTCGCCAATCTCCTACACATGGAGATATACATATAAAACCAAGGAAATAATTATTCAATACTGTTCTTTGCTTCCGTCCCCAGCAGATTCGCCAAAAACTTTTAGCATACAGTTTTTCCCTTTCTTCAAATAGATTTTAGATCCCAATAAAGTATAAACAGAAAAGAAAAACCAATACTAACAAATGAGTTCCTTTGAAAGAAAACTTTGCAGATTTTCAAGGCGCAACTACCTTCTGAAAAGATTTTCAATACAATCTTATTTAATAGATAAAAGTAAAATCATGTGTGTTTTTAACCAGAAAACACATAAGGTCAACACTCAGTCCATCAACATGGAAAAGAATGTGCAGATTTAAAAGAACATTCACTTCTGATATTATCAAAATATTCACTGCTTAAAACTAAAACTTCCTCACTAATTCTCTCTGTTGTTCCAAGCGTAAAATCAACCCATATAACAGTTAAGCTTTCTTCCAATATAACTTATTTCCATAGGAAAATAGATCATACATTGATAAATAACAGTATCTACCACTTCAAAAGCTTAAACATATATATAAAACCATAGGATATTATATATATTCAATCATATCAGTTTTCATAAAACTTAAAGCATAGACTTCTGAAATAGTTTCAGAATCTCAGAGAACCGACTCCCTTCTCCCAAAAGGAGAACCCTGTTACAATCAAAATAATGTTTCCCCTCTCCACCTGCAACTACATAATTCCAGTTAGAAAAAGAAGAACCATTTCTTTCTCATTCTTTTGCCTATTTAACTTCCTTTCCTCCCGATGACATTTTTCAGTTTTAATAATTGAATCTTTCCTTCCAATGATATTTTTCCATTTTAATAACTGAATCTTTCCTTCCGATAAAATCTCTTCATCCCCTTTCTTTTACTTTATCGAGCATAATGTTCTTAAACATTATGTTTGCAAAGGTAGTAATAAGCTTTAGACACATAATGTATAGTTAAATTTTAAAACTTTGTCTAATTTAACTTTGGTGTTAATTTCTATAGCCGTTGGCCTCTTTGAGATACCTCTACACAGTCGCGTGTATCTTTTGATTGGAAACAAATTAGGCTAATTGCTCCAGTCAAATCCTGCGTCATTTGTTTCGCCACAACATATCCAAAACTGGGCCAAATCCAATGGTGGAGTCAAAAGTTATGGCTCTCGTACCAAGACCTATTTTTCAGCCTGCTAATTTTCTGAACATATCAGATTTTAATTTATGCAAGTTGGTTGATACAGCCAAGAAAGGAAATAAAATGTTCTAGCTCCAATGTTGTACTAAAAATAATATGTAGAGAATGTTTGTATTTGAATATAATCGTTAATTTGGAATCTATTTCCTTTTGAGCTGCCAAATAGGCACTATGAGTTGCCAGCTAGGCACTGTTAGTTGCCAGCTAGACATTGTGAGTTACCAGCTACTTTTCATCATGACATGGCATGTGTGTGCTGCCCCATCATATGCGACGGTTTTGGACTTCACATAAAACCTCTTCAAAAGCTCAGGTCTGATAATCTTTAAAAGAATTTACCTGCAGAGAGTTAGTTATTTGACTAAAATATTCCATCAGTCAGATCTTCGACTTGAACTTGAACTTATGAAGGTTCAAGGTTCAAGTTCAACTTTGACATATTGTCGATTTAAAGACTGACAACATAAAGACTGCGACCTTATTTCAACCTCCGGCAGAACTTGAACTTGAACTTGAACTTGGGAAGGTTCAAGTTCAGGTTCAACTTTCATATCTAACTAACTAAAGACTGATGACTTTAAAGATTACAATCTGCTTGCGACCTCCGACAGAAGTTGAACTTGAACTTAGGAAGGTTCAACTTCAACTTCAACTAAGACTTTTTCCTGTACAAAATAATTGACCGTGAGAACAAAGCATAATACAAGTGTAACACAATGCATAGTTTGTTGTAGTACAAACACCTTAAGTGGGAAGATTAAGATGGCATCAATTGTCCATTCCATTGAATGACATTGCATAATGCATGTGATCATAAGGGACATGTGATCACAAGATCTAATTTACTTAATCTTCCTCAATCTATTCTTATCATTCATAGAACATAAACAAGCAATCAATTGAAACACAAATATCATATGGATAAGAGAACACCATATTTTTACTATGGAAACCCAAATGGGAAAAATCCATGTAGAGGGTTAACTCTCAATATTATATGACTAGTTATAAAATTTAACAAGTGCTCACTATCATAGGGATCACTACCTAAGAGCTAGAGGCTCACTGCCAAAAGACTCATTGCCTAGAGTGAAATAGGTAAACAAAATGAACTGTTACAATAGCATCTAACATATGCACCAATAAGTTGCTTCGAGGCTCATAATATAGACTTTGCACACTTCATCTATCCTTTTATAACTCACATCTATTTCTGCTACAGATCATTGCATAATCTTTCTCAAGTTTACCTATCTCTATATCACACACACACACACCCCTCCAAAAGAGTCACATCAATCATATATATATGAAGTCTAGTTGAACTCCAAGTCTACCAAACACACTTCATCAAGTAGTCAGCTATGGTAATTCATTACACATTATTGTTGGCTAATTTCACCATCATTAGTCCACATGGATAACTGATTTGAGAGACCTTTCTAGACTAAGTGTTGTATCTTTTTGGCATGGGAAGTGCACTTTGTTTTTTTCACTGATTTCACAAGCGGGTGAAAGCATCGTGTGTTTTCGACACCCTACATCCCCGTTGTGGAGTTTAAAAAATTTGAGAAGCTTATGTGGGCGCAGATGGAATAGTCATTCGGTGTGAAAATATCACGTGTTTTCTACACCTTGTGTATCCTCAGTTCTTTCGCAAATAATGTATGTTCACACGTGAACATGCGGGGAATCATTGGAGGCATGTGCTTTTGGCTGAAAATGTTGTGTGTTTTCAAACTTGGGTAACATTTTGTTGTCTCTTGGATGCGAAAATGTTGTGTGTTTTCACCCTTGCTATATTTTTTATTGGCAATTGAGACATGACTCGATAAGGACAGAGAACTTAATGTCAAACTGCATTTTTTGGCTTCTATACGTGACGTAAACACTTTTTCTTCCTTTGTTTCCACTTGCAAAGGTTATGGGCTTGTTTTTCTTGGTTGTAGGGGCATTTATTGGCTCATTTATGTCACTTCATGATCAAATGTATACATAGAATCAGATTTTATTTGATATTTCTTGGACCTTGTTGTTCTATAACCTGACCTTGGTTAGTTCTGGGTTTGAACTCATGCTAAATCTCAGTTATGCATGATCTATAAAGACAACCTTTCTACATATTTTTTAGGTTATCTCTTTTGGTTCTTTCCAGTAGCTATCATCTGCAACTGTAACTTTGCTCTTGCCATATGTTAATGAAAATCTCTATTTTTTCTCTTCTCCTTGTCTAATATTTTGTGCATCATTTGGCCTGGTATTGATTGTTTCTTTTATGTTCTCTTGTTTATCTATTGTGTTAAGGCATCTTGATAGTTTTTGTATTGTGAATACATTCTCCTTGCAACACTGATTAAGTTGTAACTTGCATATGAGTCCTAGGAGGCTAGATTAGAGTGAGAATTGTGTAATTTGAGTGATTTTTTGATGTTATGTGCATTCATGGACATGGAGTAACCAAATTTTCAATCTGATACATCACACCATTTCCTTTCAACATATCATTCTCCCTTTTCCTAGTAGTTTAGGTATACCCTAATTGGAAGGAAGCTAACCTTCTCTAGAGATTTAGCCTCAAAGTGCAAGTCCCACATTTGGAGGTTGTTTCCATGTTTCACAAGGTTGCTTGGGGTCATACCCCAAGCATTGGTGCAAAATTTTGTGATCTCATATACCATACGGTTTTCTTCCATGAGTCAGCCAATACATAATAATTATTGATACCAACTTGAGATTTCATGCCTTACCCATTTTTTTATCCTTGTCCCAAAATTGTAGGACCAAAAACATCCATACAAATAAATGTTGAGCCAGAAATGATCTGCTTTGTTATGGAGGAACAAATCAACTAGTGAATTGTGTTACCAGATAAAATCACAACCCAACTAAAGCACAAAAACTTTGGAAATCCATAATATAGAAGCATTAGATGTACCAAAATGTGTTGGCAAAATCTCATGCTCGTATCAGTATATGCAAAGTAACACGGATCAAAACAGTATCAACATTATTAATTGAATTTTGGAATCCATGGAAGAATAGGTCACTATAAGCATGCTGACATCAATAACAACCTTCCAACAATCTCCCTCTTTGTCATTTATGACAACAAGCGAAAAGAAGTACACAAATCAAAATTATCAAAACTTCTACATTAGTTGTAAAGCACCCCCTTAAATCATTATTCATCTTAATACTTTTCCATATATCTCCCTTCTACTATACTCCTCTACAATTGTTCATTTTCCATCATTCTTCCCCTTTGCTATCAAGGACAAAGGGTATTAAAAAGATACTAAAAATGTAATCAAAACATCAATTACCTTCAAGGGAAAATCTCTTTGTATTTTACTTTGAGTTTTGGATGGAAGGCTTTCCAATGATTGATGGTAGTTGGAAGCATTGAACTCTGACAATCGCACTGTACCAAAAGGTCAATATTGCTAGTTAAGTCATTTGGTTCTGACAATTCCTCTTTCTCTGTTTGTTATAGTAGCTTGACAAAGTGACCATGTTTAGCTTCTACTATCTCCTTGAATTTCTATAAAGATCTAACATATTTATTTGTTTTCTTTTGTATCCAAATAAGTTTTGACTGTAGTAAATTGATCCTTTTTCTTTCTGTGTCGTCCTTTTCTACAAAAAACATCAAATGAAAATACCAACTTATTCAAATTAGACTCAATGGATTCAATCTTTTCCTCATGTCTCTTAGTGATAGTAGGTCACTGAGACAATATTTGTGCATACTAGCAATAACATTGACACAAGTTCTCATTTCCTTGATACAATTAGTCAACTTCTCTTGTGCAGAGTCACATTTATTCTTCAAAAATTTTAATATTTTTTCTTTTGTAGATTTCTTGGTTAAATGTTCATTTATATGTCTAGATAGAACATCTGGGAGTAAACTTACAACATCACATGGAACAATGGTGTTCTTGAGCATATGAGTGATCAGGGCTTCTTCAATTCTTACTTTGTCATATAAAGGTCTTGATAAATATACATCACCCATTCTTTTTATTCCATCAGGTTCTACAAGTTTTGCTAACACCTTGTCCACCTCATTGGGGTCCTCATCAGAATCATCAAAGCCTTCTTTAGGCATTTATTCTTGTGTAGTCACAATTTATTTATGTTTCTCATTATCCTTGGCAAGTTCAAGTTCATCGACATCGTTGATTACTGTTATCTCCTTCTTGCTTTATGTTATCTTCTTCTTCTTTGAGACTGGAGAAGAGGCCTCAAAAGATCTTTTTTGTCTTCTCCTTCTAGAGGTAGATCCTTTTGGAGTAGCACATTCAAAAACATATGTTCCAACTAATTCTTCAAAGGTTCCAAATTTGTCTTCTATCAAGTCCACATGACACTTGACCAATTCTTCTACATTTAACACACAATCTTCCATACTAATTTGATATCCAAACTTAGTTAACCTATACTTTCTAGGTAAAATTATTTCCATCAATAAATGATCAGTGTCAACCAAAAAGGTAATGCTATCCTTGTATATTTTTGCACAATCTTCTAAGATTATATGGATTAAAGTTTTATTTCTAGAGTTCAAGGAATTAGTTTTTGTATGCAATGTCTTTGTTGTCCAAATCATTCAAATAGTGACATATTTTCTTCCCTACAAGAAAATCTTCAACCCATATAACATTCTCCTTCAACGGTAGTAGTTTCCAAAAGTAAAATACTAGATAGACAACTAAAGATCCAAACTAAAAAGTGTATCCTTTAGTCTTAGTTAACATCAAATTGTTCAACAATTTTAATCTCAACAATTCAAACAAGTCATAGTTTATTCCCTAACCATTTGGTGAGCAACATATACTGTAATAGTGGATGTGGATCCTTCCCTATTCCAAAGGTAAATTTTTTAAGTAATTCCAAAAGCTACATACCTCACTAATGGATCGGTAATTGAATCAATTTGCAATCTCCTCTGGTCTCTTTTCACACCAGTTAAAGCTCCTACTTCCTTGCTCTTAATTGATTTTAGTATCAGTACGGATCCATCTAAGAAAAGACTCATCACTACCTTGATAGCTTCTTGTATTATTTGGTAAGGTTTTTCCAGCCAAATGTAATCACCATGTATCTTGTTTAATATAATCTTGATCAATTTGTCATCTATAACCATCAAAAATTCAATCCATGCATTTAAGCCTTTGTTCCCTAGATCAAAGATTCTTTGCAATTATTTTCTTGAAAGAGAAAATTGAAGACTTCCTAACTTTTCATTTTCATACACATCAAATTAAACTTCAATAAACTTGTAGGTGTCTTCCACACACAACCCTAGCAGGCAGTGCAAAAAATACATCAATTGAAGAATCCCACATTGGTTCTTTCATGAAATTTCTAAATTTTAGACGAGACTCATCTTTGCAACTCACAAGTTTAACTAAATCCATGATAATTTAAATACCTTTTTGTAGTTGGTCATAGCTTCAAATTTAAGTCTCTTTCCACTCCTCAGAATTCACCAAAACATAGATATCAAAATGATAGTGTAAAATCTTCTATATATGCTTCATATATACTTAGGGTTTTGCCACCAAAACATCACATCATCAAAAAAGTTGTCAAACATATTTCTTCTGAGTATACAATCATCTTCCAATGTTCTACAAAATTTTGCTAATCAATATTTTCTACCACGGTTTACATCAATAGTTCAAAAATCGTCAATTTGGTATACATACTATCATGTTGTGACAAAATTACAAGTTTATTTGGCAAGGGAGGAAAATTCCAATATGGCTCCCCCTAAGCCAAAGCAATTTGAACTAGTTTCTGGAGGAAGTATCTGCACTGGAGTTAGGTGCAGTAGTATTATCTATTGTATCCACTTGTTTATTCTTCTAGATCCTCTTCATTTCATTTCTCACTTCATCTATATCATTTTTCTTCATAGGCTCATTTCTTCTTGCTAGTGGATCTTGGTTGAAATTCCTACTTCTACAATACTTAGCTATGTGTCCATCCTGATTACAATTAAAAAGAATTTGATGTTGTTTGTCTTGAATTCCTTGTAGTCATCCTAGATATGCATTGATCAACTTTATGTCCAGATCCATCACATAGTTGACAATATCCATAAAAGGCTTTGTTCCTTCCATTAACTTGACCAAATATTTTGCATGTAAAGAACTGAAGTTTTTTATTTATATTGCTTCTACATTATATAACCTTATGTCCAAACTTGCAAAAAATATAATAACTATTAAAAGATGAGTACCTTTGAGCATTAGGTTTCTTGATCAGAGGTCTTCTTGCTAAGCTCTTCTGATACATGGGTTGCTTCCCTTGTTATGTCTCATCAAAATTTAGCTTGGTTTTGGTATACTAAACTTTTCCTTTGTCTCTAGTCTTTTGATTTGAACTTTCACCTGTTTCAAATCCTAATCCTCCTTTGTCTTTTGATGTGTTCTATGCATCCATTATTTCATCAAGTTTTGAAGAGCTCTATTTGAGTTTTCCTTCCCATTGCAAGTTCGTTAACTCTTGTTTCATCTTTGCACTTTCTTCAATTTTGTGTTTGATTAGTCCATTTGGGCATTCTTCAATTTTCTTTCTTTCTTCAACTTGCATTTTTAGATTGGCAATAGTTTTGTTCGCTTGCTTCAACTCTTTGCTGACTAGATTGGCAATAGTTTTGTTCGCTTGCTTCAACTCTTTGCTAACTTCTCTATGTATTTCCTTGAATTTTGTGATTTGCTCCCTTAGTTTTCTGACACATTCATTAGCTTTCTTGATGTTTTCATGAAAATCCTTGTTTTCACTTTCCACATTCACAAGGTGACTTTCTTTTGTGTTTTCCTTAAATGTCATTTGTTCAACCTTCAAGGTCTCCCTCAAGCGATCAAGCTATTAACAAGGGACCAAGTCTTGTTACCAATTGTTGAATATCTATCATACTAAGAGGGGGAAATCAATATTCCCTAAAACCCTTAGATCTAATTTACTTAATCTTCCTCAACTTATTCTTATCATTCATAGAATAGAAATAAGTAACCAACTAAGAAAAGAATATCATATGCACAAGAGAACTTTAGAATTTTTATCGTGGAAACCCAAATGGGAAAATCCATAGAGAGGGTTAACTCTCAATATTATATTGCTACTTATAAAATATTACAAGTTCTCACTAACAAAGGGCTCACTACCCAAGAGATAGAGGCTCACTGCCAAAGGGCTCACTTCGTAGAGTAGAATAGGTAAACGAAATGAATTGTTACAATATCATTTGGCATATGCACAAATTAGTTCCTTTGAGGCTTAAAATATAAATTTTTCTCACTTTATCTGTCCTTTAATAACTCCCATCTATTTTTGCTACATATCACTATATAATCCTTCTCAAGTTTGCCTATCTTTATATCACACACACACACACACACACCTCCAAAAGATTTACATAAATCATATTTATATGAAATCCAATCAAATTTGAAGTTGGCCAAACATGCTTCATTGAGTAGTCAACTAAGGTAATTCATTACACATTAAAGCCATAGTATACCATATACTTTACTTCCATGATTCGACCAACACACAATAATTATTGATACCAACTTGAGATTTCATGCTTTACACATTTTTTATCCTTGTCCCAAAATTGTAGGACCAAAAACATCCATGCAAAGAAACACAAAGCCACAAATGATCTTTTCTATTCCACAAGAATAGAAAAATTGGCAAATCATGTTTACTAGAAAAAATTGCAATTTGATCAAAACAACAAAACTCATGAAATCCAAAGTATAGAAGCATTAGATGTACCAAAACATGTTGTCAAAATCTCACACCTGTATCTATATATGCGGAGCAATGTGGTTCGAAATAGTATCAACACTATTACTTAAATTTTGAAAGCCATAGAAGAATATGTCAACAAAAGTATGTTGACATCAATGGAAACCCATATGGCAAGACCACAACATTCTCCTTCATCAATGGCAACCTTCCAACAACTTGCATATCATAATGAAATTAAACCATTAATCATCACTCAAAATTAATAAATGCATGCTATCAAGTAATTTACATATAAATTGTTAATCTAATTTAAAGAAAATAAAATAAAATCAACCCATTAAGATCTTTATGTAAAACTTTTAAATCCAATAATCTTTAAATTTAGAACTTTTCTAATCTTTTTCTTTAATGTATTTTTGTAGATATTTTGAGGAAAATAATCAATACTCATTAACATAATAGCATACCATAGGTGTACACACGCAAAGTGTATATATATGTACATACATGCACATATGGATGCTATGAAATAACCAAGAATAAATTTATATCATAGCTCCAAAATAAACATCATCAACATGATTATAAATTAGCATATAATATATGGGTGTATGCATGTCTATATATATATATATATATATATATATATATATATATATATATATATATATATATATATATATATATATATACCCATATACAAATACAGATACTTTTAAGTGTGTGCGCACACACACACAAACACTTACACACATAGTTATGCATACATGTGTGTGTACCCCACACACACATGTATCACGTATGCATGTATGTATGTATACACATATATTCACACACATATACATACATATATATGTATATGTATGTATATATATGTATGTATGTATACATGTGTATATGTATGTATATATGTGTGTGTGTGTGTGTACATATACATATACATATACATATACATATATATATTCATATATATGCACACACATACATACACACACACACACATACACATACACATATACATATACACATGCATACACACACACACACACACATTCACTAAATATAAACAAACTATAGAACTAATGCTCACCAAACTACCCACCTCCTACACGCTGCCACATCACCTACAACTCTAATCTTTTACCACCAAACTTAACCCATGTATATATATATTTTTAACCATTTGAAACAAATCTTCTTTACTCTTTTTCCAATTTTATGTCGTTAAGCTTTTCTTTTACAAATTGATCTATTTTGTGTCTTATACCTTTATGTCTTGTCATTCACATAAGTCATTAAAGACGCTAGTATTTCCACATTTTCTTTTTTGAAAGATGAGATACGTATACAAATACATACACAAAACATTTTAAGATTTTAACTTTCAACCATTAATAATACCTACATGTATAATAAAGACAATTTATTTTCAGATATGCAAAATCATCCTAAAACAAAGATATGCACTTGCTTTTAGCATGCAAAAGTGCAAATATACATGTCATGTTCATATATCCGCATATATTTTACCTTATCAAAGTTAAAACAAAGAAAAAATGATTCTTTTTCAGGTTTCAAACATAAATATAAATGTTACTTTCTTGGCTTGAAAAATTGAGAATTAAAGATGACAAAAACAATATTTTTCTTTATAATTCAATATCATTCAAAATAATGAAATACATAAGCATATGCGCATGCACACATACACACAAATATATATGAAGAAGGTTTGGATGTAGATCTAGAGGTGTCCTTGTTGTTGTAAATGTTGGTTCAAAACACATCTTTCTTGCTTCATATAGTGCCAATAATATCACTTTCCTGACTACAAGTATGTTCCTCAACCCTTGGTAGAAATCAACTTGTTATGTGGGAATCCTTCTTTGTTGCTCATGTATGGATCTCTCCCTCTTAAAAATTGTTGTGTATATCCCTTTATTGTAGGGTTGGTCTCTCCTATATAGCATCTTAGGAAGAAATAGAGCCAATGTTGAACCAAGAATGTCAAAGCGTCACAAAAATAGGCTACTTCTATTGATGAAGAATTGATGATGAATCTGTCATTTCAATCTAATAGAAATAGGGTTGAAGCCACATGTATGAACATACATTCTACACTAGAAACATGTATCAAGTCTCACAAGATACACACACACATACATATACATATACACATGTAAATCTATATCTATATGTATATGTGTGTGTGTGTGTGTGTGTACGTATATATTTAGATGTGTGTGTGTGTATGTATATGTATATATCTAGATGTGTGTGTGTGTGTGTGTGTGTATATGTATATATCTAGATGTGTGTATTGTGTACATACACACACATATAAACACATACATAAATATACACACACACACACACAATAATATTTATATGTGCGTGAATATACACATAAGTTAAACATATTAAAATAATAAATATTATTTTTTGTCTAGTTTAATTAAAAAATTATAGTTAAATTAAAATAATTAACTAAAGAAATATAATCTACCTTTATGAACAAATGGATCTCCTAGAATGATTTTCCCACCCACAAGTTCAAATTCTTTTGTTGGCTTGTAGAATTGCAAGGAATTCCACCTAGCCTTGATGAGTCTATTGTGTAGCCTCCTTTGTCGGGTTGAGATCTTTGCATGCCTAGATGTTAGGGGTGGGGCCTTTGCACATTGCCATGGGCTCTATCAGCGGATCTATTGTTAGGGTCTTTGGTGTTGGTACCCCTAGGTGCATCTTGTTTCTACTACTAGTCCTAATGATCTTCCTAGGTTTTTTTAGGAAGTTGTTGTTGTTGTTTTTGTTGTGATTGGTGCTATGGGTGTAGGGCTCCCACCTCCAAGGCCATTTTATGCTCCTAGTGGTGGGGTTTTTCTAATGTTTTCAAATATGTTGTTGCTCATCCTCTTCCCTGTGCCAAGATCTCCCCTATTATGGTTTGTGGTCAAGATGTGCTAGAAAATATGGATTTCTACCAATGTTGTAGGTTGGTTTGTCAATTTCTAGTCTCTAACATTCTCTCCTAGGTAAATGAATATTTGAAGCCCTTGATTGCTAGTAACATTGAACTTGTGCCTTGTGCTAGGACTTTTCAATGCTTCTTTTGCTTCTTCTGATGATTGTGACTTGTTGTTGATAAATTTATTGGCTTGGAAATTTCACTCCCTCTTGGTCAAGCCCTGGACAACTTCCTTTAAACCTTTTACTAGACCACTCAATGTGCATCTAGTGTGGGTTTTTCTTCCCAATCTTTCCCTTCATTTTTGGGAGGTTTCTTGTTTTCAGTTCATTAGCAACTCTTTTGGCTGTTTCTTGAAGGTTGATGATTCCACTTCCATCATAGGGCATTCTACTTTTGTATGCAATTTGATTGATATTGACATCTATATGCCTCAAATTGGGGATGTGGTTCTCATGGGTTGGGGTAGGCCATGGAAACAATTGGTGGATAATGATGGCCTCCCCTTTTGATGTTGTTGGGGCTTATTTACTTGTCACTTGGCCATTGATTGTTCACTCATTAATTGTAAAAGGCCTACCACTTGGTGGAAGGATGCTAATAGTGATCACTTGATTGCCATGACTTTTGATTCTTCTTTTGATGACTCTTCACAGGCTAATGATGACTTCTCCTAGGTTGATATTGTGCCTCTTACTATAGATATGGCCTCCTCTAGCCCCATGGATCCTATACTACCTCGGGTTTCTAGTGTGGCCCCCTCAGATCACATGGACACTACTCTATATGTCGCTCATCTACTCTAACCTTTGGTGGATGAAATTTTGTAGTGAAAGAATATGGGTGGATGAACATCAACATCAAAATCAATGAAAAACATTTTCAATTTCTTTATCTTGGTTATATTATGCATCACTCATTTAGCTTTGTAGGCATTTTTAAATAAAAGTCTAGATTTAGTTGATTATATCTTTCTTCTTGAGATTTTAGTGGGTGTAGTTCAACTGCCTAAAATTTAGTACTTTGACAAGTATTTTAATAATAGTTATGAGTACAAACATGTGGTCGTTCCTCCAGATGTTGTAACATTGCTTCCCATTGATCAACTACTTCCAAAGAATGAAATGTAAGCTATTGGAGTCCAATAGTCATGTGGGTGGTGCATGGAGAAGGGTGTGACATCCATCAAAGAATAATGATTCCTTTTCTTTTTAAGTGTCTTGGTAGACACATATACAAACAATGGCTGCATAGGTAGGGCATGTAACTATTTGACATAATCCCTCAGTGAAATGATCCTCACAGTTTGCAATGAGCATAGGATATCTATAAATTGAAATTGTTGAAAAGGCTTTAGAAAGTTCAAAGAAAATCCAAATGGTAGGTGTATCACCAAATCTTTGCCAACATTTAGAAAATGCCTTAAGGGGGTGGTTTTTCATGAAATGGAAAATATATAATGAATGGAGAGGATAAGGGGGATAAGAAGTGGTTAGGGAGAGACATAGGGAAGAGTGGGAAGGTGCACGACACAAAAGACATAGAGGTTATAGGATGTGTAGGGAGAAAAAGGGAACCATGTGTGAAGGGTGGTGGAATACACCAAAAAACTTACTTTTTGAAGGCATTAATTGAAGACAAAGTGCATCGTGCATGTGTGTTGGCATCAACCAAATATTAGAGCATCATGTTGAATGTTATCTTTAATAAATCCCAAGGTCTCATGTTAAGTATGAAGAAAAAAGACCAAAAATAAAGAAGAGGTGAGCGGCTAGTGGTTATGAGGGTGTAAAAGCTAATAGCGTGAGAGAAAAGGCTCCAACCTATGCAAGAGAAAAGTTTGTGTGAAGGATTTGGAGATATGAGGCCACATGGAAGGAGAATAATGCTTGACTCCCAATATACCAATAGGGGAGGAAGTGAGGACCAGTGTTGAGGGGAAAATAGTGAAGAGATTTTGAAAGAAGAGATCCTAATGCTACATTGAAGTCAATTTAGGAAAGAAAGAACATAGGAGAAAATTTATTATATGTACTGATACCTGGCACAATCCTCAGTGAATATTAGTGTGATTTCTTCATCTACTATTTCATTTTTATGTATAATTTGATTAATTGGAATAAACAGTTTGTCTAGTATGACAATGGTGAGTTGTTTTCCTTGCATCAAATTGCATCACAACCAAAGGCTCTAAGTGCATAAACAAAGCACCGAATGTGAGACAACCTATACCAAGATTGGTGGGTGGATATAAAGTGAAGTGGTTGGTTGAGAAGAGATCAAAAGGATTGTTACAAGTAGGAGAGATTCCTCAACAATTGGGAGCTAGAGTCGTGAAGAGAGTGAATGTGTGAGAAGTGATTGCAGTAGTTGAGAAGAGGACAAGTTGGGTTATGAAGAGACTCGTGCTGATTTCATTTTTGGAGAAATATTGGGAAGAGACTTATGGGATGTGGAGAATCATGATGAAAATGATTTTTGCAAAGAGAAGGTGAAAGAAGTGAGAGAATCCCACACAAATGGAGAGAAAAGAGAGAATACAGTCATGGTGGATCATCAATGATGAGTTAACACAAAATGCAATGGAGGAGAAAATACATTCTAAATTGAGGTAGTAGAAGGGAAGAAGTTTAAAAGGCGAAGTTTGTGGGAGAGGTTGATTAAATACGTGATGAAGATTGAACATTGCTTGAAGAGATTAAATAAATTGCAATGAGCAGAGAAGAAGAAGACCTTGCAGTAGTAGAAGATGTTGAAATTATGGAGGTAATTGATTATTTTGAATTTTGTGAAGTAGAGAAGAATAGATATCAATTGGTTGTGGGTGTTGCATATGTGTATGAGAAAGCTATATTGAGGGTGCAAGGGGATGTGGTGTACTTTTGTGTGGAAGCAATAGAGGATACGCCAATGGGATTTGGTGGAGATGGTCAGTTAGTGGTAGAATGGATCCCATAAAGGAGAAGACTAGAGGAAATATCCATTGTTTGGTAGCGGGAATTAGCCTAGAATTGGCATTTGTTATTTCCCATTTCATTGAATCCTCAGTTTGGGAGTGCAATATGAAAATAGAATAGGAATATGGAAATGCTCATTTTGCCAAAAATGAGCATTTACGTCTTTCATCTTAAAAGGTGGAATTGGAATTTGAATGGGGGAAAGCAATTTTTTAAATTTTTCATGTCTACACTTAATTTTTTAATTTTTTATTTGTGTGGAGAGGGATTTAATTTATTTTTTATTTGTCTGGGTGGTTTGTAACTTTGTTATTTATTCAAATTTTTTTGAAAAAATTTAAAATTAATTTTTTATTTTTTTGAATTTTTTCTCGAATTTATTTTCCAATTTTTTTGTCGATTTTTTTTTGAATTTTGGTTGTAGTGATTGTAACTTAGTTGCTTGCCACCAACTTTGGCTGCCTAAAATGGTCTGCGATTCCATTTTAAATTCAATTCCATTAATAAAAATTAATTATTAAATTCAAAAACATCAAAACAATTCAAAAAACTTTTTTTAAAAATCATACTCAAATTCCAATTCCAGTTTCAAAAAGTGGAACCAAACGGTCCAAACATAATCCAGAAATGAAAAACCAGACTATCAAATCCATGATTTAACCATTTCCAGCATTTAATCAAATCCATCATTTCCTAATTCCCGCTACCAAACGGGCCCTTAGTGGAGGAGGACAATACATGGTGGGTGCAAATCCACAAAGAGGAGCAAAGAGTAGTAATCATAATTGCAGGAGGAGGATAACGATTATTCCAGTGAGATGCTAGACGAGAAAGAAAATGGATTAATTTTGTTTACATGACATATTGATGGAGTTCGTTACAAGTTGTTCATAACCTAAAAGGGCAATCCTATTACGCAAATCCATTTTGTGAGTTCTACTCACAAAATTTTTCCTACCTGTAATGTCTAGTGTAGGAGCACACAAATGAACTGACAATCAACACCAACCAAAAATATTTTCACTTTGTTAATCCTAGTTTTTTTTTTGTCTCTCATTCAACTTTGCAAGAATTTCAAAACTCGGGTCTAGATTTAGCTTCTTATCTCTTTCTTCTTGAAATTTTAGTGGGTGTGGTTCAACTATGTTAAATTTAGTACTCAAGCAAGCATTTTGATAACACTTATGAGCACTGACATATGTTCCTTTCTCTAGATGTTGTAACATTGCTTCACAACAATTGACTGTTGCCAAGAATGAAATGCGAGCTATTGGAGTCCAATAGTCGCATGGGTTTTGAATGGATTGGGTTTGGCATCCATCAAAGAATGATGCTTCCTTTTCTTTTTAAGTGTATTGGTAGACACATAACAAAATGTGGGCAAATAAGCACATGTAACTATTTGACAGAATGCCTCAATGATATGGTGCCTCGCGGTTTGTAATGATCATAGGATATGCACAAACTAAAATTGTTGAAAAGGCTTTAGAAACCTTCATGTAAATCCAAATGGTAAATGTGTTTTGGCAGCAACTAAAGAGTAGAGCATCATGTTGAATGTAGGAGACATTAACAAAACTCAAGGGTGCATGCTAAAGATGAAGAAGACAAACCAAAAATATGGAGGAGTAAGTGAGGATGGGTTTTAATGGGAAAGGAGTGAAGAGTTTTTGAAAGAAGAGATCCTTAGCACTATATTGAAGTCAATTTAGGGAAAAAAGAATAGAGGACATAATTTTTATAATGTAGTGAAAAAGAGCATAATCCTTAATAAACATTGGTGTTATTTTTTCATTTGTTATTTTATGTGTACGTGGAATTTGATAAATTAAAATAAAGAGGTCATTTGGTATGACACTGGTACTGTATGGATCAAAAGTGACCACACTTCTATGAATCCTTACATACAAAAAAACTCAAGAATGAGCCATCACAAATCGATCCATAGCTCTCTATGCATGGAGTTGCAAGATTTGTAAAATTGCTCTCAGCTAGAGCTATAAACTCATGACCTTGCTAGTCAACCACACAATGAGAGATTCTAAATGAATGCAATGCTATGCAAATCTATATGAGAATGCAAATTAATCTTATGAGAATGAAGATGTAATTAAGCTATGAAAATGGAAATGAAAGAGTTACAAACCCTCTAATTAAACTATGTGAGATTAATCTAAAACATGAAAGGAAATGATACTATGATAATGCAACTATGATGCAAGCTAGGATGTGATGTAGATGCAAGATGAATGCCAATGATGCTCCAAATCTTGAAAACTTGATGCAAGAATATCTCCAAAAGCTTCAATGACTTAGAAAACCTGTAGCATAATAATTCAAGTATGTATTGTATGTGCAAATGAGGAAGAGAGCTCTTCTTTTATAGGAAGTGAAAAACAATGGACCATGGAGATTAAGAGGCAAAAAACTTAATCAACGATGGAGAAAAAAAAAAGCTT
Organism: Chamaecyparis obtusa; assembly: GCA_027943335.1. Taxonomy (NCBI): domain Eukaryota; kingdom Viridiplantae; phylum Streptophyta; class Pinopsida; order Cupressales; family Cupressaceae; genus Chamaecyparis; species Chamaecyparis obtusa. The sequence goes on from BSBK01002032.1 coordinate 1,846,769, forward strand.
GATCCTTGTGCACAAATATCCCCCAATAAGAAAATTAGAAGCATTTACTTTATGTTGAGCATTTAATTTATGTCCATGTGAGGCAAAAGTACTTTTCTTTTATTTTTTATTTTATTTTTCTTTATAAATAAGAATTAAATGCTTTATTTGTGAAACATAGGATAAGAAGAAAAGTGAAGATTTTTTATTTAAATAAAAGGGGAGGAAATTCCTTTTAATTAAATAAAAGCTTAGGATAAAGTGATTTTATTATTTAATTAAAATAGATTTTTAATTAATTAAAAAAGAGCACGTTCTCTTAATTAAATAAGATTTTTATTTTTTATCTCTTTTCTCTTTTAAATTAAATAAGGCTCAAACTTTAGGAAATATTGAATTGATTATGATTTGATCAAGGAAATTGATATATTTGAAAAATGTTGATTTTTGAAAATATTGATTCAAAGATTTGATAAATTGCAGAAATGAGGCCCAAAGTCTAGGTGACCATTTTAGGGTGCATACATTTGCCCCTCTTTGACTAATGTGTGATCTATTTGGGAACACATGTAGTCAAAGAATGAAGTTGCAATGTGAGATCAATCTGGGATCACAAAACAACTCAGATGTGAGGTCGATTTGGGATCACATCCAAACAAATATAAACAAAAAATTCTGGACATGAGGTCGATTCGGGATCATATCCAAAATAAGAGATAAGAATCTCAAGCTGAGCTGAATGATAAAGCCGAATCAAAGATTAAAGCTAATAGGTACTGCCCCCTCAGAATCAAAATCGAAATCAGATAGAGGAAAATAACAAATTGATAAATTTGATCAAGTCACAATAAATCATAATCGAAGGATGGAGCATGATAGGATAACCATCAAACAGTGAAGATATGCCCTAGATTGACTAGGTTTGACTGGGAAAGATATAGGATAAAGATTAAGTCAAACCTCAGAGAGAGGAAGCGAAAGGGGTGAATGAAAGACTAGAAGTTTGAAAGACATGGAAAGGAAGAAATTCTATCGAAAATCAAAGAATTATGCCTCAAAAGGTCAGTCAACTATGTAGAAGAATGAGAAATCTTGGAAATGCGACTCGAATTTCGATTTCAAATCCGAAAATGGATAAAAAATTATGTGATATAAAAGACCAGAAATGAAAGATATGATCAAGAAGAATAAAAAAATGAGCACAGTTGACCAACTAGTCCGTAAATGATAAAAAAGAGAGCTCTCTCCATATGCAAGATGCAAAAACTAAACTACGATGAACCTAAGAATGCAAGCTACTATGAAAGTGGTTGACTTGCAAGGTCACAACGCTTATAGACATCTAATTATCATCATCGAGCATTATTGGTAGCGTCGTAAGATCATACAATGGACACTAGTATAACTATGTGAATATGAATATGATCTTTATCAGATAGAAATGTGAAAATCCCACCTAGGCATCAAAGACATGGAGGTCAAGATGACTAATGCAGTGAGATTACCTAAATTTTGATATGGTGAGATTATGCTTGTATCAAGACACATGAAAGTCAGGATAACTAGAAGCATGCACTCGCAAAACAGTCAAGGATAATATCTTGTCAATCCATAATGTTAAGACCAGCATAAATGCTCATGACAATTAGGATCAACAAAATATACCCATAAGCAAATAAAGAAAGAAAACATGTTCTCATACCCTCAGTCTTCTAGCTATGCATCATCGAAAACTTCTCAGGGAGAGACCACTCATCAAAGAAATCCTCATAGACAGCACACAAAAAAAAAATAAAGTCAACATATCTCAAGCGAGTTGATTTGTTTAGGTGTGTGTGTGTTGGTCATAGAGTCAAACTCTGGTTATCACATCTGCAAATGAGAAATATCGCATCATACTTAGACTATTGGGAAAGACATCTGATAAGTGTTAAGAAACACTCGACGCAAGGGTAGTGTTGAAAAACACTGTTTGGGGTGGTGTTGAAAAACACCTATTGTGAAATGCCCCAAGAGACAAACGCACCTAAAGGACCAATGTGAATAGTTATGCCCCCTAGACAAAGACAAAGACCAATTCTAGACCAAGACAAATAAGGTCAAGGCATGATGGAAAGTGGCTAAGTGTCGAGGACACATGCTAACAAATAGGGGTGCAAAGGCCTCAAGTAGCACCTGTTTCCAGGTTTTCACCACTTGGAAATATTGTAATTTTTTTTTAATATTTTTTTGCTACCAAGGCTCCTGTTTCCAGATTTTCACCATGGCACATTTTCTATTTTTTTTAAATTTTTTTTATTTTTTTATATTTTTTCAAGACTTTTTATGCTTTTTAGGATTTTTTCAACATCGTATATCAATTTTTTTAGTATTTTTTAGAGGGGCAAAGTGAAGGGACATAAGGACCCAAGATGGAAGGAAGACATGAAGCCCTTAGGATTGGTGGAGGAGGTCCAAGGATGGACATGGAAGATGCAAAAGGATAATCATTAAGTTCATCAGCATCTATATGCCAACCAAGGACATCAGCATCTTTAGAGTGAGCATTAGGATTTTCAATAGTATCATGAACATCTTGGATAGAAGCAACTTCGTTGATAGGATCATTCAAAGCTTGCGAAGATTTAGGAAAATTAGAAAGTGGAAGTGAGCATGGAGTGGTAGAACAAGAAGATGGAAGACTTCGATTTTGACAAGGATCTTTGGATAGCATAAGCGTATCAACTTTCTTTTGATTTTCAATAGGCTTTACATCAGAAGTAACAACACCATTTTTAATAACCTTAATGGAAGTATCATCTTTGGAAAGCGCAAGTGTGGTAAGGTTATTTTGATTATCAATAAGCTCAACTGTGTAAGTAGTAGCTTGATCTTGCTTAGGAGATGGTGGAATGAATGCAGAAGAGCGTAGAGGATCAAAAGAACCATGAAATGAAGGAGATACATCATGAAGAGAATTGGATAATATGGAGGGTTCCTGATCTTTATCTTTTTTTATGTTCTTTTCTTTATCATTTTTAGAGTCCTCTTGACATGGAGCCACTTCTAAGGACAAGGAAGTAGGTTGGATTTGTATGGAAGACTTTGGAGATGTTGAAAGACTAGCTGAAGTAGGCATTGTAACATATAAAAGCTTAGGCTCTTTAGGTTTAGCATTATTGAAACTATTTTCAGCCAAATGAAGGTTAGCATGAGTTTCTTTAAGAGGTAGCCCTTGAGGATAACTATAGGGAACCGCATGAAAAGTCTTAGGATCTTTGTTGGATGAAGGATTTGTGATAGATTTGGAAGACTTGGAAGCTTTAGGAAGTGTGTGGGTATTGGAGGAAGTAGAGGATGGAAGGGAACCATCACAAGACAAAGGTTCAACATTAATATGATCTTACTTGAGATTGCAACCTTTATTTTTAGCATGAGAACTTTTAGAGGAGAGATTTTTTTGACGTTTGAAATCAGCGCGGTAGATTTTCTCTTCCTCAGTAGGAATATTGTATTGTTCACAAAAATCATCAAAGAATTCTTCAAATTTAGAGTCATATAGATCACCATCATAGTCTACCCAATACGACTCCCCCTTAGAAATCACAAGTGTACGACGAGGATGATGCTTAGGAATAGAAGTTTCATGGGCATCACTATATTGTCCATCATCATAGTCATCATAGGTGGGTGTGTCACTCTTTATGGAAGAGACATCATAAGGACTATCACGTTGCTCTTTATGGTATGTCTTCTGAAAAAAAGTAAGACTCTTTGAAGAAGTAGAAGAAGAATGAGATTGTGAAGAAGAGGAAGGTGAAGACCTAGTGGAAGAAGAATACTTGGATGATGAGGAATTTGAATGATGTTTAGAAGAGTCATGATAAGATTTGGAAGATGAAGAATGTGAATATTGTTTAGAAGAATCATGATAAGACTTAGAAGATGAAGAATGAGAATGATGTCTGGAAGAGTCATGATAAGACTTGGAAGGTGAAGAAGAATGAGAAGATTTAGATGATGAAGAATGTTTGAAAGAAGAAGATCGTGATATGATCATGTTTATGATTCTAGCAAAGACATCTGATTTAATCATTTTTTCTTTTATTTTTGCTATAAATTCATCACTCATGAGAATTTTGGAGGAACAACACTTTTCAAATATGTCAATGAGCTCAAGATCATCTATTCTTAATAAAGGTTCCAAAACTAGATAGTCAAGATTCATGGTTATAGAAGAGGAGGAATCAAGCATGGAAGAAATGAATAGATGAATAGAAGAAGGTAGACTAGATAGTAAGAGGAAAAGAATCAAGAAGAAGAAGAAGAATTTTCCATGGGAATAGAAGACTTTAGAAGAACATGGGAAATGGAGAAGAAAGAAGAAGACTAAGAGTCATCTTGTGCAATTGATACCATAACATTCATTGAGATTTTGAGCAACATGACAACACTTAGGATCTGACTTGGACTGACCAAGGAAGACCAAGCTTCTAAGGAGAACTCACTACAGCAGGACGGAACTCAGTTTCAATATTCCAAATAGATCTTTCAAAAGATTTCGCAATGATGATCAAGCACATAGAACAGCAACCAGGGAGTTCAAGCAAATAGTCTTCAAGCAATGAGCAAGGGACAAAGCAACCTTGCGCATGAATAGAGATAGTGACTTAGTATGCTACTCCTTAAAGATTCTACTTGTGTATGTTCTTGACAATGTTTTAGCAAGCACTTAGAACACAACAACACCTTATCAAGCTATCTACAATGATATACATAGCTTTTCTAAGGAGTCCTCAATATACGCAAGGTACGTGAGGCCCAAATCCGTAGGTGAGAAGAATCCAAAATCACACAGCCGGGGGGAGACGGTAACCCAAATCTCCTCCTTCACTTCTCAAAGCTATAAAATTTTTTGAGGCTTAGCTAAGAGTGATATCAAACTCAATTCCCAAGAGAGGTGTCTTTGGATTCACCTCCTGATATTTATACTCCGTCGGAACACAGGAGTTAAGGTCGTCCCTTGAGGTGGTGTGTCCCCAAGCAGGCCTTTTAGAAATAAAAATTAAGTAATTCACTTTCAAAAGTATTTAGAGCACTAAAGGTGGAACACTTAACTCTTCAAGTAAATGCAAAGTGAGTCCAAAAGTGGAACATTTAACCTTTTAAGATAATGTGAAGCGAGTCCAAAGGTGGAACATTTAACCCTTCAAGAGAATGTGAAGTGAGTCCAAAAAAGTGGAACACTTAACTCTTCACACCAACTCAAAGTGAGTCCAAAAGTGAAACATTTAACTCCTCACATCAACTCAAAGTGAGTCCACACCTTAGAAAACAAGTGAGTTCCAAAAAGCACAAAAGGGTTGCCTAGTGGAGCAATTAATGCTTCTTTCCTGTAGACCCCTCCCCTTTAATGTGGTGTTGATCTTGCAACCACGGGGCGAAAATGAGGGGCCGGCGGATTAGCGAGTCCAATAACCCAAGATAGCAATATAGATCAATCACAAGTAATCTAAAGTTGCTTATCAATACTACTCACAAATGACAAAGTGTTGAATTAATGGAATATTTAACTTTTCAAGCAAACACAGAGTGAGTCCACAAAGTGGTGCATTTAACTCCCTATGTAAACAAGGAATGAATCCATGCCCTCAATCACTCAATGAGATATTTGATATTGAAACTAAAAATTACTTAAGATTTAAACACAAGCGTTCACTTACACAAACTTAGAAAAATAAATCTATGTTCTTTCATTTCCCATTAAGAGCATCAATTGAAATGTGTTCTATGAAAACATGTAAACACTCAAGCCAAACACATGAGAGGTTCAATTTTAATCCCAAGATCCAAATGTTGTAGAGTTGTAACAAAATACCTCAAGTCCAATGCAACGCGCTTATTAGATTTCACCTTTTTTTTGTTTGTTTTAAGTATTTTTCATGAAAGCAAGTCATGCACCTTCAAATGAACAAGACAAGAAAACAAGCAAACAAGATATGCATATATATCCAACTTATACAAACCCTAAGGTGGTTAGATCTGAAAATCAATTGTTAGGAGCAATGATAACTAGCAAATAATCCAAATGATAACTCATATCATGCATTGAACAATAAAAAATAAGTGCATACCCATCACAAAATTTTATTTTTTTTGCATTTGACCTAGTCAACAAGATCTGATTTTTACCACATGAATTCGGACCCCAAACCCAAAATGCAGAAAAAAGACCTCTATCAAAAAATAGAGAGCTTTCAAAAAATGTAAAAATTTTTAAAAAATCTTTTCATTTGTGCCCTATAGACCTATTTTATCAAAACATATCAGTTTTTATAAATTGACCAAATGAGCTATGATATGATTTCTAAATTAAAAACACAGTGAATGGACCCCCTGTAGAATTCCAAGACCTTTTCAGAAATGTAAAAATTTCTGAAAAATATGCTGATTTGCGCCAAAAATTAATTTTTTATGAAAAATCAAGAAAAAATACAAATCACCTCCGAAAATTTTGAAATTTTTTTTGGAGCTTCTTTGATATGTCACCAACTTGAAAAAAAAAATTTCAAACCAAAATACCAAGCCGTTTGGGAGATATGATCAAATCTTTAAAATCTAAGGTTTTTCATCTCCAAACAAATCTACACAAGGGTTAGTTCCAAAAATAATCAAAACCAGCATGCAAGAGGTGGGTTGCCCCACGGTGGGTGCCAAAAAATGTATGGATCAAAAGTGACTACACTTCTATGAATCCTTACATGCAAGAAAACTCAAGAATGAGTCATCACAAATCGATTCATAGCTCTTTATGCATGGAGTTGCAAGATTTGTAAAATTGCTCTCAGCTAGAGCTATAAACTCATGACCTTGCTAGTCAACCACACAATGAGAGATTTTAAATGAATGCAATGCTATGCAAATCTATATGAGAATGCAAATTAATCTTATGAGAATGAAGATGCAATTAAGCTATGAAAATGGAAATGACAGAGTTACAAACCCTCTAATTAAACTATGTGAGATTAATCTAAAACATGAAAGGAAATGATATCATGATAATGCAACTATGATGCAAGCTAGGATGTGATGTAGATGCAAGATGAATGCCAATGTGGCTCCAAATCTTGAAAACTTGATGCAAGAATATCTCCAAAAGCTTCAATGACTTAGAAAACCTGTAGCATAATAATTCAAGTATGTATTGTATGTGCAAATGAGGAAGAGAGCTCTTCTTTTATAGGAAGTGAAAAACAATGGACCATGGAGATTAAGAGGCAAAAGACTTAATCAACGATGGAGAAAAAAAGAAGCTTGATCCTTGTGCACAAATATCCTCCAATAAGAAAATTAGAAGCATTTACTTTATGTTGAGCATTTAATTTATGTCCATGTGAGGCAAAAGTACTTTTCTTTTATTTTTTATTTTATTTTTCTTTATAAATAAGAATTAAATGCTTTATTTGTGCAACATAGGATAAGAAGAAAAGTGGGGATTTTTTATTTAAATAAAAAGGGAGGAAATTCCTTTTAATTAAATAAAAGCTTAAGATAAAGTGATTTTATTATTTAATTAAAAGAGATTTTTAATTAATTAAAAAGAGCATGTTCTCTTAATTAAATAAGATTTTTATTTTTTATCTCTTTTCTCTTTTAAATTAAATAAAGCTCAAACTTTAGAAAATATTGAATTGATTATGATTTGATCAAGAAAATTGATATATTTGAAAAATGTTGATTTTTGAAAATATTGATTCAAGGATTTGATAAATTGCAGAAATGAGGCCCAAAGTCTAGGTGACCATTTTAGGGTGCATATAGGTACATTGTGTGTCTTGCATCATTTTGGCTAGTTAGCGCTCTATTCCTAGTGTTGACAAACTTTCTAACTAGATTACACTTTATGATCCCCTTATGATGTTCTAAATGATAGTATTGCTTGGACCATTGTTCATTGATGACAAAAAGATTGTTGTTCCTCCTCTTCCCAAACTCTTCCCTGACTTTTGGGTGAAATTTCTATCAACCTTTGACATGGGTTTCTAGATGTGTTGATATTGTGTTGTGAGTGGTCTATTATGGCCTTTTTCTTCCTGTCAGTAATCTATTCACGACCTAATGTAAATGGCCTATTTTTCTATTTTTATATAGGTTAGCACCCTTGTTTTGTCACTTGTATTATCAAAACATAATCTGATGCAGGAGCATCTTGGGTCCCTAGCAATCCTGTGTCACCAAAAAAAAGAAGTTTGAAGATTTCAGTGTTGGTCGATTTCTTCTTCAATCGAGTTGGTTCATTGTTGGTCAATTTTCTTTGGTTACCAAGCATGGTCGGTTATCTCCTGGGCCGTTGGTTAATTCTCTAACGCTCGAAGATGCTTGTCTGGCACTCGGTTATCACTACTTACTGAGTAGTGTAGATTTAGTTTCTTTCAAGGCTGACATATGTGATTGTTTTGGGTCAAGGGTTTAATGATTGTAAACACTATTGGGAAGCGTGTGGACCTATTTTGGTCATCCCTTCTATGATTTGTGGATCTAGAAGCTGACTCATTATTTGGTTGGTTCTTGTATTTAAGTAGATGTTAGGTAGGAGATTGGCAATTCAATTAGAAGGTATGAAATAGAAGATTGTCTGCAGATCCTTGCATGTTTGAGGACTTCTATACTCCATTGTAATAACTGGCCCTAACCGGGAAGGCCTTACAGCCTGGCATGTATGTTGAAATTCTAATTAATATATGAAAGATCCTGCATTCATTCTCACTTTGTTTTTGTGGCTTCCGCATAGTTGCTAATTAGGGTGGTTTGATAGGGTGTGCCATCAGATTTGGCCCTTGTCATTACCTACCTTGCGTCAGGTGGTATCAGAGCGACGTGAGATCTGGATCTAGGTTTACAAATCTAGATTTATTGGTTCCTTCTTGTGAGTCCTAGTTGATTGTTGTAGGGTAGAAGATTTTGATCTGGCCTAAAATTGCAGAGGATCCAAGATGGTTCGTGGGAAGCGAGATGCAGATCCAGGATTAGCTGATATGCTAAGGTAGATTCCTACAAGATTGGAAGTTGTAGAGACATCCCAGCACAGAGGAAGACATCTTGAAGATGTTAGTGATGATGAAGTTGAGGAAGAACAAGAAAATGTAGAACCTACACCTGTGATGGATCAGGGTGAGGAAAGATTGTTGAAAGCTTTGACAAGCCTAAAGTCTACACCGCATTTCAATCCTCCTGATTACAGTGGAAAATTGGGTTCTGATGAATTGATGGATTGGATCAACGAAATGGAGAAATACTTCAAGTATGAAAATATCTTTGATGACAAGAAGGTGAAGATTGCAAGCACAAAGTTGAAGAGTCATGCATCCTTATGGTGGGAACATCTGCAATTGGAAAGAAAGAGGAAAGACAAAGACAAAATCAAGGTATAGAATAAGATGGTCAATAAATTGAAAGGCAAGTTCTTACCTTGTGATTATCAAATTAACCTAGTTAGGTGAATGGAAAGTTTGAGGTAGAAAGATAGCTCGGTAAAAGAATATACTGAGGAATTCTATAGATTAAATATCAGATCTGGACATGATGAAGATGATATAGAAAGAATTGATAGATATTTGAATGGACTAAGAGTTTCTATCCATGAAGAGATCATCATGGTTAAGTTGGAAAGCTTTGAAAAAGCCTATCAATTTGCTTTGAAAGCCGAGGAGAAATTGAACAAAATACATGAACAAAGACAAAGAGGTCAAGGTGGTAGATTCCTGAAGAGGTAGATCCAGTGGTGAAGATGGTAGATCTAAACCTGAAAAGACAAATCTAGACAAAGGCAAGACCGAGTGGAAAGGTGAAAGTTCTAATAGAGGAAGAGGCAATAGTTACCGAGGTGGATTCCAAGGAACTTGTTACAATTGTGGAGGTGAAGGTCATAGATCATTTGAATGCAAGAATGCAAGTAAGAAGGTTGGCAATAGTAGAAATGCTTTGGTGCAAGAAGATTCACCGAATGAACCTGAATTGGAAAAGAACTTGATGGTCTGAAGAGCACATTGGAGTGAAGGTAAAAAGGAAGATTCGGTAAGGAAAAGATTTTTCAAGACTAGATGTAGAGTTTCTGATGAAGTTTGGAAGGTGATCATTAATAGTGGTTGCTTAGAGAATTTGGCATCTGAGGATATGGTGACTAAGTTGCAGTTGAAAAGATTGAAACACCTAAAGCCCTATCAGATCTCATGGATCAGAGATGAGTATACACTCTTGGTAAGTGAAAAATGTTATGTGAATTTGAAAATTGGAAAGTACTATGATAAGGTGTTGTGTGATATCATGCCTATGGATTCTTGTCATATTTTGTTGGGTAGACCTTGGCAATATGCTAGACATGCTATATATGATGGGAGATTGCATAAGTATACTATTTGGGCTAATGGTAGAAAATAGATATTGTTTCCATTGAGGGAAGAGACTGTCAGTAGTGTTTGTACATCTGTGAAAATTTATCTGATGGAAGGAAGAAAATTTGTGAAAGATTTGAAAAAGAATGATGTGTGTTTTGTTGTGATCCCTAACAAATTGAGGAAGAAAACAGAGGATGATAGCCCTGAGGAGATTGATAAGATACTCACCGAGTATAAGACATCATTTCTGATAATGTACCTGATGGATTACCGCCAAAAAGAAGCATTAATCATTGTATGGATTTGATTTTGGGAGCTAGTTTACCGAACAAGGCACCACACCAGTTGACACCTACCGAGAATCAAGAATTGAACCGATAGATTTAAGAATTGTTGGATAAATTTTTTATCAGAGAAAGTTAAATTCCTTATGCAGTACCTATTGTATTGGCACCGAAAAAGAATGGAGAATGGAGAATGTGCACTGATTCCAGAGCAATCAATAAGATAACAGTGAAATATAGGTTTTGTATACTGAGAATGGATGACATAATGGATAGTTTGACTGGAGCAAAGTATTTTACCAAAATTAATCTGAAAAGTGGATATCATCATATTAGAATCAGAGAAGGTGATGAATGGAAGACTTCTTTCAAGACAAAGGAAGGTTTGTATGAGTGGTTAGTTATGCCTTTTGGTTTAACTAATGCACCGAGTACATTTATGAGATTGATGAATGAAGCTTTGAAGAAATTCTTGGGTAAATTTGTTATTGTAAGAATTTGCCTAAGGCAAAGAATAGAAACCAAGATCTAGAAGCTCAAGAGATAGCACAAGAGAGACAAAATATGATATGATTAAATGATCAAATAATGAATAATAGATTCAATGAATTCAATATACAATGTAAGAGTACCTAATTATATAGGCAATGCAATAAGACTACATGATAAGGAGATGATAAGATATCACCCACGCAAGGTGGAATCACATGTCCACCAAAGGTGGATCATCCTCCAATATGCAATAAAGTATGTGCATTGGATTAGGATGATAATGTGATAAGAGCACTAAAGGTAGATCTCACACACAAAGAGGTATGAGAAGACAACTATGACCACCTAAAGTGGAGATTCTCCTAACCATGTGCTAAAATGAAATGCAAACTCCTAGGTGTCTCAAAGACAAACTACTATGCAATGCATTATCCTAAGTAAACTTAAGTAAAGTGTAATTAGTAAATACTTAATTACACCAACACCCCCCCTTAAGTGCAACTTAGGGGAATGCACTTAAGCTCACAATGCAAGATGGGTCTCGACTACTAGGCCATGTTAGGTACCCATGTACAAGATGCAAGAACAATGCAATCTCTCATAAAGTGGAGAAAAAGGGAAAACCTCATGGGAAAAACCCTCCCCCAAAAAGAGAGATGAATACAATAATAGAATATGAGAGAGAAGACCTCATGTGAGGAAAATATCCCCCCCATAAGATAGAAGTAGTGGAAGAGAGACCAAGTAGCCCCCCCTCAATGTAGAATGAACACTAATGGTAGATGCTCCAGGCTCGATGTAGAAACTGCTCCATGAGTGTAGAACAACATTCCTCCCCTTAGGAAGAAACAATACCAAAGGTGAATATATGAAGCCTCCTCCCCAATCTATAGGAAGAAACCTCAAAAAGTATGGAATCTTTGAAACCTGCTCAAGTGTCCCCATGTCAAAGCTGAAAGTTGCCTCCTCCAAATCATGTGTACTAAGCCACTCTGCTGAAAAAGACAAATCAAGATCAACTGAGGATGAATGTAGAACATGTACCAAAGACCCAAGTATCTCCTCTGAAGAGAAAGTGACCTCCTCCAACTGCTATATCAAAGTATCCACAATCATTTCACCCTCGAAAGAATGATCAAGTAGAGAATGATTATGAGGGTCAGCATGTTCCCTCGCAACAACTGAAGAAGGATCATCTTCACCAAAGAGAAGATGAATGTCATCAATAAAGTCTCCCAAATCTGAAGTATAGGACTCCACAAATAAACCTGCAATGTCTGTCAAGTAGTCATCCCATGGAACCAGGTCTGGAAGACAATGAATATCCTGCTGCACTGAAGTTGAATCTATGTGAATGCAAGGATCATCAGACGCAAGAGTAGAAGTAATCTCAATAGGAGGAGATGAAATAGAAGGCTCAAGAACTTGATCATGAGTGAGAATACCCAAGTTCAAGTAGCCAAAACTCTCCTCAAAATCTGAATCATCACTGTAATCATCATATGCTGAAGACTCGCTGTCTGAAGAATCACTATCATCAAGAGGAACACAATCTGCAAAGGAGTACAATCGAGAAGAGTGATCCACTATCCCTGTAGCAATAACTGCTCCACTCTCCAAGTCCTTGATGAGAACTGAATCAGGTGTAAATTCCACAGTCTTCTTTGTAGCACCATTTGTGATTTGATAGATAGAAAGAAGGTTATTGGTCAAGTGTGGAACACACAACACATCATTGAAGTGTCCATCCTTAACTTCAATACTTCCTTTCCCAAGTACATTCATGTAAGTGTGATTGCCCATCAAAATAGGTGGACCTTTACAAGGCTCAAATGATGAAAACATGGACTGTGAAGAAGCCATATGATGTGAAGCCCCTGAATCTAGAAGCCATCTACCTGAATCATGACTTGAAGAAGCATATAAAGCATGTCCTTTTTGAGTGACAAATGCGTGACCCTTTCCTTTATCTTTTTCTGAATTTGGTGAAGAAGAGGTTGAGGTAGACATCCTAGAAGGCAATTTGATGTTATTCTTGGCAAGAAGATTCTTTAATTCATCAATGTCCTTCTTATAACAAAAGTGTTCTTCATGTCCATCTTTTTTGCAATATGCACAAAACCGCTTCTCCTTCTTTGAAGATTCACCCTTTGGAGATGATGTAGAAGTGTCATGTTGTGTGGAAGTTGATGTTGTGCCTTGTTGTTGAGACTTAGACTTCCAATTCTTCTTCTTCTTTTGACTTTGATTGCCTTGACTCTCATGATTAGCCACCAATGCCTTGGAAGTTGAAGACTTGAGAATCCCCATACTCATCAATTTTGTTTGTTCTAAGACCAACATTTCTGAAAATGACTCAAATGAAGGCTTAATGAAGGCACTTCCCATAGTCAACTTGTGAGTATTGTAACTTGAAACAAAGGCTGCATATTCAGGAGGAAGATGATTCAACAAGTGACTAACCAACTTCGCATCCTTGATGGGATTACCACAATCATCAAGTTGTGCTCTATAGTCATTGACTTTGGTGAGATAATCTTGAATTGTGTCAAAGTTCCTGGGATCTAATTTGAGGAGAGCAGTCTCAATTTTGAATCCCATTTCCTCATCCACTTTACCAAACAATTCTTCAAGTTTTTCCCATGCTTCTTTAGCATCATTTATGTTTTTGATGTGATACATTACTACTTGAGACATATTCTCTCTTAAGACTCCTAAAGCTTGATAATTTCTTCATGACCATTTATCTATTGCAGTAGTATCATCAGTAGCAGGTTTTTTAATTGTACCATCCACATAAGGATTTAAACCTTGAACCATTAACTTGCTCCATACATTATCTTTCCATGTAGCATAGTTATGTGGAGTTAATTTTGCAATTGAACCCATGATGCAGAAATTAAAAGAGCACAAAAAGAGAGACACCAGCACACAAGACACCCCCCCAATTCATTCAATCAAAGAACCCCCCCCCAAAATGATGATTTTGGCACTTTATAGCTAGTGCGTGTACAATTGCCACTTGACAAAATTGATCAAAGTGGACTTTTAATTTTGATATTTACAACTGCAAATATGAAGCTACAGAAGACTCAAGAAGATAGGACAGCAGATCACTTAAGGATCTGATCAATTACAAGTGCTACAATAGGCCAAAATAGACCACTTTCTGAAAGTAATATGTCCACTTATTATTTCTCCAAACTGATACCAGATCTGGAAAGTAGACAAGAAATTATGCACTTTCAAAAAAAATTTCACTTGAAAATGTGTTCGTATGAGCCCGTACGAAGCCTCTGAAGTTGCAAAAATAGGGATCATACAGGTATAGTCACCAAAAACTGCAATATCTGCAAAATCCGTGATCCAAAACTAAAAAATAATAGCACAACTGAAAAGTTCAGGAAATTTTAGCCAAAATAAAAAAAAATTGCACTCAATTTGGAGTCCGTATGACCAAGTTATGGCCTCCCAAAGTCGGACTACCAAATCCAAATTGCAAATGGTGAGGGATGGAAATTTTTTGAAGCCTGTTGACGTCACCTGTTTTGTGTCTTAAATTTGACGTACAAATGACCGTCATCACAGTGCATAATTGCCCAATTTTGACGGTCAAATGGCCGTCAAATTTAAGATCAGGAAAGGATGATGCAATCACGTTCATAAATTTGACGTCTTACAGACCGTCACCATCAAACAAAAAATAGCCCCTTTGACGGCCAGACGGGCGTCAATTTTAACTCACTAAAAATGTTGAAAGTTTGGAATTTTTTTATAAAATACCAATTTTCCCGTGTTGCCACTTGTCCTCATTTTATTGGTCAACTTTCAGCTGGCATGGTCAGTTATTGGCGTGTCTTCCGGGCTGAGCAAAGCGGCGGTGGTTTGTGGGAACCCGCGCTGGTGGTGCTGAGGAGTGGATAAAACCCTCATGGTCTGCCCGCGTGAAGGAGCCGCTGACTGGTGGATCTCGGCAGGGGCAGAGCTGGATCCGCAGAGGGGAGTGGTGGACACCGGTGGAGAGGCAGTGGTAGTATTCGGAGTGCCACAAGCGATGGATGAGAGGAGCTAGCTGCGGTGGTGGCGCGAGCGGCACTGGGAGTCTACAAGGAGCGGAAGAACCCCAAGCGGTGGCGGGGGTTTGAAGGGTAGCAGCGGTGTTGAGTGAGGCGCAGGAGGCGCTGTTGTTGGTGGCTGGGGTAGCCACCGGTGGGGGTGGCTCGCTATGTGAGCACGGTGGGTCTTTGGCCGCAGTCTTCTGTAGGGCGGTGGCAGTGGGTCGGAGGGACTATAAATTTAGTCCCACATGCATGCGGACTAGGGTACGAAGCCCTTTTTTAAATGCAAACACACCGAAAATAAAACAAATAGAGTTGCGGCCGCGGTATTGAGCTCACCTTCGGGCTTCCTCTGCTTGATGTGACCCTGTGTGATGACATCACTAGTGTTGATGCCATAGAATAGTCTTTGACAAATATGGGCGACGTACCAACACCAATTTTTTGCATAAATATATTTTCAAAAAAGGAAAAATACAGATCCGAAAAACAATTTTTTTCATAAATATATTTCCAAAAAAGGAAAAATACAGATTCAAAAAATGACAGAAATGGAAATAATTTCTGATCTAAAATATTTGATCAAGAATAATTACCCAATTTTGCAGATCAGGCCTTAGAGGTCCAATTTGCAAAAAAAATTTTGCCTCAAATTTGACTTTTGCCTAATATAGGCAAATTTATAGTCAAAATTTATGGAAACAGCCACCCGGATGCAATGGTGAGGTCCGATCTTGCTCAAAACGCTCCCACAAAATGCTGATCCTAGATTTGGTTTGTGACCCTCCAAAAGTTGAAGCAATGAATCGCTCTCCAATGGCTATGCAATGAACTCCTTTGGCTCTGATACCATGTAAGAATTTGCCTAAGGCAAAGAATAGAAACCAAGATCTAGAAGCTCAAGAGATAGCACAAGAGAGACAAAATATGATATGATCAAATGATCAAATAATGAATAATAGATTCAATGAATTCAATATACAATATAGGAGTGCCTAATTATATAGGCAATGCAATAAGACTACATGATAAGGAGATGATAAGATATCACCCACGCAAGGTGGAATCACATGTCCACCAAAGGTGGATCATCCTCCAATATGCAATAAAGTATGTGCATTGGATTAGGATGATAATGTGATAAGAGCACTAAAGGTGGATCTCACACACAAAGAGGTATGAGAAGACAACTATGACCACCTAAAGTGGAGATTCTCCTAACCATGTGCTAAAATGAAATGCAAACTCCTAGGTGTCTCAAAGACAAACTACTATGCAATGCATTATCCTAAGTAAACTTAAGTAAAGTGTAATTAGTAAATACTTAATTACACCAACAGTTATTGTGTATCTTGATGACATTCTAATATTCAGTGAGACTAGAGAAGAACATCTGTTGCATGCTACACAAGTACTGTAGAGACTGAAAGAGGAGAAGTTGTTGATTAATTTGAAAAAGTGTTCTTCCATGAAAGAGGAGATTGTGTATTTGGGATTTGTGATTTTAGCTGATGGATTGAAAATGGATCTAGAAAAGGTGGAAGCTATTTTGAATTGTCCTACATCGAAGAATGCTAGTGAGGTAAGATCATTTCATGGATTGGTAAGTTTTTACCAAAAGTTCATTAAGAATTTTAGTTCTATTTGTAATGCTATGATTGAGACAATGAGAGGAGACAAGAAAGAATTCAAGTGGACACATGGAGCTAATAAGATTTTTTAGGCATTGAAGCGGAAAGTTGTTGAAATACCTATTTTGGCTTTACCTAATTTCAATAAAGTTTTTCAAGTTGAATGTGATGCAAGTGGTAGTGCAATTGGAGCTGTGTTGAGTCAAGAAGGTAAACCTATTTCTTTCTTTAGTGAAAAGTTGAATGATGCTAGAAGGAAATATTTTGTGTATGATCAAGAATTCTATGCTATTGTTCAAGCACTGAAGAAATGGAGACATTACTTGATACCGAGTGAATTTGTATTGTATACCGATCATAAGGCTTTACAGTATTTGGGTAGTCAGAATCAATTGAACCAGAGACATATGAAATGGGTTGAATATTTGCAGAGTTATACATTTTTTATCAAGCATAAAAGTGGAGTCACTAACTGAGTTGTTGATGCATTAAGCAGAAGATCCTTGATGACAGAGATGAAAGTGAATGTTCTTGGTTTTGATGACATGAGAGATTCTTATGAATTTGACCCTAATTTTTCTGAGTCATGGAGAAAGTGTAGAGAACCTATTCAAGATCAACCGAGTACAAAATGGGAAGACTATTTCTTACAAGAAGGTATGTTGTTTAAAGGAATTCAATTAATACCGAGAGGAGCAATGAGAACAAATTTAATAAAAGAGAAACATAGCAATGGATTGGCTGGACATTTTGGAATTGATAAGAGATTGAGTTTGTTGAAAGAGAAATACTTTTGGCCACAGTTGTATAAGGATGTTCAGAAATCTATACAGAGTTGTGCAGTTTGTCAAGTTGCAAAAGGAGTAAGTCAGAATACTGGATTGTATGTACCGATAGCTGTAACTAAGAAACCTTGGACTGATATAAGTATGGATTTTGTTCTTGTCTTACCGAAGATAGTAAGAGGTAATAATTCTATATTTGTTGTGGTAGATAGATTTTCTAAGATGGCATATTTTATACCTTGCAAGAATACATCAGATGCAGTTAATATAGCAGATCTTTTCTTTAAGGAAATTGTAAGACTTCATGGATTACTGAGAAGCGTTATCTCTAACTGAGACAATAAATATGTTGGACACTTTTGGAAGACTCTTTGGAGAAAATTGGGAACTGAGTTGAAGTATAGTTGTACATTTCACCCATAGACTGATGGACAAACAGAGGTTGTAAACCAAAGTTTGGGAAATCTTTTGAGATGTTTAGTTGGAGACACACCAAGTAATTGAGATTCTATGTTAGCACAAGCAGAGTTTACATATAATAATTTAGTGAACAGAAGTACTGGTAAGACACCTTTTGAGATTGTAAATGGCATACAACCAAGAGGTATATCAAATTTGAGAGATGTTGCTGAGGAAAAGAAGTGTTGAAGGAGTAAAATTTGTTGAATACATGAAGACAGTACATGAGGATGTGAAACTCAAGATGGAGAAGAGTAATTAGAAATACAAAGATAGAGCTGATAAATCAAGAAGACACGAGACTTTTGATGTTGGTGATGAAGTAATGGTTCATTTGAAGAAAAGCAGATTTCCTATTGGAACATATGGGAAGTCGAAGATGAAGAAGTTTGGTCCTTGTAGAGAAGATTTGACAGTGGCAATGCATATGAAATTGAGTTACCTGATGACACGAATATTTCATCGATCTTCAATGTTGCTAATTTGTATGAGTACCATGAACCTGATGAAGACATGACAATACTGACAGATTATCCTAAGAAACAGACAGATCAAGTGGAGTATATTTTGGAGCAAAGAACCAAAAGAAGCACAAGAGGAAAACAATATTTGGAATATCTAGTTAAGTGGAAGAACAGACCGATGGAAGATAGTTCATGGATTTCACAATCTGAGTTGGATGTAGCTCAGGTTGCTCAAACTTAATGATTCATAGAATCATTTCAAATCAACCCTAGGTGTTTGATGCAGGAGCATCTTGGGTCCCTAGCAATCTTGTGTCACCAAAAAAAAAGAAGTTTGCAAATTTTAGTGTTGGTCAGTTTCTTCTTCAACCGAGTTGGTTCGGTGTTGGTAGGTTTCCTTTGGTTACCGAGTATGTTCGGTTATCTCCTTGGTTGTCGGTTAATTCTCTGAAGCTCGGTGATGCTTGTCTTGCACTCGGTTATCACTACTTATTGAGTATTGTAGATTTAGTTTCTTTCAAGGTCGACATATGTGATTGTTTTGGGTCGAGGGTTTAATGATTGTAAACACTACTGGGAAGTGTGTGGACCTATTTTGGTCGTTCCTTCCATGATTTGTGGATCTGGAAGCCGACTCATTATTTGGTTGGTTCTTGTATTTAAGTAGATGTTAGGTAGGAGATTGGCAGTTCAATTAGAATGTATGAGATAGAAGATTGTCTGCAGATACTCGCATATTTGAGGACTTCTATACTTCATTGTAATATCTGGCCCTAACCGGGAAGGCCTTACAGCCCAGCATGTATGTTGAAATTCTGATTAATATATGAAAGATCCTGCAATCCTTCTCACTTTATTTTTGTGGCTTCCGCATAGTTGCTGAGCAAGGTGGTTTGATAGGGTGTGCCATCAGATTTGGCCCTTGTCATTACCTACCTTGCATCATAATCTATCTTTATTTTATATTAAATTTAAATGTCAAGAATTATTTATTTAGTCTAATAAGTTTCAAATATCTATGAGAAACATATTTATTAATCCAAAAACAAATTTTAATCATTTTTTAGATTTCTAACTTTGGAAGACAATAATAATATCACCTTAAGAAAAATAATTTCTTTATTTCTCTTAATTGAATTTAATAAATAAAATGATAATTAAATCAAATAAAATCAATTTTTTATTTTAGTATTTAAATTAAATAATCAATGTGAAAGGACAATAATTACTTTATCAAATGTAAACATAAGAAAGCATTTTTTGTCAAATAAGAAAATATTTAACCTTTTTAAGTTTTAAAGTAAATCATTTTTTTCAAATTTAACTAACCATAATAAAATGCATAGAAAATAAATCCAATTTCTCCCATTTTAAAATAAACATAAAACATACACTCATAAACATTATTGATCAATGCTTCTCCACTAAAGTTAAGCTACATGAAAATGTAAAAATGAATGCATTTATGTGGTGTGTGCAATGTCCCACCATGTACATCGATGCCAATCGGTTAGGTCACCTCTACCTCAACCAAGTTCTTGTCTTCAACCTTTCACTTGCACTCATTCAAACTCAATTTTTCGTTAAGAGGTTTGCACATAAATCCATAAACATAATTTATGAAATGAAAATATTACAATATTAATTAATTATCATCTATTCTAACTCATACATGTAAACAATCACATCTAGCTAGAATCCGTACACACATTCACAAATAAATAGATCAACACATGTCAAAGGTCCAATGGCCTAATTCAATTTTTCCATATACCATAATGTCAAGCTTATGTAAGCAAAAAGCAAGATGTGACATCTTCTATACATTGCATTATATGCTTATGATATGTTTTTGATTGAGGTAACAACAGGTTTTAAAGGGGCCCCAAAACCATGAGCAAAAGAAAAGCTAAAGATTGATCAATAAAAGCTCCCAAAACACATCCCACTAGCCAGAAGGACTAGTCACCCCAAGATACACCCACAAGAGAACACTACTCATTCCAAAAAAGAATAAGCTAGGCAGCCCAAAGAACAAAACACCCACACCATTGCATAAGATAAACCGATGAAGAAACACAGCAGAAGGAAATGATACTAAGATTTTGTTCCTTTCTTATGGGACCGAAGGGTCATATTGAGAGAAGGGGAGGACTTATTTGCAAGTTTTCCTTTTACTTTGATCTAACCCTCTTCAACTCTAGCAACCTCCTCCTACTAGTACAATGAATCCAAATCTGAAGAACCAACACCTAGCTGAGGAGATAATTCTGCTAATGAAGCTGCCAGCACGGGGTCAGTAATAATCCCCTCCAAAGGAGGATCAAAAAACTAGAAGCACCAAGAGTATCGAAAAAACCAACATCGACAAAATCACCATCAATTTTCATGGTACCATCCAAAAGAGCAAGGACAGAGCACACGAAAGAGCGCAAAGGACTAGAACCCGCTACAACAAAAGATTCTACAACAGTTGGAGGTAGAACAAGGGTCGAACCTTCCACCATCTCTTTAGAAATCATAGTACTTATAGTAGGAGTAGACTCCAAATCAGGCTGAGAGGATTTTTTCAAGACTGTATAATGTTGGGTGGAGGCACCCTTCCACCAGGATGGAGCATTTTTTTTTTGAGTTCCAAGCCACATTGGGAGGAAATGTGACCAGTCTTAAATCATTTCCGACACCCGAAAGGAATACCTTCATAGTCAAGTTGTTGTATCCAAGATCCCAAAGAAGATTCAATTTTGATTTCAGTTGGGAGCCCCTTCGAAGAATAAAGCTCAACCAAAATGTAGGCAAAAGTGGAATGATAGGTATTAAAAGAATCATGATCCAACATTAGAAAATCCCCCATGGCCTCACCCACTTCCTCAAGGATGGAGTTGTGCCAAAGATGAAGAGGGAGATTAGTGAGCCTAACCCAAATAGGGATCTTGCTAAAGGTTTTAGAGGAAGGGAAGAAATCAGGATGCCAGGGATTCATCATCACCATAAAATTATCCTCGTCCCAACTAAAAAAAATTTCACATAGGATCTTATCTCTATCCTCAGCTTTATCAAACTTTGCTATGAAGAAACCCTTTTCCATAGGAAATATATGAACACAATCAGATAATATATAGAGGCTCCCATCTTCTAGTCACTCAACCATGCAGTTGGGGAAGACTAGGCCAAAAACCCCAAAATTGGCAAATAAGGCCATGATCCTTAAAGATGTATGTGTTGTTCACCAAGTCCCCTTCAACATCTGAAGAAAGCTTAACAAAGATAGAGCAACACACAGGAATCAAAGCAATGAGAGACACTACGGTAGTAGGAACCCTACCTTTGGAGACAACCTTGGCAAAAGATACCTTCTCCAGGGGACATAGCAGGCCAGAATCTCCAGGTCCATCCACAACAAAGGAACGAGCTTCATAAGAAGGAAGATTTGCAAAATCTCTAGAGACTACCGCAAGAACAAGAGGAGAAAACTGGTCATACCCAAACTTAGCAGCCAAGTTAACTGGGGGATGAGCACCACCACGTAGAGCTGCCCCATTGTAAGCATGAGAAAGAGAGAGGCCTGAACCACAGGGAAAAGAGAAACCATCTGGGAAAGCCCAAATGAGGCTTCCATGCCTACAGGAGGATGCCTAGATTCATCGCTTGGGGAGTGCAGGGAAACCCTAGCCACAATAGGGAAAACCATTTATGATATGTTATTCATTTGTAAAGGATAGGTATGATTTCAAAACTAAAGTCTCATTTTTCTACTAAATTTGAAATTAAAGATCTTGGTGCAACTAAACACATTCTTTGGATAAAAATTAGAAGAGATAGAGTGAACAAAAAGCTATGACTAGGCCAAAGTAAGTAGCTAATTCATTTTAGATAAGTTTAACATGTAGGATTGCAAACCACTACATACATTTTTTTACAGTTGGAACAAATTTATCTACTTTAGGTTTTCCTAGATCCCCATCTAAGGTTGGAGGCATGAGCATAGTACCTTACTATAATCCAATTGGAATTTTGATATATGTTATGGTCTGTACTAGACAAGACATTACCCAACTAGTGGGAGTTCTTTCCAAATTTATGTCTAATCCTGGTAGAATTAATTGGGACATAGTTAAAACATTATTTAGATATTTGAAGGGTACCTTAAAGTATTCTTTATGTTATCATGCTAATTTAATAGGAGATAATATTTGTCTTGATATTCATGTTTATATGGACTTAGACTAGGCAAATGATATTGATAACAAAAGATCTACTAGTGTTTATGTGTTTACTTTATTTAGTGGTGTAATCAGTTGGACGAATAAGTGACCAGTGAAAACTTTAGTGGTGATTATTTGCCATCTGGTGAATGTCGCATGTCAACAACCCACGATTTGGTGAATATATTACACATATGGGATTGACCCTATCGCCCCGCATTTATTAAAATTGAGTCCAACGCCTTGGCCCATTACCCATCGATTTATTTAATTTTGTCCATTTCTTTCACATTATCGCCAATGGCATATAATTTTTGGGCATGACATATTTTAAACATTCACCTATAATTTTCGAAGCGGCCCCAAATGGATGGCCTATATTCGCTAATATATATATATATATATATATATATATATATATATATATATATATATATATATATATAGGCAACCCAAAATTTGTCAGGCATTTACAGGCGTGTGTCTCAAACCGATGCATTTTCACCAACTTTATTAATCATACCGAGGTATTGGACGACCCATAATCACCTCGCAAAAAATACAAGATGTGTTATAATTACGCAGGCTTTGCCAAACATTTGTAAACCTAATACCTCCCACTGAATTCACCAAAAAAAGATTAGTATAAATACATTCATAGATCAGTGTTATTATACATAATTTGGCTCGGTTCAATTTGATCGATAGCAAAGTTCAGACTGTTGAGTCTCGACTGCATTAGTGAGTTGCAACTGCAATTGAATTTGAGGCAAAGGTAGCTGATTATTATTCTGCGACTATGTAAAGTTGAGTTCATTCTTATTTAGTGGGGACCGGTTAGTGAATAGTGGTGACCTTAGACATGATTTAAGGGTCAATGAATTATATTTATATATATTATAGTTCTATTGTCACTTCTTCAACAAGTAAAAATTTATTTTCACTAGTAGGCTCATAGCCTTTATTTCATTGAAGAATCAAGATATCGAACAAGAATAAGGGTAAGGCTCCCGCATATGGGGAAAGCCAAGAGAGGCCAGTAAAACACATAACCTTATCATCGTACTTTGATCATGGTGTTGGAAATGTTTCTAGCCAAAATTGGGAAGCTACTTCATCACAAGGAGATTCTCAAGATTCACAACCTGAACCTTCACAACATATTGAAGAAGTTAGCAAACCTGATATCTTAGATCACGATGAACTTGAAGAAGATTTTCAATTAAATACCTAGATTAGCCATAATAATATAATCGACTTGGATGAGACTGAGAATGTCAAAGAAGATGATGGTGCGGGGAAGAAGAAAAGAAAATACAAATCAAAGAATGATATAGAATCAAAAAAAGATCGGGTGTGGGATCTCTCAAGGAATTTTCAAGTAGAATGGGTGTCAAAGTATCCATTCATTGCACCAATGGACAATCCAATTGAAGGTGAGCTTCTGGTAGAATGCAAATGTAAGATTTGCAATAAGATATATAAGAAGGAAAAGATGTTGCAGCTAAAAATTGACACCATAGAGAAGCATATGGGTAAAGTTTATGAAAAGAAAACCATAGATGGAGTTCAAAAATTAGTGATAAGATGGAAAATAAAGGAGGAATCTCAGCATGTTAGGAATGTAGAATTATATGAATTTCAACATAATATATAGACGAAGCATGGTGAAATTAAAGGCTCTATTGAAGCTTGTTTTGGAAAAGCATTGGAAGTAGAACTAATGGGAAAAGTTGTTCAATTAAGTGTTATGTTTAATATTTTGAGCAGAGGGCGTTCTATGATAGACTACCCATCATTGAGTGCTTTATTACACTTTTTGAAAGTTCATAACTATCCTAATAGTCACTGATCAGTAAACAGTGGATGGGAATGGGAAAATTGTCTTGCTAAGGTTGAAAAAGAGGATCTAAAGAAAAAAAATAAAGAGTCAAATTTTATTGCATTGTCTTTACACGAGGTTACATCAGTAGACAATACTTCCTGGGTATGCATCCATGTTTATACTGTACAAAATTTTTTTCACCAACCTCATCTACTAACTGTTGCTAAAATGAAGGATAATGCGATAGCGGAAAATTTATTTGAACTAGTAAAGAGTTCTCTAATTGAATATGGAGGTATAAATGACATGACGATTGCCAAAAAGCTGGTGTGTGTTGGAGTGGATGGAGCTTCAGTAATGCAAGGCCACATGGGTGGTCTTTGCACAAAGATAAAATCTTCTTGTGCACCCTACATTACTCCCATTCACTGTATGGCCCACAAAATGAATCTAGGTTTTGGAGTTATCAACAAGCATGCTCCAATACAAAAAATTGAAGTTTTAATCAAAGAGCTCTACCAATACCTCTGTTAAAGTCTGAAATAATTTAGAGAATTTCAACTCTTTGCTGAAGGACTAACCGATGGGAACAAGCTTTTAAAGGATAATGATACCAAATGGATCTCTTTGGATGGACCAGCACATCAATTTTTTTTAGAATATCAATCGTTGCTTGGTCTAACGAACTCAAGTCATGACAAAGCAGGGCAACCGAAAATTCCTGCACTACTATGGATGCTAAGTAATGTAGAGACACTCTTAACATTAGCAGTTATTCTCCCCATGCTTGAGGAAATGAGAAATTTAATGAAAAAGGCCCGACAAAGAGCTATGTATATTGCAGAATATGTTGTGTTGCGTAAATTGACATGTGTGACGCTCGATAATCTCTATCAATCATGTGATGATGTAACTAGCTGAAAATCACAGATTTGGACAATCCTGATAACTTTTTAAAAATTGGTACAAATGGGGAGCTATGTGCAAAAGTTCGTGGAGTTGAGACACCAATGCACTACTTTGCCAGAATTGAGTCCAAGGAACCAGGAAAGAACCCTAGGAAGCGAGTATCAAGTATTAAAAGGGAAGACTTTACCAAGATCGTTGAGTATGTAACAACTTCTATGAAGCACATTACCTTTGATCTTTCAACATAGATTAGAGCAAGATTCCCTCTAGTCCAACTATTTGAACATGGCTATTGTGTTTCCACGATATTGGAGATTGAACAGTTTGAAAGATTTTAAAACTAAGCTACTAACTTTGATAGATCATTTTTGCAAAACCAGAGTTAAATGGAGTAACTCTAAATGGAATTTTAGAAGAAAATCGTTTGAGAGAGAAATCAGGTCATTTTTCACTGACAATGAGGGAACAATATAATATTATGTAGAACCCTCTTGAAGATGGATCGGTAACAAGGATTTGGAAAAATCTAGCTGAGAGTGAAATGTTGATTGATTCAATATCAGAATATTTCAAGCTTTCTGATTTATGTCTGACCATGATATTGGGGTCGGTGGAGGATGAGAGAGTTTTTAGTACCTTGGGATTCCTAAAGTCAAAGCTAAGAAACAAACTAGACAAGAATTTGGAAAATTGCTTGAGGCTCTATACATCCAGGTATGAATTCAATACTTTTCCTTGTGAAAGGGCACTGAAATTATGGAGGAAGAAATGTTAGAGAAAAGGGTTGGGCAACATTTCAAACCAAAGTGAGAGTGCTAGAGACAATGATGTCATTGACTCATGTACTGGTACTGGTACTGCTAGCAATGAACATCAGTTAAGTAGAGGTATGCAAAATGAAGAAAACATATCGAAGATCCAAGGAAGCTATGAAGTTGATGGTGATGAATCCAAGGATCCCAATAATGATGTGATGTGGCAGCTTGAACTATTGTAGAAGTAGCAAATCGTAGGTATTTATTAAACTTTTTCCTGAAGTCTACTATCAGTTTCTGTATCTCATCATCAATCATGCATAATAGCATATTCCAATGTAAAAAACATGGATGTGGCTGATAATGTCATCAAGATTCAATTCCATAATTAATAATGGTTTTCATTTGCATTATTCAGCTCATAGGGTACAATTCTTGCAGATTTTTTATTATTTTTTTGACAACATAGCAATTCATATGTTACAATTCTTAGAAATGTCGATTCTCAATAATTTAATTACAAATATGATACAATGTAAAAATTCATTCATTAATATTAGTAAGAACACAACTCTGTGATTCTGTTTACAAAAGTTAATGACTCAATAGTAAAATACCCATTGGCACATTGCCCAATTTCAATTTCATTAACCTAAGCCAATGACATTGAATTCCCTTTTATAGAAACAAAAGAGCAACAACAACTTCAGGTCGATTTGCCTAATGTGAAGTCTCAAAATCAAAATCAGTAAGACAACTACAAGTCTACATTGTACAACATCTCGACTACTGTACATTTCTACATTTGACAGGCCAGTTTAGTAAATTAGCATTGGCAATAGCATCTGCAACACTGATACTGTTCAAAAAAAAAGTTCAAATTTGCTACTTTAAACTCAATTCAAGCAATTAGAAAAAAGATATAGAGATGATTGAAACTGAAAGTACTTTAACATACTATGATTGATGAGATCAAGATGATTCTGTTAGTTTCTTTAGTATGCTCCATTCTTTGTCGGTTGGAAGGTCAATATTTTTCATGTTATAGTAAATGACCTGCAACCTCATCAGCCATCTATACTTGGAAGAGTGAGTTGAAAGAAATATTCCTTCCAATACTACATTAGGATTTGTCAATGTTTTGATGCAGTTTGCAATGCCTTCATGAGTTCTATTCTGAGGAAGCTTGCACAAATCAAACGTCATTGTGTCCTCCAACTTTTTTTTGTAAGCTTTTCTTCCAACAAAATTCCTTGATGACTAATTAGGACCAAGACTCGACAAACCAAGAGTTATCAATTTGGTTGTTTTATTATTGAGCTTGGCTAGCTTTGGCCCGATTAAGGCAAGAGTTTCCTTTGCTTCTATTAGTTTCTGACATTTTTGAAAGACAAAGTTCTCCTTTATTGATGCACCAATGCGGTCCTGAATTCCCTTGCTTGCCAAATTCCATCTTCAATGTCTTACTATTTTGTCTATTCCTATTTTTTGATTGTTCAAAGTTAGTTACAAAATCATTGTAACAAAAATTGGGGTTTTCTAACACAATTAAATGTTTGAATTGTGAAATAGCACTTGCACTAATGTATGAGCTTCCACCTATGTTGCATGTGGTTCTCCTAATTCCACCATGAGGATTGCCAACACTCTGACCCATTGCAAGTGGAGTTTTTAGACTGTTCTGAAGGTTTTATGATGAAGGTGTGGCAATTGTTGAACTCGCAGTCATTATTGCCATTGTTGTAGTACTACTTTCCATAACCTTTTGCTTCTTTACATTGCCTTGATCTCTGGGATCCACTGGTCCCATTTCCACCTGTAATGTCCTTTTCGGACCACTAGTTGTACCCATGATATCCAGAGTTGTGGGAGTGACAATTGATTCAGATTGAATTTGAGTGCTTGGAACAGGTGGAACTGGATTTGAAGATGGAACAAATGAAATTGACTAAGTAGTATTTTTTGTTGATTAATATGACGATTGAACTCCAAGCCCAGGCCTGGTTTCTGACCACATTTTGGTGGAGCTAGTGGATCAGGTGGAGACCAAGGCCCTTGTCCACTGGGGCCTAGACCACCAAAACCTAGGTAGCCTATTTTTTCTACAATATCTGCCCCTTTGGTATATTTATCTTTTGTGGACACATCAACTCCTCTACTAATTGAATATACTTTAATGGATGTGGGATTCACATAATCTTGCTCATACTCATTATCTAGATGATCATCATCGATGTGATATGCTTCAACTGGATGCTCCTTATTCCACAATTCGCTAAAAATTTTATCCTCTTCCATGTCATAAAGATCTGCAAAGGTCTTTGGCTCGCTGAGATTCTTCCTCATTTCTCTAAAATCAAAAATTTTGGTTCAAGTCCAATTACCATCCATACAGTCATCCATTAGGTCTTTTGGAATAGATTTTGTAGATGGTTTAGTAGCTTTCTCATAGAAATTGTATGATGTCATGGCCTGCACTTTTCCTTTATGTTTGTGCAATGCCATAATTTGTGATGACAATTCCTGTATTGAAATATTATTTTTAGCAGCATATTTCTCCATCTCTTTTTGGACCTCATCCAAGGACTCCATGTTTTTAAATTTTTCTATCAATTGTATACTTTCATGTTGACATTTTCTTGCAGAGTTCCCATTCTCTCTAAGATTTGTTCCAGTTATGTTGAGTGGAACATACTGCCAGTGACTGTCAACATCAAAGCAAAAAAATGAAAAAAAGGTTTGTGCCACTTTGAATCCTCTTCTCTCAAATGTGAACCCTCCAAATGAGAAAGGCAAGGAAGGAAATATCATTTTCTTTTGTTGACCATTAAAGAGTACATCTGTGCTCTCCATCTTTCGTACATATTCCAATGCAAATACCCTCTTTGTCACATGTATTGGAAGTTTGTAGGGTTCTACCACTAAACCGTAAAACCTTAACACGGTGTACTGTTCCATGAAGTACAAGTCAGCCAATTGTATTTGACTTCTGAGTTGAATGCAATCTCTACAAGTAATAGGCAATCTAGGCATTGGAGTGCCTATAATTTTATGGTACATTGGTGCCAAAAAGAAGTCTACAAAATTGTTGTAGTTCCTTCTATTATTTATCATCCTTATCTGAGGTGTCCATTCATATATTGAATTTTGGCCCTGACTACAAAGCTTGTTTGTCTGAAATATTGCATGATGCTTTTCAAGAGAAGATAGCACAAGTAGGTTGTGAATCTAAATGTCTTCTATGAACCTCTTTTAATCATTAGTAATTGTTTTTGCATGCAATGAACATTGTGCTCAATAAAACAATATTTTATTAGTTCTTTTTCAAAATGAATATGAAAAAGCATTTCAAGAATGTTGGCACCCACTCCTTTGTTAGTATCTAGTCCCAAACAAAATGCTAGCAATGAGATTTTTTCCTGAGCCCATTGCATAAAAATTTCATAATCATAAGGAGGCTTATGATCTGGACTCAAACTAGAACCGCTTGTTATTCCTCTAATATATGAGTCTCTTTGTGTTGCATCTAATTTTTCATAATCCTCTGCCAGCTTTCCTAGGTCAATGTACATGTTTGAGTTTTGTTGTTTTGATGCAGGAGCATCCTGCGTGTAAGAGAAATCCCGCATCAACCAAAAAAAATATTTCTATTTTCTTTTCAATAAGGGCTATCTTGTGCAAAGCTGCTATTTTTGGAAAGTTACTATTTTTGGTAATTCTTGCCCATGCTTAGAATGGTCTGATTTCTTTTGTAGAGGTTCATTTTGGTCATATAAGTCTACCAATAAAGTTTCATTGCTAGATCAAGTGTATATTGGAAGATATTGAAGATTTTTGGTATTGGCAACAAGGTTCAGAAACTTTGAACTCAGTTTTGAAGGCTTTAGAGGCTCCAGATGAGGTCAAAACTTTAGCTGACTGGAGCTCACATGAGTCAAGAATTATAGAGCATTTCATGGCATTTTTGAATTGGGGTCATAATAGTCAATCAGAGCAAGGGGTGATGACTTATGGTCTCTGCAAGACGGGTCACCTGAAATGGTGGGAAATGATTTTCCTTCAAAATTTCTGTTTGGGTTTCAAAAGTTTTTTTGAGCCAACTATGATGTAATAAAATGTAAAATAAAATAATTCTAAGTTTGGTCGGCTTTATTGGCTAAAATTTTGGAACCTTCCCAGGCAGTGAAAAATTGCCTATATAAGGAGGGTTGTATTATTGTCTTAGGCAGTTGGGAGTAGTTCTAGGTAGTAAGTCTGGGTATTGATTCGAGGCTTTGGCCTACAGAATATTGTAAGGGAATGCTCATGTGGCTTTGCATGTAAGAATTCTGAAATTTGTAATTCCACATTTGTCGAGATAATCAGAAGCCCATTTTTGTTCTCGCAATTTGTTGTTGTTTCTTTTTTTCTGTTGTGTGTTTGTGGGATTAAGGGGAGCACCCTTCATCAAGTGGTATCAAAGAGAGAGTTCCTAAGTGTGTAAACAGATCGCCGATTGTGAGGCAGTTTGCACTAGGACTGTGGGTTAGGGTTTTTGTGTAAGCAGATCACCAATTGTGAGATAGTTTTACTCTAGGACCGTGGTTAGGGTTTCAACAAGCAGTGTGAGAATGCCTCCACAAAGGGAATGAGGTAGAAGAGTTGGTTTTGTGACACCTGAGGTTAGAGAGCTCTAGAGACAAATGCGAGCATTACAAGAGTAGATTCATAGATGAATGAATCTTAATGTCAAAGAAGAAAGTGAGGATGAAGCAACAAAAAAAATTTGATTAGGAAGGAGAAGGTGAACTTCCGAACCCAGAAGAAGAAAGAATTTTTCAAGCCCTTCCCAAGATCGGGAAGAGACCTAAGATCGAGGTCCCTAAATTTTTGGGGAATCTCAACCCAGAAGAATTGATTGACTGGGTCAATGAATGTGAAGAATATTTTGAGTATGAGGATGTTGAGAATCCTGATAGGGTCAAATTTATGAAGGCAAGACTGAAAGGTCATGTGAAGATCTAGTGGCAAGAGGTTCAGTTGGAGAGAAATAGAAGGGGGAAAGATAAAATCACAAGATGGGATCGAATGGTGACAAATTTGAAGCTCAAGAGGCAGAAACACCCACATCCATATTGGATTGCCTAGGTACAAGATGACCACAAGGTCATGGTCAATGAACAGTGTATAGTGAAGTTCAAGATTGGTGGGCACCAAGATGAGGTACTATGTGATATCATCCCTATGAATGCACGTCATATGTTATTGGTTATACCTTGGTAGTTTGACAGATGTGTTGTACATGATGGTCATCCGAATACCTATTCCCTGAAAAAGAATGGAGTGCGGCATAAGCTAAAGCCATTGAAGGAAATAGAAGAAAAGGTATGTGATAAGGCAGGAATAAATTTTGTTGATGGAAGAAAGTTCGTAGATGGTATGAGGCATGAACATATGTGTTTTGCTTTAATTCCAAAAGTTGGTAAAGAAGAAGTAGAAGATGTACCTGTAGAAGTTGCAGGTTTGTTGAATGAGTTTCAAGACATTGTGTCTGATAATGTGCCTGATAGATTACCACCAGTGAGGAAGATCAGTCATTAGATGGATTTGATCCTAGGAGCCAATTTGCCTAATAAGGCAGCACACAGAATGACGCCTACAAAAAGTGAAGAATTGAACAGGCAAGTGAATGAATTATTGCAGAAAGGGTTGATTCAAGAGAGTCTAAGTCCCTGTGTTGTACCTATTGTACTAGCACCAAAGAAAAATGGTGAATGGAGGATGTGTACATATTCCAGAACTATAAACAAGATCACAATCAAGTATAGGTTTCCATTGCCACGGATGGATGATATTATGGACTGTTTGAGTGGAGCTGTGTATTTCTCCAAGATAGATCTGAAGAATGGATATCATCAGATTAGGATCAGAGAAGGAGATGAGTGGAAGACTGCCTTCAAGATAAGAGAAGGACTGTATGAATGGTTAGTCATGCCTTTTGGGCTAACCAATGCACCAAGCACTTTCATGTGGCTCATGAACGAGGTTCTGAAGGAGTTTCTAGGTAAGTTTTGCATTGTTTACCTAGATGATATTTTGATCTTTGGTAAGACATTGGAGGAACATATGATACATATTCGTATGGTATTTGAAAAGCTGAGAGAAGAGAAATTATTGATTAATTTGAAGAAGTGTACTTTTGTGAAGAAGTAATGAGTGTATCTGGGATTTGTAGTTTCAGTAGAAGGTCTAAAAATGGACCCAGAGAAAGTACAGGCTATCCTTGAATGGCTTACCCCAAGAAGTGCTACTGAGGTAAGATCTTTTCATGGTTTGGCTAGCTTTTATAGAAAGTTTATCAGAAATTTTAGAAGTATTTGTGCACCCTTGACTGAAACAATGAGAGGGGATAGAAAAGAGTTCAAATGGACTAATGGAGCATATAAGAGTTTTAAACTATTGAAACAGTATGTTACAAAATAACCTATTTTAGCACTTCCAGATTTTAATAAGGTGTTTCAAGTGGATTGTGATGCTAGTGGTACTGTAATAGGAGCTTTTATGAGCCAAGAAGATAAACCTGTTGCTTATTTTAGTGAGAAATTGAATGATGCCAAGAGAAAATATTCTATTTATGATTAAGAATTTTATGCTATAGTTTAGGCATTGAAGAAGTGGAGACATTATCTCCTTCCTAAGGAGTTTGTTTTGTATACCAATCATCAAGCTTTGCAATATTTGAATAGTCAAGGAAAGTTGAATCAAAGGAATTTGAAATAGGTTGAGTTTTTGCAGATTTATACATTTGTCTTGAAACACAGGAGTGGGAAGTCTAACAGGGTTGCAGATGCACTTAGCCAAAGGCAACTATTGCTGACAGAGATGCAGATTGAGGTGGTTGGGTTTAATGAACTCAAGAATTTGTATCTAGAGGATCTTGATTTTGGGGAAGCTTGGATAGCTTGTAAAGAACCTGTTACTCTAGACAAGAAAAAGTGGTTGGATTTCATCATCCAGGATAGTATGCTATTTAGAGGGAGCCAGTTGTGCATTCCATGAAATTCTATGAGGGAGAATCTCATCAAGGAGAAGCATAGCGGAGGATTGGTTGGACATTTTGGTCATGATAAAACCCTTGCCTTGGTTAGTGAGAATTATTATTGGCCACAGTTGCAGCAAGATGTCAAGAGGTTTGTACAGAGTTGCAGAGTATGCCAGATGGCGAAAGGAGTGAAGCAAAATATAGGGTTGTATCAACCATTACCTGTACCAGAGAGACCATGGGAGGATATCAGTATAGACTTTATTCTTGGTTTACCGAGGACGCAGCGGGGACATAATTCAATTTTTGTGGTAGTTGACAGATTCTCAAAGATGGCACATTTCATTCCCTGCAAGAAGACTAATGATGTTGTTCATGTAGCAGAATTGTTTTTCAGAGAGGTGGTGAGACTACATGGTCTACCAAAGAGCATAGTTTCATATTGCGACACTAAGTTCATTGGATATTTCTAGCGCACATTATAGAAGAAGCTAAAAATAGATTTGAAGTTCAGTTCATAACATCATCCACAAACTGATGAACAAATGAAGGTGGTGAATAGGAGTTTGGGGAATTTGCTGAGATGTTTGGTTGGAGATAAGCCAACAAGATGGGATATGATTTTACCACAGGCAGAATTTGCATACAATAATTTTGTCAATAGGAGCACTAGTAAATCACCATTTCAAATTGTATATGAGAATAGTCCCAAAAATGCATCAGAGTTGAGGAAGATAGATAAGGGAGAGATAAGTAGTGCTGAAGCTGAGAATTTTATAGAACACTTGAAGAACATCCATGAGGAGGTGAGGCACATTACTAGGATGAATGCGCAATATAAGGCTAAGGTAGATGAGAAAATGTGGCATAAAAAATTTGAGGTTGGAGATGAAGTCATGGTTCATTTGCAGTATGAGAGATTTTCAGTGGGTACATATAACAAGTTGAAAATGAAGAAATTTAGACCATGTAAGATACTAAAGAAGCATGATTCAGGAAATGCATATGAGGTAGAACTACCTATCGAGCTGAATATTTCACCAGTGTTTAACATTTTAGATTTGACAGAGTATCATGAGGGGGGTTTTGAAGAAGAGGTCACAACAGCACAGTGGACTTATATAGAAGTAAATGGGGTTCACCAAAATATATATAATTCAAGGTGTATTTACTCCTATATGGGAGTGTGGGAAATAAGAGATCAATTCTAAACCCTAAATTCCCAATAATGAGATCTAATTTGATCAACCAAATAGGCTAATGCACAATTGAATCTAGTTATTTGAAATGTAGGAACAAGAACTAATCTACTATTTCACACCTAGAAAATTGAATTGAAAGAATAGAAGATGCTAGGAATTGAAAAGAATTAAATTGCAAGTACTAACCTCAAAATTAGGGAAAATTTGAAGGCTGAATTATGGACTATGTATGCACTTTTTGAAACTTTAGTGACTGGTTCTGACCATAGAATTTAGAGACAAACAAAACCCAAAAATCATTTTTTTAGAGTCGCAAAAATAAAAATGTCACCTATGCCCTTTTTAAAAGGTCATGGTTGACATTTTTTTGTGATGTCGGATTTCGATTCTATTCACTGATCCTAAAAGAAGGCCGAAAAGGGTATCTGAATATGTCCTCAGATCCATGAATTAACACCTATACCTACAAGAAAAATGATTTTGTTGGGTTTTTAGGGGTTTGCCTTGGTCAAACCCCTGTTTAGGAATTAACCTTGAATTGAATTGAAAAGTATGTAGCATAAACAAAGTAACCAAAACTCAATCACCTTGCTTATGTTGAAGAGGATTTGAATCCTTAAGTACACCAATGTGAATGCTTCAATGGAGGGCAAGATGTCTCTAATCAATGGTATCTTGATCTTCAACACCAAGCTTGATTTGATCTTTGCACATGTATGGAGAAGTATGAATCCTCAAAGAGGGCTCCAGAGAGATTGAGTTCTTCAATAGATTCAATGGATCTCCTTGAGAAGGATGGATGCTTGAAGTCTTGAATTCTTGAATGCTCGAATGCTTGAGATGAGATGATTTCCAAAACTTGAGATGTCTTGAGAAAACTTGATGTGAAAATGAGAGAGGAAGGCTTCCTTTTGGAGTGATCTAGGAGAGATTCCTCTAGAAGGGCCACCTTGGAGAGTTAAATCTAATTAGGTCCTAACCTTTGGAATAATAAACCAAAATTAAATTAATTAATTCAATTAGGTCCTAGCTTTTAAGGAGAATAGACCATAATTAAATCAATTAGATTCAATTAGGTCCTAACCTTTAGAAGGAATAGACCTAAATTAAATCCAATAAACTCAATTAGGTCCAACCTTTAGAAAGAAGAGCCTTAATTAAATCAATCAATATTCAATTAGGTCCAAACTTTTAGGAAAATGAACCTAGATCAAATAGCATTTAAGGATTTACCATTTTGGAGCCTGAAATAGTCGTCCCGGAAGCGGAAATGCAAAATCCTGAAAGATAGAGAACCGGGAAATGAAATTTTGAAATCCTGACTGACCAAGGTCAAGGTCGAGGTCAGCCTTGACCTGGTTAGGGTCGAGGTTGGCCCTGACCTGGTCAGGGTCAAGGTTAGCCTTGACCTCTGACCCAGACACAATTAGTTTCAGGAGTTAGGGAGCTAGGAAGTGCTAGGATGCAGTTTTTTAGTTCTGATCAGGACCCAATGTCCAAATTAGATAGAAAAACACCTGAATGATGAAATGATGAATTAGGAGGTCTCATGACTAATCCCTACCTAGAAAATGATAATGTAGAAAAGGAAAATTAGAGAAAAGTCCCTAAGACCTTAACCCTAATCTCACTCAGAATGCAAAAATCAAGCATGGAGGAAGAGCGGAAGGTGAGGGGAAGACCAAATACATCCAAAGATCCTATCAAGGTGCTTAACATGACCCCAAACCACTTACTCAGAGGGCTAAACACCCTTAACATGAAATTGCTTCTATTTTAAGATGATACATTAAGCCCCCACTTTAGCAAGAGTATGGACTCAATGCAAACTCTTGGTAAAGGAGATAAAGATAACAAGATAATCTTATTGTAATCTAAGGGACAAAGAGAAATCCTAAGCCCCTAGGGACTCAAGTCTTCGTCGACTCCTAGATCACCAATAAGAGAGACATTTCTAGAAAGAGAAAGAAGAGTGTGATTGCTTTGTCCAATGAGAAGTTATGTCCCATTGTGAATCACACAGGAGAGTGGCGTGGCTAGAAAGATGGAATTGAACTGCCTAGTGAATGTGTCTACTCACTAGTCAACCCCATCAAAGATTTATTCTTAGGAATGTCCTTTACTCCATAAGAATGAAATCAAAAGGGTGATCCGATCTTAAGGACACCTTCAACCTTAAGGGATCAAAATATATGTGCTTGAAACTGGAGGGATCAAGAGATCCTAGTATAAATCCATTCTTAAGGATTAGATCTTAATCCAAAAAGAAAGGAAAAATGTGTATATGTTTGTATTGAAAAATATTTAAGTGTTTTGAATGTGTATCTTCCTCGGCACTTTACCTTTAGAAGATTCAGCATAGTGTGTGTGTGTGCAAAAAGGTGAGCAGAGTGTATACCCCCACGTTAAAGTCATTGCTAACACTTTAACAAGAGCAATGGCTTTAACGGAAACATAAATAGCTCCACTGATTACGTTTCCACGTCGAGATGCCCCCAAACAAAGACAAATCAAGGGAAATATCACAAAAACATACAAAGAACACAAAAGGGATCTACCTACTGTGGGGTCAGTATGATCATAAGATAATATATGTATGATATTATTGCAAATGAATTTACATCATTCCCCAAAGGAAGTAGAACTACAATCACAAAGGAGAAAAGATCACATAAGATATACAAAAGAAGAATCTTTTCAGACCATGATATGGAGACCAAAAAGATTTAGTGCTACTATATCTCAAATCTAAGCAGATTACACAAGGAAACCTTTACGAACAATAGCACATTTACAACATACATTGAACAACATATAGAAGAATAAAGATACATATAGAAGAATGGCACAATAGTTTTGATTCCTTTATCATCTTGCACCAATGGAGTAACAAGAAATGTTTAAAAGAATCTAACAACATTAAGCAAACACAGTACGGGGGAAGCACAATATAGCAGGCAAACACACAACAAAGCTACCACAAAGGACAAGTCGATCAAGCATGTCGCCTACACTCCCCATCTCGCTATATATCATTTAGGGAAGGTGGGTAACTCGCAAGAGGGACTATATCCAATGTAGTCAAAATGATAGCCAATTCCAAACCAGGATCCTCTTGAGAATCACCATGTTTGATACAAGGTGTAATAGATAATTGAGATGAAAGCATATGTGGTAAATCAACATCAATATCTATAGTTTCATATTCATCATCAAGATCATCAAGAGTATCTTCTTCATCCAAATTAATTGTAATAGGATCTAAGATACGAATAGAATCATCATAATCATGCATGTGAACATCATTATTAGGATTAACATTATGCAAAGGTTGATTTGAAGAAAGTAAAGATCTTTGTGCTCTAGCATGAGCACGATGCTTTTTATGACGTTCATTAGCCAAGCGGTTCCTTTTTGCTTTTTTAGAAATAGGTTGAGAATTTGGAGGAACCATGGGAGTATCCTTCATAGGTTGTTTAGGAAGATCAATAGGACTGTCCTTCTTAGGGGAAACAATCATAGGATCCTTAATAGATTCTGTAGAAGGAACTTGATCAACAAAAGAATGCATAGATAAAGGAGGTATAGATGGCATAGGTAAGAGACCACGATTAAGATCCATAGGAGGTAAACTTAATTCAAGAATCTTATGATGTTTATAAGCTTGGTAAGATCGAAAGAGATGATCAGGTCGAGGACATGAATTAGGTAATGAAGGCCAAAAGAAATCAAGAGAAGCACAATCTCTAGGCCTAGAAGGTTGATATAGACTGTGATTGATCATTTTCACTTCATCATCATGAATGAACTTAATACATTTATGGATGGGTGAAGCGACAACATGCATAGCAGTCAACCAAGGTAAACCGGGCTTAACTTGAAATTGATCGGAGATAGGAATCACCACAAAAGTAGTGTTCACCACTTTTCCACAAAGGTCGACAGGCAGAGAAATAGAACCAAATGATGGATAAAGAAAACCATTGCAAGTCTGAATCCATACATCCGATGTATCATAAGAATCACATTGTAAACCTTTCATAAAAAGGTGTTCTTTAGTGATAACATTAATGAGAGATGTAGGATTAACAAGACAACCACTAGATGGTTTCTAAGCAATCCTAGTAACAATGTAAAGGGGACCATCAGGAGCTTTAATAATCTCATAATCATCAAAGGTAATCAAGAGTTCCTGAGGTCTCTTCTTAGATTGAACTTTCAGTTTAGGTTTAGGTTTCATTTTAGATTGAACCTTAGACTTAGTCTTAGGTGGAGGTTGAGATAGAGGTTGAGATGGAAGTTGAGGTGGAGATATTGGGGTATCAACATGCTCCACTTGATTAACAACATGACTAAGATCATCCATCTTGGAATCATATGTAATTTATTGAGAAGATGGTTGAGCAATAGCATTAGTATCATGAGAAGGTAAAGGATTAGTGTAGATTTGCAAGTTCTGATTAGGAGGAGAAATTGATTTATTTCCACTACCATTCAGATTATCAACAGTTAGAGTCTTAGAATCAATGAGATCTTGGACCTTATTTTTTAAAGAAAAACAATTTTCAGTATCATGACCCTTCTGACGATGGTACTGACAAAAAGCATTATGATCAAAAGATTTAGATGCCATGGTAGTAGGTAGAATAGGTCAAATAGGAGGCAAAGTAATCATATTAGCAGCTAACAACCTATTCAAAATAGCTTACAAAGATTCAAAGAGATGTGTAAACGTACAATTCAGTCGAAAAATAGTGGATGTGGCAGCGGCATTGTGAGATGCAACAACAACCTAATCAGCAACTGCATTCATTGGCTTATTTATCTTGACATAATTGTTGAACTTTTAAAATTTGGTTGGATTAGGAGCAGCATCACTCTTATCAATGGGTACAAGAGCCATTGGAGTGTTGCTCTCAAACTGACTCACTTGTAATTGATAATTATGAAGCACTACAAAAAGTTGTTGAAAAGAGGTAAACTCAGTAAGCAGAATCTTATCTCTAATGTCCTTTTGCAAATTTGAAATAAACATACGTAGAATATCAATATCAAGAACAGGATAAGAAATCTGAGCATGAAAATGCTTAAATCTACCAATAAAATTAGTCAACTTTTCCTTAACACCTTGTTTACAATGCATTAAATCAGTCAAAGACACTTGCGGGCCAATATTATTTTTAAATTGTTGGATAAAGGCATTAGCAAGTTTGGAAAAGGAATCAATTGAATAAGGAGGCAAGGAAGAATACCATTGTAAGGCCTTGTCACGAAAGGTTCGAGCAAACAATTTAGCTAGAATCCTATGATCATGAGCATAGTCACTACAAAGGATTTGGAATATCTTGACATGATGAATAGGGTCTCCCTTCCCATTATAATTCTCAAGATGAGGTATATCAGCTTGTTGAGGGATAGGAGTTTGAATAATATCCAAGGACAAAGGACTTCCCATGTCACATGTCAGGATATTAAACTTGTTTTGAGTGAGAGAAGCAAGTTGTTCTTGTAAGGATGAAATAGTTTGAGCTAAACTAATGATTGTTGAATCATTAGAAGAAAAAATAGGAGGAATAACAATATTAGACACACTAGGTAATGTGTTAGGAACTGTAGGAATAGAAGACACAACTGGAGGAACACTAGGAACTATAATTGTAGATGGATAGATATAAGGGACATTATGATATGAAGGTTGTGATGTAGGAAGGGAAACAAGAGGAACACTCGGAGGAACAGAGGGAACTATCACCATCACCAAAGGAGGAGTATAGGTAGGAAGAGTAGGTAAAGGGTTAGAAGGAGGCTCAACACTAGTGATAGGAGGAATCAACCCTACATCTTGAGCATCTTGAACTAAAGGCTTGACATTTGAATGCACAAGGTGAGTGATGCCACGCAAGAGGTTGACACCTTGATCACTATCACGGATAAGCTTCTTAAGGACCTCTACAGCTTGAATGGAATCTTGATTATGGTTTTCTTGGATGAGCCAATTACCCATTTTATCAAGTTTAGTTGAAATTTTTTCAATTTGTTCGGGAGGAACCTTTAAAGCATCATCTGCATCATGTGATGGGTGAGAAAGGTTCTACTCCATAGGGTTAGCATCATGAAGGAATAAGGTATCATTGTGATTATTGTTAAGGAAAATAAGATCTGGGAATATATTTTCTGCTGTAATATATAATGTTTGATTATGTATATATAATGATTGCATATATATATTATATTGTGATACTGATAATGTTGTGATTGCAGATTGAAGAAGCTATGCCGTGGTTATTGATTGTTCTTTCAATCTACGATCATAGCATATAAGTATGCTTTGCAACAGTCACGGTAACAGACGTGCCCTTCTATATTTGAATAAACACGACTCTTAAGTCGCTGATGCATTAGCATAAGCGATTGTTGACAACAGTCGCTTATGTTAATGCATAAGCGACTAGTGATGATCGCAGTCAACCGAATCTTTAAGTTTATTAATGACATCGACTCATTAGTCGATACTTTACATATTAATATAAACATCGAACATAGTTCGATTTATTCCAATGTGATATTAATATATATATATATATTATTATGTTATTATCATTATTATATTTCATTAATATAATAATGATAATAAGATAATAATATAATCACAACTCTTCTTTATAATCATTGTGTGTGTGTGTGTGTGTGTGTGTGTATATATATATATATATATATATATATATATATATATATATATATATATATATATATATATATATATATATATATATATAAAATAATACGAATTAAGCTATAACTTAACAATTATTAAGGAAAGGAGAGGAAGAATCGGGATCAAAGGAACCCATGAGTCTACAGCTACGCCTAACCGGAATATTATAAGAAGGACTAGTGGTAGTAAAGCTCATAAACAAATAAAATTGAAATGAACTAAACTAAACACACAAATATGCATATAAATCCTAATTAGCATACAAGATTTAACACAAATCTAATACTAATCAAGATAATAAAGGATAACACAATAGAGCATTCAACACCAAAAAAGAAAGAGAGTAAGCTAGTCGGGTTCACCAAAATATATAGAAGTAAATGGGGTTCACCAAAATATATATAATTCAAGGTGTATTTACTCCTATATGGGAGTGTGGGAAATAAGAGATCAATTCTAAACCCTAAATACCCAATAATGAGATCCAATTTGATCAACCAAATAGGCTAATGCACAATTGAATCTAGTTATTTGAAATGTAGGAACAAGAACTAATCTACTATTTCACACCTAGAAGATTGAATTGAGAGAATAGAAGATGCTAGGAATTGAAAAGAATTAAATTGCAAGTACTAACCTCAAAATTAGGGCAGATTTGAAGAAGGTTGAATTCTGGACTGTGTATGCACTTTTTGAAACTTTTGCGATGGCTTTCGACCTTAGAATTTAGAGACGAACAAAACCCAGAAATCATTTTTCCAGAGTCGCAAAAATAAAAATGTCACCCATGCCCTTTTTAAAAGGTCATGGTTGACATTTTTCTATGATGTCAAATTTTGATTCTGTTTGCTAATCCTAAAAGAAGGCCGAAAAGGGTATCTGAATATGTCTTCAAATCTGCGAATTAACATCTGTACCTACAAGAAAAATGGTTTTGTTTGGTTTTTAGGGATTTGCCTTGGTCAAACCCCTGTTTAGGAATTAACCTTGAATTGAATTGAAAAGTATGTAGCATAAACAAAGTAACCAAAACTCAATCACCTTGCTTATGTTGAAGAGGATTTGAATCCTTAAGTACGCCAATGTGAATGCTTCAATGGAGGGAAGGATGTCTCTAATTAATGGTATATTGATCTTCAACACCAAGCTTGATTTGATCTTTGCACATGTATGGAGAAGTATGAATCTTCAAAGAGGGCTCCAAAGAGATTGAGTTCTTCAATAGCTTCAATGGATCTCCTTGAAAAAGAATGGATTCTTTAAGGCTTGAATGCATGAATGCTCGAATGCTCGAATGCTTGAGATGAGATGATTTCCAAAACTTGAGATGTCTTGAGAAAACTTGATGTGAAAATGAGAGAGGAAGGCTTCTTTTATAGTGATCTAGGAGAGATTCCTCTAGAAGGGCCACCTTGGAGAGTCAAATCCAATTAGGTCCTAACCTTTGGAATAATAAACCAAAATTAATTTAATTAATTCAATTAGGTCCTAGCTTTTAAGGAGAATAGACCATAATTAAATCAATTAGATTCAATTAGGTCCTAACCTTTAGAAGGAATAGACCTAAATTAAATCCAATAAACTCAATTAGGTCCAACCTTTAGAAAGAAGAGCCTTAATTAAATCAATTAATATTCAATTAGGTCCA
Organism: Chamaecyparis obtusa; assembly: GCA_027943335.1. NCBI lineage: Eukaryota > Viridiplantae > Streptophyta > Pinopsida > Cupressales > Cupressaceae > Chamaecyparis > Chamaecyparis obtusa. The sequence goes on from BSBK01002032.1 coordinate 1,889,574, forward strand.
ACCTTTTAGGAAAATGAACCTAGATCAAATAGCATTTAAGGATTTATCGTTTCGGAGCTTGAAACAGCCAACTCGGAAGCGAAAATGCAAAATCCTAAAAGACAGAGAAGCGGGAAATGAAATTTTGAAATCCTGATTGACCAAGGTCAAGGTCAAGGTCGGCCCTGACCTGGTCAGGGTCGAGGTCGGCCCTGACCTGGTCAAGGTCGAGGTCGGCCTTGACCTCTAACCCAAACACAGTCAGTTTCAGGAGTTAGGGAGCCAAGAAGTGCCAGGATGCAGCTTTCCAGTTCTGATCAGGACCCAATCTCTGGATTAGATAGAAAAACACCTGAATGATGAAATGATGAACTAGGTGGTCCCATGACTAATCCCTACCTAGAAAATGATGATGCAGAAGAGAAAAATCAGAGAAAAGTCCCTAAGACCTTAACCCTAATCTCACTCAAAATGCAGAAATCAAGCGTGGAGGAAGAGCGGAAGGTGAGGGGAAGACCAAATACATGCAAAGATCCTATCAAGGTGCTTAACATGACCCCAAACCACTTACTTAGAGGGCTAAATGCTATTAACATGGAAGTGCTTTCATTTTAAGATGATACAGGAGTATTCCAGCAACAAGTTTAGATACTAAGGAGATTGAGGACATACTGGATAGTCGTGTGGGTAGAAGTACAAGGAATAGAACATATGAAGAATATATGGTCAAATGGAAGGGATGATCTGTTTAGGATTCATCATGGTTGTCAAGGGAGAAGGTTAGCCATCTTGGTTTTCCTATTCACACCTGAGTCGTGACAGGGTCACTTGTCAAATTACCTCAAGTGTCTGATGCAGGAGCATCCTGGGTGTAAGAGAAATCTTGCATTAACCAAAAAAAATATTTTTGTTTTCTTTTCAATAAGGGATATTTTGTGTAGAGCTGCTATTTTTGGAAAGTTACTATTTTTGGTCATTTTTGCCCATGCTTAAAATGGTCTGATTTCTTTCCTAGAGGTTCATTTTGGTCATATAAGTCTACTAGTAAAGTTTCATTGCTAGATTAAGTGTATATTGGAAGATATTGAAGATTTTTGGTATTGGCAGCAAGGTTTAGAAACTTTGAACTCAGTTTTGAAGGCTTTAGAGGCTTCGGATGAGGTCAAAACTTCAACTACTTGGAGTTTGCACGAGTTAGGCACTATAGAGCGCTTCATGGCATTTCCAAATTGGGGTCATAATAGTCAATTAGAGCAACGGGTGATGACTTATGGTCTCCGAAAGTTGGGTCACCTGAAATGGCAGGAATTGATTTTCCTTCAAAAATTTTGTTTGGGTTTCAAAAGTTGTTTTGAGCCAACTATGATGTAATAAAATGTAAAATAAAATAATTCTAAGTTTGGTCGGCCTTATTGGCTAATATTCTGGAACCTTCCCAAGCGGTGAAAAATTGCCTATATAAGGAGGGTTGTATTATTGTCTTAAGCAGTTGGGAGTAGTTTTGGGTAGTAAGTCTGTGTATTGATTCGAGGCTTTGGCCTACAAACTATTGTAAGGGAATGCCCATGTGGCATTGCATGTAAGAATTCTAAAATTTGTAATTCCACATTTGTGGAGATAATAAGAAGCCCATTTTCTGTACTCGCAATTTGTTGTTGTTTCTTTGTTTTTGTTGTATGTTTGTGGGATTAAGGGGAGCACCCTTCATCAAGTGGTATCAGAGTGAGAGTTCCTGAGTGTGCAAATAGATCACTTATTGTGAAGCAGTTTTGCACCAGGACTATGGTTAGGGTTTCAGCAAGCAGTGCGAGAATGCCTCCACAAAGAGAACGAGGCAAAAGAGTTAGTGTTGTGACACATGAGGTTAGAGAGCTCTAGAGACAAATGCGAGCATTACAAGAGCAGATTCATAGAGGGATGAATCTTAATGTCAAAGAAGAATGTGAGGATGAAGCGGAAGAAAATTTTGATCAGGAAGGAGAAGGCGAACTTCCGAACCCAGAAGAAGAAAGGTTTTTTGAGCCCTTTCCAAGATCGGGAAGAGACCTAAGATCGAGGTTCCTACATTTTCAAGGAATCTTAACCCAGAAGAATTGATCGACTGGATTAATGAATGAGAAGAATATTTTGAGTATGAGGATATTGAGGATCCTGATAGGGTCAAATTTGCAAAGGCGAGACTAAAAGGTCATGCGAAGATCTGGTGGCAAGAGGTTCAATTGGAGAGAAATAGAAGGGGGAAAGATAAAATCACAAAATGGGATCGAATGGTGACAAAGTTGAAGCTCAAGAGGTAGAAACACCCACATCCATATCGAATTGTCTAGGTACAGGATGACCACAAGGTCATGGTTACTGAACAGTGTACAGTGAAGTTCAAGATTGGTGGGTACCAAGATGAGGTACTATATGATGTCATCCCTATGGATGCATGTCATATGTTATTGGGTAGACCTTGGCAGTTTGATAAATGTGTTGTACATGATGGTCGTGCGAATATCTATTCTCTGACAAAGGATGGAGTGCAACATAAGCTAAAACCATTGAAGGTAACAAAAGAAAAGGTATGTGATAACGCAAGAATAACTTTTGTTGATGGAAGAAAGTTTCTAGATAGTATGAGGCATGAACATATGTGTTTTTCTTTAATTCTAAAAGTTGGTAAAGAAGAATTAGAAGATGTACCTGTAGAAGTTGCAGATTTGCTGAATGAGTTTCAAGACATTGTGTCCGATAATGTGCCTGATGGATTACCACTAGTGAGGAAGATCAGTCATCAGATGGATTTGATCCCAAGAGCCAGTTTGCCTAATAAGGCAGCACACAAAATGACGCCTACAGAAAGTGAAGAGTTGAATAGGCAAGTGAATGAATTGTTACAGAAAGGGTTGATTCGAGAGAGTCTAAGTCCCTGTGTTGTACCTCCTATACTAGCATTAAAGAAAAATGGTGAGTGGAGGATGTGTACAGATTCCAGAGCTATAAACAAGATCACAATCAAGTATAAGTTTCCATTGCCATGGATGGATGATATTATGGACTGTTTGAGTGGAGCTGTGTATTTCTCCAAGATAGATCTTAAGAGTGGATATCATCAGATTCAGATTAGAGAAGGAGATGAATGGAAGATTGCCTTCAAGACAAGAGAATGACTGTATGAATGGTTAGTCATGCCTTTTGGGCTAACCAATGCACCAAGCACTTTCATGCGGCTCATGAACGAGGTTCTGAAGGAGTTTTTGGGTAAGTTTGTCATTGTTTACCTAGATGATATTTTGATCTTTAGTAAGACATTGGAGAAACATATGATATATATTCGTATGGTATTTGAGAAGCTGAGAGAAGAGAAATTGTTAATTAATTGAAGAAGTATACTTTTATGAAAAAGGAATTAGTGTATCTAGGATTTGTAGTTTCAGTAGAAGGTCTAAAAATGGACCCAGAGAAAGTACAGGCTATCCTTGAAAGGCCTATCCCAAGGAGTGCTACTGAGGTAAGATCTTTTCATGATTTGGCTAGCTTTTATAGAAATTCTATCAAAAATTTTAGCAGTATTTGTGCACCCTTGACTGAAACAATGAGAGGGGATAGAAAAGAGTTCAAATGGACTAATGGGGCAGATAAGAGTTTTAAACTGTTGAAATAGAAAGTTATAGAACAACCTGTTTTAGCACTTCTAGATTTTAATAATATGTTTCAAGTGGATTGTGATGCTAGTAGTACTGCAATAGGAGCTGTTATGAGCCCAGAAGGTAAACCTGTTGCTTATATCAGTGAGAAATTGAATGATGCCAAGAGAAAATATTCTATTTATAATCAAGAATTTTATGCTATAGTCCAGGCATTGAAGAAGTGGAGACACTATCTACTTCCTAAGGAGTTTGTTTTGTATATTGATCATCAAGCTTTGCAATATTTGAATAGTCAAGGAAAGTTGAATCAAAAGCATTTGAAATGGGTTGATTTTTTGCAGAGTTATATATTTGTCTTGAAACACAGGAATGGGAAGTCTAACAAGGTTGTAGATGCGTTTAGTAGAAGGAAACTATTGCTGACAGAGATGCAGATTGAGGTGGTTGGGTTCAATGAACTCAAGAATTTGTAGCCAGAGGATCCTAATTTTGGAGAAGCTTGGATAGCTTGTAAAGAACTTGTTACTCTAGACAGGACAAAGTGGTTGGATTTCATCATCCAGAATAGTATGCTATTCAAAGGGAGCCAGTTGTGCATTCCACGAAGTTCTATGAGGGAGAATCTCATCAAGGAGAAACATAGCGGAGGATTGGTTGGACATTTTGGTCGTGATAATTATTATTGGCCACAGTTGTAGAAAGATGTTAAGAAGTTTGTACAGAGTTGTAGAGTATGCTTGATGGTGAAAGGAGTGAAGCAAAATACAAGGTTGTATCATCCATTACCTCTACCAGAGAGACCATGGGAGGATATCAGTATGGACTTTGTTCTTGGTTTACCGAGGACGCATCGGGGACATGATTCAATTTTTGTGGTAGTTGACAAATTCTCAAAGATGGCACATTTCATTCCCTGCAAGAAGACTAATGATGTTGTTCATGTAGCAGAATTATTTTTTAGAGAGGTGGTGAGACTATATGGTCTACCAAAGAGCATAGTTTTAGATTGCAACACTAGGTTTGTTGGATATTTTTGGCGCACATTGTGGAAGAAGCTGAAAAGAGATTTGAAGTTCAGTTCATCACATCATCCACAGACTGATGGACAAATGGAGGTGGTGAATAAGAGTTTGAGGAATTCGCTAAGATGTTTGGTTGGAGATAAGCCAACAGGATGGGATATGATTTTACCACAGGCATAATTTGCATATAATAATTCTTTGAATAGGAGCACTAGTAAATCACCATTCCAGATTGTATATGGGAACAGTCCCAAAAATGCATCAGAGTTGAGGAAGATAGATAAGGGAGAGATAAGTAGTGCTGAAGCTGAGGATTTTACAGAGCACTTGAAGAACATCCATAAGGAGGTGAGGAAGTACATTACCAGGATGAATGCGTAGTATAAGACTAATGCAGATGAGAAAAGGAGGCATAAAAAATTTCAGGTTGGAGATGAAGTCATGGTTCATTTGCGAAAGGAGAGATTTCCAGTGGGTACATATAACAAGTTGAAAATGAATAAATTTAGACCATGTAAGATACTGAAGAAGTGTGATTCAGGAAATGCATATGAGGTAGAACTATCTACCGAGCTGAATATTTTACCAGTGTTTAACATTTTAGATTTGATAGAGTATCATGAGCGGGGTGTTGAAGAAGAGGTCACAACAGCACAATGGAGTATTCCAGAAACTAGTTTAGATACTAAGGAGATTGAGGACATACTGGATAGTCATGTGGGTAGAAGTACAAGGAATAGAACATATGAAGAATATTTGGTCAAATGAAAAGGACAACCTATTGAGGATTCATCATGGTTGTCAAGGGAGGAGGTTAGCTGTCTTGATTTTCCTCTTCACACTTGAGTCGTGATAGGGTCACTTCTCAAATTACCCTAGGTGTCTGATGCAGGAGCATCCTAGGTGTAAGAGCAATCTTGCATCAACCAAAAAAATATATTTCTATTTTCTTTTCAATAACGACTATCTTGTGCAGAGCTACTATTTTTGGTAATTTTTGCCCTTCTCAGAATGGTCTGATTTCTTTCCTGGAGGTTCATTTTGGTCATATAAGTCTGCCAGTAAAGTTCCATTTCCAAATCAAGTGTATATTGGAAGATATTGAAGATTTTTGGTATTGGGAGGAGGGTTCAGAAACATTGAACTCAATTTTGAAGGCTTTAGATGCTCTGGATGAGTTCAAAACTTCAACTGACTAGAGCTTGTGCAAGTCAAGCACTGTAGAGCACTTCATGGCATTTCTAAACTTGGGTCATAATAGTCAATCGGAGCAATAGGTGATGACTTATGGTCTCTGAAAGTTAGGTCACCTAAAATGGTAGGAATTGGTTTTCCTTCAAAAATTTTGTTTGGTTTTCAAAAGTTTTTTTTGAGCCAACTATGATGTAATAAAATATAAAATAAAATAATTATATGTTTGATCGGCCTTATTGGCTAAAATTTTGGAACCTTCTCAGGTGATGAAAAATTGCCTATATAAGGAGGGTTGTATTATTGTCTTAGGTAGTTGGGAGTAGTTATGGGTAGTAAGTCTGGGTATTGATTTGAGGCTTTGGCCTATAGAATATTGTAAGAGAATGCCCATGTGGCTTTGCATGTAAGAATTCTAAAATTTGTAATTCCACATTTGTAGAGATAATAAGAAGCCCATTTTCTGTTCTCGCAATTTTTTGTTATTTCTTTATTTCTGTTGTGTGTTTCTAGGATTAAGGGGAGCACCCTTATCAAGTGGTATCAGAGCGGGAGTTCCTGAGTGTGTAAACAAATTACCGATTATGAGGTAGTTTGCACCAGGACCATGGGTTAGGGTTTCTATCTAAACATATCACCGATTGTGAGGTAGTTTTACACCAGGACCATGGTTAGGGTTTTAGCAAGAAGCATGAGAATGCCTCCACAAAGGGAACGAGGTAGAAGAGTTGGTGTTGTGACACCTGAGGCTAGAGAGCTCTAGAGACAAATGCAAGCATTGCAAGAGCAGATTCGTAGAGGAAGAAATCTTAATGTCAGAGAAGAAAGTGAGGATGAAGCAGAAGAAAATTTTGATAAGGAAGGAAAAGGCGAACTTCTGAACCCAGAAGAAGAAAGGCTTTTTCGAGCCCTTTCCAAGATCAGGAAGAGACCTAAGATCGAGGTTCCTACATTTTTGGGGAATCTTAACCCAAAAGAATTGATCGATTGGATCAATGAATGTGAAAAATATTTTGAATATGAGGATGTTGAGGATCCTGATAGGGTCAAATTTATGAAGGCAAGACTAAAAGGTCATGCGAAGATCTAGTGGCAAGAGGTTCAGTTAGAGAGAAATAGAAGGGGGAAAGATAAAATCACAAGATGGGATCGAATGGTGACAAATTTGAAGCTCAAGAGGCAGAAACACCCACATCCCTATTGGATTATCTGGGTATAGGATGACCACAAGGTCATGGTCAGTAAACAGTGTACAGTGAAGTTCAAGATTGGTGGGTACCAAGATGAGGTACTATGTGATATCATCCCTATGGATGCATGTCATATGTTATTGGGTAGACCTTGGTAGTTTGACAGATGTGTTGTACATGATGGTTGTGCGAATACTTATTCTCTGACAAAGGATGGAGTGCGGCATAAGCTAAAGTCATTGAAGGAAACAAAAGAAAAGGTATGTGGTAATGCAAGAATAACTTTTGTTGATGGAAGAAAGTTCCTAGATGGTATGAGGCATGAACATATGTTTTTTGCTTTAATTCTAAAAGTTGGTAAAGAAGAAGTAGAAGATGTACCTATAGAAGTTGAAGGTTTGTTGAATGAGTTTTAGGACATTGTGTCCAATAATGTGCCTGATGGTTTACCACCAGTGAGGAAGATCTGTCATCAGATGGATTTGATCCTAGGAGCTAGTTTTCCTAATAAGGCAGTACACAGAATGACGCCTGTAGAAACTAAAGAGTTGAACAGGCAAGTGAATGAATTGTTGCAGAAAGGGTTGATTCAAGAGAGTTTGAGTCCCTATGTTGTACCTACTGTACTAGCACCAAAGAAAAATGGTGAATGGAAGATGTGTACAGATTCTGGAGCTATAAACAAGATCACAATCAAGTATAGGTTTTCATTGCCACGGATGGATGATATTATGGACTATTTGAATGGAGCTGTATTTCTCCAAGATAGATCTAAAGAGTGGATATCATCAGATTCGGATTAGAAAAGGATATGAGTGGAAGACTACCTTCAAGACAGGAGAAGGACTGTATGAATGGTTAGTCATGCCTTTTGGGCTAACCAATGCACCAAGCACTTTCATGTGGCTCATGAACGAGGTTCTGAAGGAGTTTCTGGGTACGTTTATCATTGTTTACCTAGATGATATTTTGATCTTTAGTAAGACATTGGAGGAACATATGATACATATTAGTATGGTATTTGAGAAGCTGAGAGAAGAGAAATTGTTGATTAATTTGAAGAAGTGTACTTTTGTGAAGAAGAAATTAGTGTATCCAGGATTTGTAGTTTCAACAGAAGGTCTAAAAATGGACCCAAAGAAAGTACAGGTTATCCTTGAATGGCCTACCCCAAGGTGTGCTACTAAGGTAAGATCTTTTCATGGTTTGGCTAGCTTTTACAAAAAATTTAGCAGTATTTGTGCACCCTTGACTAAAACAATGAGAGGGGATAGAAAAGAGTTCAAATGGACTAATGGGGTAGATAAGAGTTTTAAATTGTTGAAATAGAAAGTTACAGAACAACCTGTTTTAGCACTTTCAGATTTTAATAAGGTGTTTCAAGTGGATTGTGATGCTAGTCGTACTGCAATAGGAGCTATTATGAGCCAAGAAGGTAAACCTATTGCTTATTTCAGTGAGAAATTGAATGATGCCAAGAGAAAATATTATGTTTATGATCAAAAAATTTATTCTATAGTTCAGGCATTGAAGAAGTGGAGACACTATCTAGTTCCTAAGGAGTTTATTTTGTATACTGATCATCAAGCTTTGCAATATTTGAATATTCAAGGAAAGTTGAATCAAAGGCATTTGAAATGGGTTGAGTTTTCGCAGAGTTGTATTTTTGTTTTGAAACACAAGAGTGGGAAGTCTAACAGGGTTGTAGATGCGCTTAGCAGAAGGCAACTGTTGTTGACAAAGATGCAGATTGAGGTGGTTGGGTTCAATGAACTCAAGAATTTGTATCTAGAGGATCCTGATTTTGGAGAAGCTTGGACAGCTCGTAAAGAACCTGTTACTCTAGATAGGACAAAGTGGTTGGATTTCATCATCCAAGAGTATGCTATTCAGAGGGAGCCAGTTGTGCATTCCATGAAGTTCTATGAGGGAGAATCTCATCAAGGAGAAGCATAGCGGAGGATTGGCTAGACATTTTGGTTGTGATAAAAACCTTGCCTTGGTTAGTGAGAATTATTATTATCCACAGTTGCAACAAGATTTCAAGAAGTTTGTATAGAGTTGCAGAGTATGCCAGATGACGAAAGGAGTGAAGCAGAATATAGGGTTGTATCATCCATTACCTCTACCAGAGAGACCATGGGAGGATATCAGTATGGACTTTGTTCTTGGTTTATCGAGGACGCATTGGGGACATGATTCAATTTTTGTGGTAGTTGACAGATTCTCAAAGTTGGCACATTTTATTCCCTATAAGAAGACTAATGATGTTGTTCATGTAGCAGAATTATTTTTCAGAGAGGTGATGAGACTACATGGTCTACCAAAGAGCATAGTTTCAAATCGTGACAATGAGTTCGTTGGATATTTCTAGCACACATTGTGGAAGAAGCTGAAAATAGATTTGAAGTTTAGTTCATCACATCATTCACAGACTGATGGACAGACGGAGGTGGTGAATAGGAGTTTGGATAATTTGCTAAGATGTTTGGTTGGAGATAAGCGAACAGGATGGGATATGATTTTACCATAGGCATAATTTGCATACAATAATTCAGTCAATAGGAGCATTGGTAAATCACCATTCTAGATTGTATATGGGAACGGTCCTAGAAATGCATCAGAGTTGAGGAAGATAGATAAGGGATAGATAAGTAGTGCTGAAGCTGAGAATTTTATAGAACACTTGAAGAACATTCATGAGGAGGTGAGGAAGCACATTACCAGGATGAATGCGCAGTATAAGACTAAGGCAGATGAGAAAAGGAGGCATAAGGAATTCCAGGTTGGAGATGAATTCATGGTTCATTTGCGGAAGGAGAGATTTCCAGTGGGTACGTATAACAAGTTGAAAATGAAGAAATTTGGACTATGCAAGATACTGAAGAAGCATGATTCAGGAAATGCATATGAGGTAGAACTGTCTACCAAGCTGAATATTTCACTGGTGTTTAACATTTTAGATTTGACAAAGTATCATGAGGGGGGTGTTGAAGAAGAGGTCACAACAACACAGTAGAGTATTCCATTAACTAGTTTAGATACGAAGGAGATTGAGGACCTACTAGATAGTCATGTGGGTAGAAGTACAAGGAATAGAACATATGAAGAATATCTGGTCAAATGGAAAGGATGACCTGTTGAGGATTCATCATAGTTGTCAAAGGAGGAGGTTAGCTGTCTTGGTTTTCCTCTTCACACCTGAGTCATGACAGGGTCACTTCTCAAATTACCTCGGGTGTCTGATGCAGGAGCATCCTAGGTGTAAGACCAATCTTGCATCAACCAAAAAAAAATATTTCTATTTTATTTTCAATAAGGGCTATCTTGTGCAGAGCTGCTATTTTTGGAAAGTTATTATTTTTGGTAATTTTTTCCCATACTCAGAATGGTCTGATTTCTTTCCTGGAGGTTCATTTTGGTCATATAAGTCTGCCAGTAAAGTTTCATTGCCAGATCAAGTGTATATTGGAAGATATTGAAGATTTTTGGTATTGGCAACAAGGTTCAGAAACTTTGAACTCAGTTTTGAAGGCTTTAGAGGCTCCAGATGAGGTCAAAACTTTAGCTGACTAGAGCTTGCACAAGTCAGGCTCTATAAAGCACTTCATGGTGTTTCCAAATTGGGGTCATAATAGTCAATCAGAGCAATGGGTGATGACTTATGGTCTCCGAAAGTCAGGTCACCTGAAATGGCAGGAATTGATTTTCCTTCAAATTTCTATTTGGGTTTCAAAAGTTGTTTTGAGCTGACTGTGATGTAATAAAATGTAAAATAAAATAATTCTAAGTTTGGTCGGCCTTATTGGCTAAAATTCTAGAACATTCCCAAGCGGTGAAAAATTGCCTATATAAGGAGGGTTGTATTATTGTCTTAGGCAGTTGGGAGTAGTTCTGGGTAGTAAGTCTGGGTATTGATTCGAGGCTTTGGCCTACAAAATATTGTAAGGGAATGCCCATGTGGCTTTGCATGTAAGAATTTTGAAATTTGTAATTCCACATTTGTGGAGATAATAAGAAGCCCATTTTTTGTTCTCGCAATTTTTTGTTGTTTCTATGTTTTTGTTGTGTGTTTGTGGGATTAAGGGGAGCACCCTTCATCAAGTTCAAATCCTAGGTCCAACAGACTAGCAAATTTCCTCTCAGTTATGGACAAAATTTTCTCTTCAGTATTTTTATTCATAATTGCTTTTCTATTTTCATCATAATTTTTCGCACGGACCATGACAATTTCTGGGCAAGGGAATACTTGAGGTAATGCCATGATTGTCGACCCAACATCCCATGCTACAATTTTATTTATTTTTGCCTTTATCATGTTGTTAAATGAAAAAAAAATTGAACCTTTATTTGGATCGTTCCACTTATTTTGAAGTGCAAATCTAATTTCCATTATTCCCTTATTTCCATGGATAACAAGATCATAAATATCATAGAATTCATCAGTGAAACCTGTTGGCATTAAGCAGAATTGCCACTAGTGACAACACTTATTTGCATTCTGATTGCAAACCGAGCAGAACAGTGCAAACCGAGCAGAACAGTGCAAACCGAGCAAAATAGTGCAAACCGAGCAGAACAGTGCAAACCGAGCAAGACAGTGCAAACCGAACAAGATAGTGCAAACTGAGCAGGACAGTGTAAACCGAGTAACATTATGTCTACCGAGTCACCAGTATTTACCAAGTTCAAAACCTACCGAGTGGTTAGTATGAACCATGCCTCCACTTCTACCGAGTGCATGACGATGCCGAGTAATGCAGTGGATGCCGAGTATCTGAAAGTCACCGAGTTAGTTTGCAGGAACTGTGTAACCATACTTGGGCTGACTTAGTGGCACTTATGTTTATTTGTCAAGCTGACTTTGTAATTGTAATTAATTGTTTAGACTTGTATATAAACAATGTTGTAAAAATGTCAAGATGTAAGAAAATGAGTATGAATGTGAAAAAGAAAGAAAGGCAAAGATAAGCAAATTACAAAGGGCTACAGCAGTATAGAGAACAGCAAAGACAAATTCATCACAGAAGGTGATCAGTACATCAGCGAATCTCAATCAGCAATCCAGTTGCAAAGCAAGAGATCTACTATTTCATCCTAACAGGTGAATCAGTACTAAAATCCTTTAACCAGGTAGACTTAACAGTCTTTTGTAAAATCTCTTTACCAAGTGCATACTTCATTGTATGTTTGTAAATCCTTTAACAGGGTGGATTTAGCAATCTTTATTGCTCCTAGCAGGGCAGATCATCAGAAGTGATCAAATTGTAAGCCTTAACCAGCCAACTTTATTCTGCAGTACTAAAGCTTTGTGGGTTTCATCCCCACCCCAGTTTTACTTTCTTTTTGGAAGGTTTCTGGGTAACCAATTCTATGTGTCATTTTTGTGAATGCTTTTAAGTTTCATGCTCTCTATATGTATAAGGAAAAAGTGAACTATATGTTAATACATCTGTAATTGTAAGAAAATTTGGAGTTACTGATTCACCCCTCCCCTCTCAGTAACTCAGTTAATTCCTGAATATTTCCAACAATTGGTATTAGAGCAGAGTTGGTTCTCAAGATAAAGCTTAACTAGCTTGAGCAAAGATCCAGGATAATGGAGGTATTCAAACTGAACAAGGTGATTGAAAATGAAAAGCTAGATCTGGAAATAGCCATAGCTAAACTTAAAGAAGCAAAAGAACATCTTTCCCAATCCCTAAGAAGAAGGAAGGAACTTGCAAATCAGATGAATGATCAGAATTACATTGAAGAAAAGATTGAAGATCTTTTTCCCTCAAATAGCTCAGATGAAGCAAACAATGCTATCAAAGAACTCCTAGAAAAGAATGGGTCTCTGCAGGAAGAAGTGAGAAAATTAAAAAGAGAACAAGAGCTACACTCAACAAGATTTTGTGAGATCTTAGAACAAAGAAACAAGTTGAAAGATGAATTAGATGGAAGGAACAATGAAGTCCAAAATAAAACCCTTCAGCTAGAAAACCTAATTGATCAGATCTCCCATACAAATGAGGAAATTCTGAATCTAAGATCAGAAATAGAAAGCACAAGAGAAGAACTAAGATCTGAAAAGGAAATCAATCTAAGATTGGTGGATGACCTAAACGCCGAAAAACAAATCAATGAAGGAATGCTGAAAAGCCAAGAAGACTTGAATCAGCTGTATGAGTGAAATCTTCATAGGCAGAAAGGAAAAGCAGGACTTGGATACAAAGGAGAAGGTGAATCTTTTAAGCAAGGTACTCAAAGAAATCAGAAACCTACTTGTAATCATTGTGGTAAAATAGGACATACTTCAAATAAATGTTGGAGCAATGAAAAAGTAGAATTCAATGGAAAATGCTACAACTGCAATCAACATGGTCACAAAGCAAATGAATGCAGGGAAAAACCAAGATTCAGAGGTAATTGTCACAAATGCAACAAACAAGGTCACAAAGCATCCGAGTGCAGATCCAAAACATTCAATCCAGCAGAATAAATTATGAAAGCAATGTTTGGATGGGACTACAACACCTAGTGTAGATGTCATTACTGTGGAGAATATGGACACATTGGCATGAACTACATAAAACATCATCTAAGGAAAAGAGATACTACCGTAAGATGCTTCAAATGCACTAAACTCGGTCACATAGCCAGAAACTACATGAATGCTAGTGAAGTTGAAGATGGAAAGAAGAATGAAGCAACTAAAGTTAGGAAACAGGTGAGACAAAAGTGGATTCCTAAATCTACCGAGCAAACCAGTCCAAGTAATGGAATGGGTGGCTCTACCGACTCAAACTAAATTTCCAAGAAAGCACTGGAACTGTATTCTCATAGACAAACTTCAAGCAGTTCCAGAACCGAATTAAAAGAAAGATCTAAATCAGCATACAAGATGCAGTAAGATCACAGGAAGGTCGGTATCAATCTTTACCGAGCAAGGTCGGTACCAGTCTTTACCGAGCGAGGTCGGAGCAATATGAATTCTCGAGTTCACCGAGTTGCGAAGTCTTTACCGAGCAATTAATTCTTAGTGGGTGACAGTCTGTCGGAATTCATACCCTAATTTGTACTGAGCATTAATGACAGAGTTGTAAACAAAAGGCAAGAAATCAAACTCATTCCTCACCGCGAACTTTAGCACTTTGAGAGCAGAAAATTTCAAGAGCAATCCAGCGATTCAAATACTTTTGCGAAAAGAATTTTTTGTGAGCTACCATGGCATCATCCAGCACTTCATCGAAGAAAGGATCAGAAATGTTAGTCCAAGGGGAATGGAGAGCACCAGATTTCAAGATCATGCCCGCAATTGCAGCAGCCCTAGATCCAAATGGAGCTCAATCTCAGATTCCTCCTAAGGTACTACTTATTAACGATATTCGCAATCATTTCAACTTTGCAATTCATGAAATGGGAAACCTAGAGCTAGATATTGTGTGTGAGGAACTGTGTGTGGGTGGTATTCTAAAACCCGAGCACAAACATCTGGAAGATAAGGGATTAGTTCACATTGCACATTTACCTTGAAACTTTCGGGAGAAATGGGTTAGATACATTCTCAGCCGTATACATGATGGCAAGATTTGGCTTGAGCAACCCATAGAGATCACCAAGAAGATGATTCATCAAATCACCGGTCTTCCCATGTTGAACAAAGCTAAAACTACCAAAACCCTAGGTCGGTCAGAACTGGAGAAGAAAACCCTAGCCGAGTGGGACGGTAGAGGCATGAAAGTTAGCAGCATTACCGATGCTGAACTGAAGTTTGGTACACACATAATTGCCCATAAAATATACAGTTCAAGTCGATAGAATAGTGTCTCCTGTGAAGCTATTGACCTAGCATACAGAGTGGTCAAGAATAACTTATCATTTGACCTTGCAAATTTATTGTTAAAACAGTTTAACAAGAACATGGAAAGCATTCAAACTTCCAAAAACAATCCATGTAAGTTTGGATCTCTACTGGTCTGTTTATTCTTCTATGTTCAGAAATTCTTCCCTTCCAAAGGAAAAGTTGTATGGAGAAAAGATGTGCCAATCCTTTATGAGATAAATGAATACATCTCAGAAATGGGTGAAAATTTTGAAAGCGTCATGGATAGTTATTTTGAGTCCTTCAAAGAGAAAATGAATGACAGATTCCAGATTCCATAGAAGTTGGTGGAAGATTATAAGGATGACATTTGTTTCATGGTAGACTGTGACAATGTATATATTCAAGCAGCTAAACCGAGGATTGTATATGTAAAACCTCTTCCTTATGAGGTAAATATTGATGAAACTAAGAATATCATTGAAGCCCTTCTTAATCAGCCTGTTAATCCCAAAGCTCCATATTTTGGAACATATGATGAAGCAAAGGTGAGAATTGAATTAAGCATAAAGCTTCCACAGGCGGTAAACAAAGGAAAGAAGAAGATAGCCAAAATGCAAATGCTAACCGAGGACAAAGGAGAAAATGATGAAGAAGAAGAGAAAAAGGATGAGAAAACAGAGGAACCAGAACCTGCAAAGAAGAAAGGAAAGGTATTCATCACTAAGGCACCTAAGCCTCCCACTGTTGTATTTACAAGGAGAAGTGCAAGAGGTAAGGCAGACAAGGCAGACAAGGCAGACAAAGATATAGTATTCAAAAAGCCTCCTCTAAACTTTCAAGAGAGGATCAAACTTTTTAGAGACGGATCAGGATCTGGAGTAAGTAACATAAAATCTTTTAAATATGAAACCAGATCGAAAACAAAATAGAAGGAAATAGAAGATGTTGTTATTGAAAAGATGGGACAGTGGAAATACTCTCCTGATGAATTAGCCCCACAGGTTCCAGCAGTCTTATTAGATCGAATAAAAATGAGATGGAGCAATGCAAAGCAAACTGTAATAGACATATTTGATCAAACCCTGAGACAGTTAATGCCGAGCTTGAAAAATGATGAAATAAAGAAGGCATTAAAGGAAAATGAAAATAAGATGACACTAAAGTTCAATACTTGTTTGATTCTGATCAACAATATTGAATCGGTTGTGAAGGCTGCAAATACCACATGGAAGAACTTATACCATCTTCACCAACTGAGTATTGAAACAGTAATAATAAAAGATATTGAAGATGACAGTGATGAACAAGAAGAAGCCACTGAGGTAGATGATACTGTGAGGATAGCAGCAGAAGTCATTGCATCACTTCCTACCTCTCCAGTAAAAGTTTCTACATCTAGCCCGGAGACACCTTCAAGCATGGTTGTGACAACTTCAACTTTTGTCCAATCACCTATAGCAACAATAGAAGCAACCACCATTTCTTCTACCGAGTTGCAGTCTCCCACTTCATCAAGTTTTCCAGCAGTAAGTATTCCAGTTTTTGATTCTACAAGTGTAAATATTTTAAGCTCTCCAGTAGGCAGTGTGCCAGTCTCTATAGCCAGTCCTACTATGTCTATTGTCACTACTACTAAGGCATTAAGTATAGATAAGCCTAAGGCTCAACCGAGTATAAAATTTTTGGGTAAGAATATAGTAGAGGATATAGACCTAGATGAAGAAATAGAGATTCCAACATTAGATTTTGCAAATCTATCAGTGGACCAAATGCAAAATATAGGTGAAATCCTCCAAAGGAAAGCAAAGCAAAAGAAGCTTAAAGAGGAGAGAGACAAGGAATATCAAATCATTAAGGATGCTAAAGACATTTTGTCTGATGCATTAGGTATTAAAGTAGACTCCTCTCAACATGTTTTGCTACAATTAGCTGAAGCAGTAAATAAATACAATGAGGATTCATCTGGGACAGAAAAGTTAGTTGAAAGAGCCGAGAAGAGATTCAACAATAAAGTGCTTGAGCACATTGCTCAGCACATAGCTATTAATCAAGTGGAATTGTCTTCAGATTTGTCAAACATTGAATCTACCTATTCGAATGTCACCTCTCTTTTGGCCAGACTGTGCAATATTGCCGAGTTCACAAAGGATGTCAAGGATAAAATGAATAAAATGGATGAGGATATGAAGATTAGCATACAGAAGCTGCAACTTGAACAAAGTTCAAGCTCTGCTCATCACATGAAAATCTCATACCTATCAAATATGCAGTCAGATCTACTGAAAGAAGACACAAAGATCTGGTCCACACTGCTAGACATCCAGAACATGATCCTTCCCATCATGAATACAATGTATAAGCACATTGAACATTCCAAAACATTGATTCATGACAATCAGTTCTCTATAGCAGATCACATGATTGAACTCTCTGCAGAAGTCCAAATTGCAATCCAAACATGCAAGATTCTGCAAGAAAATTGGGACAGAACCCTGGCACTAATAATGAAGGTACATTATGATTTTCTATCAAATTTTGGATTCTCTCTGTAAATCACTTGTATATACACCTTTGGCATTATCGTCAAAAAGGGGGAGATATGTATAGAAGAATATTTGTATAGAAGAAGATTTGTATAGAAGAAAAAGTTAGCACATTGAAAGGGGGAGATAATGTATAAAGCCCTATAACAAAGACAAATTTTTTTTTTAAAAAATCAAAAATCTCAGCATGATTCATGTATATAAGTTTTGGGCAATAAGTGTTTTTGTCACTAATGCCAAAGGGGGAGATTGTTGGCATTAAGCAGAATTGCCACTAGTGACAACACTTATTTGCATTCTGAGTGCAAACCGAGCAGAACAGTGCAAACCGAGTAGAACAGTGCAAACTGAGTAGAACAGTGCAAACCGAGCAGAACAGTGCAAACTGAGCAGAACAGTGCAAACTGAGCAGAACAGTGCAAACCGAGCAAGACAGTGCAAACCGAGAAAGATAGTGCAAACTGAGCAAGATAGTGCAAACCGAGCAAGACAGTGCAAACCGAACAAGATAGTGCAAACCGAGCAGGACAGTGTAAACCGAGTAACATTATGTCTACCGAGTCACCAGTATTTACCGAGTTCAAAACCTACCGAGTGGTTAGTATGAACCGTGCCTCCACTTCTACCGAGTGCATGACGATGCCAAGTAATGCAATGGACGCCGAGTATCAGAAAGTCACCGAGTTAGTTTGCAGGAACCGTGTAACCATACTTGGGCCGACTTAGTGGCACTTATGTTTATTTGTCAAGTCGACTTTGTAATTGTAATTAATTGTTTAGACTTGTATATAAACAATGTTGTAAAAATGTCAAGATGTAAGAAAATGAGTATGAATGTGAAAAAGAAAGAAAGGCAGAGATAAGCGAATTACAAAGGGATACAACAGTATAGGGAATAGCAAAGACAAATTCATCATAGAAGGTGATCAGTACATCAGCGAATCTCAATCAGCAATCCAGTTGCAAAGCAAGAGATCTACTGTTTCATCCTAACAGGTGAATCAGTACTAAAATCCTTTAACCAGGTAGACTTAACAGTCTTTTGTAAAATCTCTTTACCGAGTGCATACTTCATTGTATGTTTGTAAATCCTTTAACAGGGTGGATTTAGCAATCCTTATTGCTCCTAGCAGGGCAGATCATCAGAAGTGATCAAATTGTAAGCCTTAACCAGCCAACTTTATTCTGCAGTACTAAAGCTTTATGGGTTTCATCCCCACCCCAGTTTTACTTTCTTTTTGGAAGGTTTCTGGGTAACCAATTCTATGTGTCATTGTTGTGAATGTTTTTAAGTTTCATGCTCTCTATATGTATAAGGAAAAATTGAACTATATGTTAATACATCTGTAATTGTAAGAAAATTTGGAGTTACTGATTCACCCCTCCCCTCTCAGTAACTCGGTTAATTCCTGAATATTTCCAACAAAACCTGGTATTTTAAGCAAATTATAGAATTCTATTATTTGACTTAGCCTTTTACTCATAGTCTTATTCTTGATATTTGTTTTGCCCATCATGGTAAGTTGGTAACTAGTATCACTATTTACTCGTAGGAAAATTCAAAAATTTATACACAGCTTCAAGCCTACAATTTACAAGGGTGATTCAAAATTAAACCCTAACAGGTTTTTTTTTTTCTATAATATAAACAGTAAAGTTGTAAACCAAGAGATTTGAAAAATTTAAAATACGAGATGTAGGTGTTCAGGATTTTAGTAGTTACCCATAGTTTCAATTTTTGCATACTATGACTAGGAAGAGAGCTGAGAGCCTGAGAGACTTTGTTTCTTTCTTCGAACCAAAATCCTCAACCTAGAAATTTAGAATCTGTAACCCCTTTCTCAATCTCCAAACTAGTTATACTTATAAATGAAAAACTTAGATTGGAAACTTAAAGCACAAAAATTGTACAATCTACAGTCGTCACACTTTTCACTAACCGTGTGAGTGGACACGCATCATGAATCCGGAATGGGTTTGCAAAAATGGGTTTTATTTTCCCTTTCACTTGAAATACAGCTTCGGTCATTGATCTATAATCATATGATAGTCATTGTTAGTCACTATCTGGTTTCGTGGTCCTATGGGTCCCATTATCTCACCTAGTCACCCGACTCACCTCACGAGTCAGATGTCATCACCAAATGACATTGTTGGTTAATTGTGCGAGTGGAACGTGTTTCGTGACACGTGTCATGATTTCAGAATGGGTTTGTAAAAATGGGGTTGCTTTTCCCTTTCAACCTGAAATACAACTTCAGTCATTGATCTACAATCATCCAACGATCATTGTTAGTCACTATGTGGTGTCGTGGCCACGTGGGTCCCATTAACTCACCTAGTTACCTGACTCACCTCATGAGTCAGACATTATCATCAAATGACATTGTTGGTTGACCGTGCGAGTGGAACATATTTATTGACATGTGTCATGATTCTGGAACGGGTTTGGAAAAATAGGGTTGCTTTTCCCTTTCATCCTGAAATCCATCATACATCATCGATGTGTGCTCATCCAATGGTAGTTATTTGCAACAGACATTGTTAAATGTTATAATGTTATTTTTTCTTTATAGATATTAATGGATAATAACATTTAAAGTTATTTAATTGAATAGTAACAATTTTAGCCAATCAAATTCAAAATGCACTATTTTTTTAATAATATTACATTCTAAAAAATTTCATAAACTTAAGTCCCCTTTTATGCATGTTCTTGTTACTGTATCATCAAAAAATGGAACCACTTCCATTTATGACTGGTTTAGCCCCCCGAGTAAGTGATTTGGGGTCATGTCAAATGCCTTGAATAGGTTTCTGATTTGGATCTGGCTTTTCCCTGCATTCTACCCCATTTTCCACTTTCTTTCTACACTTTTTTGGCATCATGACCTGAAACCCTAAGATTCTTAACCTCAGGGTCAAGGTCAACCTTCTAGGTCAAGGTCAACCTCAACCTTGACCCAAGGTTGAAATTTCAAATTCTCAAAGTTGCTAGATGTCAGGTTTCAAAAAGATTTGTTTTCCCGCTTCTAGGTCGGCTATTTCGGGCTTCGAAACGGTAAACTCTTAAATTATATTTAATTTATGTCCACTCCTAGGGGTAAAGGCTTAATTGGAATTTAATTCTCCTAGGTAGGCCTCTCTAGAAGTTTGTGCCCTAAACTAGTATATAAGGAGGCCTTCTCCTCTTATTTCCATCCATCAAAAATCAATTATCAAGCATATGTAAAGCAAGCATTCAAGCACTCAAGTATTTCAAGAACTTCAAGCCTTCAAGTGTTCAAGCATTCAATTCATCAAGGAGATCCATTGGTAGCCATTGAAGGATTCATAACTCTATGGAGCCCTTTTGTTGAAGATTTCTCCATCCACATCCATTCAAGCTTCTTCCAAATCCAAGATCCATTCAAGATTGGTGTTGAATATCTAAAGACAATTGATTTGAGACATCTTACATCCTATAATCTACATTCTATATCCATTTGGTGCATCTGTACTTGTGGATTCAAGGATTCAAATCCTCCACGAGGGTTTTCAATATAAACAAGGTGAATTGTTCCATTTACTTTGTTTATCTCTACAATTTTAATTATATTTTAAAGGTTGATTCCAAATTGGGGTTTGACCAAGGCAAACCCCTCATCCAAAAAAAAAAATCATCTTTTCTTGTAGGTGCAGGTGCAAAATAGCGAATATCATAGAAGATTTAGATACCCTTTTCGACAAACTTTCAGGATCTGCGAATAGAATTTTTGTCAAAGCTGTGCAGCTCAAGGTCGACATTTTGGGTTCAAAGTCAACCTTCATTTAGGTCAAGGTCGACCTGACACATAAAAGAAAAGATTTCTAAGTTTTCTCTGTCTCTATGTTTCTGTTCCAGATCCGGTTGCAGAATTTCTAGAATCTCAGTACAGACACTAGAAAATAGCAATTTCCAGATCTATCATACTTTTAGGTTAGTATTTGTTCTTCAATTCAATTCATTTCAATTAAAGAATTACATCCTATTTCCCTCTTTGTTCATAACTAGTTGATTCCTCTTTGTGTTGATCATCTCCTTTTGATTAACCAATTGGGATCTCCTTGTTTTGGATTAGGAGGTCAAATATATCTATAACATTTTCCGCACTCCACACATACACATCATACTTTACATTAATATCTATCTCTATTTTACATACCTCACATTCATTCATTTTTATCTTATCTTAAACATAGGTTTTTATATCTTACATTTTGGTGAACCTGCGATAGACAACTCTTTCTTTTTGGTGTTAGATGCTTTGCCTCACTATGAAGACCTTTACGATGCTTTGGTGTCTGTTTATTTTCTTCATTATTCTTCTCTTAGCATCTCTTTATAGTAATTATGATGTTTATGAGAGTATCATCCATTTCATTATGTTTTTCACTCTTCATGTTTGACTTTCTTATGCTATTATGAGATTGACTAATACTAGTCTTCCTACTTTCAAAACTTTCATTAAGGATTTGTGTAGTGGGCTTATTTCTCTTTTGTATTATGTGAAGAATTTGGTAGATGATACATCATTTTCTAATCTTCCTAATCCTAATCCTATCGTTCCTAATCTTCCTAATTCTAATCCTATTCTTCCTAATCCTATTCCTAATTCTCCATCTGTTAGACCTAGTTCTTCCCACACTTATGTTAAGGCTCAAACTATGGTTCATGATGGAGATGTGCAAGAATTCTTGAATTTACCTTCCCCTTATTATCCGATTCATGATGATATTAAAGGGAAGCAAAAAGAAACTTCTTCTAAACCTATTATTCTACCTTACAAAACATTTTCACATGATCACCATAAACAATCACCTCCTGCAGAAGCTTTACAAGATATGTACACTATAGTATATAATATGATGGCTAAACAAGATTATACGGGTTTAGGGCTTAGGGCTTAGTGTTAATAAATATGGTATCAAAAATCTAGTCCATCTATCTCCTAAATAGAATATGAGTGGTCTTGGATTTCCTGTAGTTGAATTTGATCATCATCCTCCTCTTCATGTTCTTCTTCCAACACCTTCTTTAGATTACCCAGATACTCCTCAAGATGTGGCTAAGAAGGTGTATGTTCAATTAATGAATTCTAAGAAAGAAGTCTTTAAACCTATGCCGAAAGATGCTCTATCTAAATATAAATGTCCTTTTCACTATAGTAATACACATTTACTTGCTGATTGTGTGAGTTCCAAGTTGTATGTTAGAGAAAGAGCTGCTTAAGGAATTATATCTCATTCTTGTGTGGTTTTACAATTTCTTTATAATTTTGATAAAGAGAAACCTCTTCATTCTCCTATAATGTAGGTCTTTTATCCCCTTGTCTCTTGACTAGGGGGCAAGAGGTATTCCTTCTAGTTTTTTAAGAATCCATTATACTCTTAGTATGTATTTTGTTTTGAGTTTAATTGGTGATTCTTTCTATAATTTATTCCTATGGTTTTGTATTATGCTCATAATCATCCATAATTTTCTTATATTTTTTATTTATTTTTATTTTTTATTTACCAATATATTTCCTTATTAAAGATGGGTTTAATAAGGTCAGA
The DNA here is from genome assembly GCA_027943335.1 of Chamaecyparis obtusa. NCBI lineage: Eukaryota > Viridiplantae > Streptophyta > Pinopsida > Cupressales > Cupressaceae > Chamaecyparis > Chamaecyparis obtusa. The sequence goes on from BSBK01002032.1 coordinate 1,912,518, forward strand.
GAGAGAGTTGTATGATGCTCTTAAAAAGTACATGGATGGTGGAAGAGAGAAGAGAGAAGAAAGAAAGAAAAGAAAAGAACAGGAGAGAAAGACGAAAGAAGATGTAAGAAGAAAAGAAGTGGAAGAGCTTAGAAGCCTAGAGAGGGCATTAGAGGAAAAGGAAGCAAGGTTGGAGTCAAAAAGTAAAGGAAAAAAACTAAATAGAAAATATAATAGAAGAGATACAAAAAAATAAGAAAGTAAAGAAAAGAAAGGAAAGCAAACTCTGTAAATCTGTTATATTCCATTAAATGGCTATTCTGAAACCTGTGATAAGAGCCTCATATTTAGAGATGTTGTTAGTGCATGGGAAGCTCAACTTGAAAGATTTAGGAATATAATCGCCTGGAGGGGTGACAAATAGAATGTCCGTCCCCAATCCATGATCTATGTAGGACCCATCAAAATATAGTTTCTAGGTTGTCTTTTCTTTAATCATGTTCAAATGTTCATCTGGAAATTCTCTCTGAAGAGGCTGAGTGTCAATGAGTAGTGCTTCGTCTAGTTGATCTGCAAGTACTTGTCCCTTGATAGCCTTCATGTTAACTTACTGAATGCCATACTCACTTAGGATCATAACCCACTTAGCCAGGAAACCCGTAAGAGTGGCTCAAGAAAGAAGGTACTTGAGTGGATCTACCTTCGAGATGAGTGTCACTGTATGACTGAGCATATGATTCCAAATATTTTGGGTGGAAAAGACCACTGCTAGACATGCTTTTTCCATTGGAGAATAATTGAGCTCATAACCAACAAGGGTCCGACTGATATAGTATATAGCACGTTCCTTTCCGTTGTCGTCGAGCTGAGATAAGAGTGCCCCCAATGCGGTTGGAGTGGTGGATATGTATAGGATTAGCAGTCTCCCTGGCATAGGTAGTACTAGAATAGGTGTGTTTGCCAGATACTCATTAATTTTTTCAAAGTTATGTTGACAAATGGGTCCTATTTGAAACTTGTGTCTTTCTTGAGGTGTGTAAACGGTTGACATTTATCAGCAAGCTGTGAGATAAATTGGCAAACAGATTGCAACTTCCCTTGTAAACTTTGTAACTGCCTTAGGGTCTATGAGGGAGGCATCTTCATGATTGCCTTTACTTTCTTGGGATCAATTTCTATGCCTCTTCTGGAGATGATAAACCAAGAAATTTTCCTGATGTAACCCCAAACACACACTTCTTTGGGTTCAATTTTAACCCATATTACAACAGGTGATCAAATACACTTTCTAGTGCATTAAGGTGATCGATCTTCATCATCAATTTCACCAAAATGTCAACCACATAGTCTTCAATTATGTTATGGATCATGTCGTGAAATATGATAGCCATTGCTCTTTGATATGTCGCACCTGCATTCTTTAGACCAAATGACATCATGTTGTAACAGAAGGTCCCCCATGGGGTGGTGAATGTTGTTTTGTGCTAATCTTCTTCTATTCTGATCTAATTGTAGCTCGAGAAACCATCCATGAGGGATAGAATCTCATGCTCGATCGTGGAATCTACTATCATGTCGATATTCGACAATGGGAAGTCATCTTTTGGGCATGCTTTGTTGAGGTCCCAAAAGTCTGTGCATATCTTGATTTTTCCTAAAGGCTTTGTGATAGGGATCATGTTTGAAATCTACTCTGATCAGTCAATGGCTCTGATTATATTGGCTTGTAGAAGATTTTCTAGCTAAGTTTTGACCGTTAATGCCACTTTAGGATGCATTTTATGGAACTTTTGCTTGACAGGTTTTGCACTTTGATCAATTGCGAGATGGTGTACTAAAAGCGTAGGGTCTAACCTAGGCATATGAGCATAGGACCAAGAGAAGACATTGATTGCATCTTTGAGAAATGTTACCACATCATATATCCTAATCTTGGGTGGCTAATTTAAGAATAGTCTATGCTAAAATAAAGTTCTAGATTCTATGTATACATATAGAAGGGTTGATAGATTTGGTCAACCTTTCAATGAGAATCATCTATAATTGCATAACAAGCCATTGTAAGTTTCTAGATCACTAAATCGGTCAATCATTCGATGAGAGTCGACTACAATCGCATAACATGTTTTGAGTTTCTTGATTGCCGAATCAGTCAACTGTTCGATGAGAATCAACTAAAATTGCATAACAATTCATTATGAGGTTCTGGATAGCTGAATCAGTCAACTGTTCGATGAGAATCATCTATAATCACATAACAAAATATTCTAAATTTCTAGATCCCTGAATCGGTCAATCATTCGTTGAGAATCAACTACAATCGCATAACATGTTTTGAGTTTCTAGATCGCTGAATCGGTTAGCCGGTCGATGAGAATTAACTACAATCACAAAATTAATAAGCCATTCTAAGTTTCTCGATCGCTGAATTAGTTAAACATCCAATGAGAATCAACTACAATCGCATACCAAACTATTTTGAGTTTCTAGATCGCCAAATTGGTCAACTGTTTGATGAGAATCGTTTACAGTAGCATAACAAGTTGTTTTAAGTTTCTAGATTGCCGAATCAGTCAACTATTTGATGAAAATAAGCTATAATTGTACAAGTCATTTTCAAGTTCTAGATCGTCGAATCAGTCAATCGTTTGATGAGAATCAACTAGAATCGCATAACAAGTCATTCTGAGGTTCTGGATTGTCGAATCAGTCAACCGTTCGATGAGAATCAACAACAATCGCATAACAATTCATTATGAGGTTCTAGATCGTTGAATCTATCAACCGTCCAATGAGAATCATCTTCATTCCCATAACAAGCCATGATCAGTATCTAGATTACTGAATTTGTCAGCCGTTCGATGAGAATCGACTACAATCCCATAACAAGCCATTCTTAGTTTCTAGATTGCGGAATCGATCAACCGTTCGATGAGAATCGACTAATATCACATAACAAGCTATTTTGAGTTTCTAGATTATTGAATCGGTCAACCGTTCGATTAGAATTAGCTACAATTGCACAACAAGTCATTCTGAGGTTCTAGATCGCAGAATCGGTCAACCGTTCAATGAGAATTATCTAGATTCGCACAACAAGTCATTTTGAGGTTCTAGATCATCGAATCAGTCAACTGTTCAATGAGAATCAACTACAATCACATAAAAAGTTGTTCTGAGGTTCTAGATTGCCAAATCGGTCAGCCATTCAATAAGAATCAACTAAAATCACATAACAAGCTATTATGAGATTCCAGATCGCCGAATCAGTCAACTGTTCAATGAGAATCAGCTACAGTGGCATAACAAGCTATTCTAAGGTTCTAGATTGCCGAATCAGTCAACCGTTCGATGAGAATCAACTACAATCGCATAACAAGATGTTTCAAGTTTCTAGATCACCGAATTGGTCAACCATTCATTGAGAATAAGTTATAATTGTATAACAAGTTGTTCTGAGGTTCTAGATCGCTGAATCGGTAAACCATTGGATAATAATCAACTACAATCTCATAACAAGTTAATCTAAGGTTACAGATCGCTAAATCGATCAACCATCCGATGAGAATCAACTACAATCGCATAACAAGTCATTCTGAGTTTTCAGATCGTCGAATCGGTCAACCATTTGATGAGAATCAGCTACAATCGTATAAAATGTCATTCTGAGTTTCCATATCATCGAATCGATTAAGAATTCAATGAGAATTAGCTATAATTGCATAACAAGGCATTCTTAGTTTCCAGATTACCAAATTGGTCAACTGTTCAATGAGAATCAGCTACAATCGCATAACAAGCTATTCTGAGGTTCCAAATCATCGAATCGGTCAACTGTTCAATGAGAATCAGCTACAATCACATGCCAAGCTATTCTGAGGTCCCAGATCACTGAATCGGTCAACCGTTCAGTGAGAATAAACTACAATTGCATAACAAGATGTTTTGAGTTTTCAGATCGCCAAATCGGTCAACCGTTCGATGAGAATAAGCTACAATTGCATAAAAAGTTGTTCTGAGTTTCTAGATCACCGAATCGGTCAACTATTCAATGGGAATTAGCTAGAATCGCATAATAAGTCATTCAGAGTTTCTAGATAGCTGAATCATTCAACCGTTTGATAAGAATCAACTATATTCGCACAACAAGTCGTTCTGAGTTTCCAGATCACCGAATTGGTCAACCATTCGGTGAGAAATAACTGCAATTGCATACCAAGCTATTTAGAGTTTTGAGATCATCAAATTGGTCAAGCGTTTGATGAGAATCAACTACAATAGCATAACAAGTCATTCTGAGTTTTCAGAATGCCGAATCGTTCAACCGTTTGATAAGAATCAGCTACAATCGCATAACAAGTCATTCTGAGGTTCCAAATCTCTAAATTAGTCATTTGATCAATAAGAATCAACTACAATTGCATAACAAGTAATTTTGAGGTTCCAAATCACCGAATCAGTCAACCATTCAATGAGAATCAACTACGATCGCATAACAAGCTATTCTAAGTTTCTAGATTGCTGATTCGGTCAACCGTTCGATGAGAATTAACTACAATCGCATAAAAAGTTATTCTAAGGTTCCACATCGCCAAATCGGTCAGCCATTCGATAAGAATCAGCTAAAATCACATAACAAGCTATTCTGAGATTCCAGATCGCCGAATCAATCAACTGATCAATGAGAATAAGCTACAGTCGCATAATAAGCTATTATGAGGTTCCAAATCACTGAATTTGTCAACCGTTCGATGAGAATCAACTACAATCTCATAACAAGATATTCTGAGTTTCTAGATTGCCAAATTGGTCAACCATTCATTGAGAATAAGCTATAATTGTATAACAAGTTGTTTAGAGGTTCTAGATCACCGAATCGGTAAACTGTTGGATAATAATCAACAACAATCTCATAACAAGTTATTCTGAGGTTACAGATCGCCAAATCGATCAATCGTTTGATGAGAATCAAGTATATTCGCATAACAAGCCATTCCGAGTTTCCAAATTGTTGAATCGGTCAACCGTTAGATGAGAATCAACTACAATCATATAAAATGTCATTCTGAGTTTCCATATCGTCGAATCGATTAAGCACTCGATGAGAATTAGATATAATTGCATAATAAGGCATTCTGAGTTTCCAGGTCACCAAATTGGTCAACTGTTCAATGAGAATCAGCTACAATTGCATAACAAGCTATTCTGAGGTTCTCAATCACCGAATTGGTCAACTATTCAATGAGAATCAGCTACAATCACATGACAAGCTATTTTGAGGTTCCAGATCACCGAATTGGTCAATCGTTCAATGAGAATAAACTACAATCGCATAACAAGATGTTTCAAGTTTTTAGATAGCCAAATCGGTCAACCGTTCAATGAGAATAAGCTACAATCACATAAAAAGTTGTTATGAGTTTCTAGATCACCGAATCGGTCAACCATTCAATGGGAATCAATTACAATTGCATAATAAGTCATTCTAAGTTTCCAAATAGCCGAATCGTTCAACCATTTGATAAGAATTAGCTACATTTGCACAAGTCATTCTGAGTTTCCAGATCACCGAATTGGTCAACCGTTCGATGAGAATTAACTGCAATTGCATACCAAGCTATTTAGAGTTTCTAGATCATCAAATTGGTCAACTGTTTCATGAGAATCAGCTACAATAGCATAACAAGTCATCCTGAGTTTCCAGAACGCCGAACCGTTCAACTGTTTGATAAGAATTAGCTACAATTGCATAACAAGTCATTCTAAGGTTCCAAATCTCTGAATCAGTCAACTGATCAATAAAAATCAACTACAATCGCATAACAAGTTATTCTGAGGTTCTAGATCGCCGAATCGGTCAACCATTCGATGAGAATCAAGTACCATTACATAACAAGTTGTTCTAAGTTTCTAGATCACCGATTCGGTCAACCGTTCGATGAGAATCAACTACAATCGCATAAAAAGTTGTTCTAAGGTTCCAGATTGCCAAATCGGTTAGCCATTCGATAAGAAACAGCTAAAATCACATAACAAGTTATTCTGAGATTCCAGATCGTCGAATCAGTCAACTGTTCAATGAGAATTAGCTACAGTAACTTAACAAGCTATTCTAAGGTTCCAGATCGTCGAATCAGTCAACCGTTTGATGAGAATCAACTACAATCACATAACAAGATGTTTCAAGTTTCTAGATCGCCGAATTGGTCAACCATTCATTGAGAATAAGCTATAATTGTATAACAAGTTGTTCTGAGGTTCTAGATCGCCGAATCGGTAAACTATTGGATAATAATCAACTACAATCTCATAACAAGTTATTTTGAGGTTACAAATCGCCAAATCGATCAACCATTTGATGAGAATCAACTAAAATCGCATAACAAGCCATTCTGAGTTTCCAGATCGTAGAATCGGTCAACCATTCTATGAGAATCAACTACAATCATTCAAAATGTTATTCTGAGTTTCCATATCGTTGAATCGATTAAGCATTTGATGAGAATTAGATACAATTGCATAACAAGGCATTCTGAGTTTCCTGATCACCGAATTGGTCAATTGTTCAATGAGAATCAGCTACAATCGCATAACAAGCTATTCTGAGGTTCCAGATCGCCGAATTGGTCAACTGTTCAATGAGAATTAGCTACAATCACATGACAAGCTATTCTGAGGTTCCAAATCGCCGAATTGGTCAATCGTTCGATGAGAATAAACTACAATCACATAACAAGATGTTTTGAGTTTTCGGATCGCTGAATCAGTTAACCGTTCAATGAGAATAAGTTACAATCGCATAAAAAGTTGTTCTAAGTTTCTAGATCGCCAAATCGGTCAACCATTCAATGGGAATCAGCTACAATCGCATAATAAGTCATTCTGAGTTTCCAGATAGCTAAATCGTTCAACCGTTTGATAAGAATCAGCTACATTCATACAATAAGTCGTTCTGAGTTTCTATATCACTAAATTGGTCAACCGTTCGGTGCGAAATAACTGCAATTGCATACTATTGGGGAGGTTTAGGATGGACCAAGCTAGTCCATGCTCTGATGTTCTTGCTTTCTAGAACAACCTAGGTGAAAACTCTTACACCTTGTGGTCTATAGGTCCCTTAATGCTTAGGGAAACCCCTGACCTTACCTAACCATCCAACAATCAAGGCTCTACTCAAACTTAGCTCTTCCCATTCTCTTCCTTTGCACACAATCAAATCATCCCTTACTTTGGTCAATAAGGGCTCCAATCTCACTCAGCTTCACAAAGTCTTGATGTGGATACAGGTGAGTTCAACCCTGTCAATGTAACATTCCATGCAAGTTTCATGGGTTGGTTTGCTTGGCTTCTCCATCGATTTCATCATTTTCCCCAAAAATTGGGCTACAAGGAAATAGGCCTAATTAGGTCTCCTCTCCGAGTTTTTAGGTATTTCCTCTGCAATCTTGGATGAATCATGGGATGAGGTCTTAAGAGACTCTCAACTATTTGCTAAGACCTCAAGGATTTTCTAGGTCTTGGGTCTCCTTCAAGTCGTACAGTACCCTAACTGAGTTTAGGGCTTTTTAGTGCTTCTCAAGCTACTTCAAGAACCATTTCTTGTCTAGCTTGTCTCTCCATCCAAATGGATTGGTAGAAACTCCTACATGTCACCACAGAAAGTCAACAACCCCTAACTCAATCCTGCAAATAATATTATGAAACCCTCAACCCTCAACCCTTTTCATAATGTTATTAGTTATGGTGTAGTTAGAAAGAATATTTTCATGTATTTGTTTTCTCTATTTTTCAAATAATCGTCTTATATATTGTTCAAGAAAAGTTCTTAACCTATATATTGCCTTAAATAAAAATAAAAATTTAATTTTTGAAAGTTGGAAAGAACATTTATATATATAAAGAGAGAGAAAGCCTACAACATGTAGGGACACTAGAATCACACCAACAAGGAAAGGATGTAATGTTAAAAGTAATTCAACAAAATTAAATGATGTTTCTTGATTGAACCATTTTTAGACACATGGGTTAAAATATATAAAAGATCAAGTGTATAGGCCAATAGAGAAATAAAAATATAGGGAATTTATCTTATATCAATTACCTATATATTTTAAATATGGTCATCAAAGAAAAAATATTTAATGAAAATAGAGTTGGCTCCAACAAGTTCCTTTATGTCTTAATGATACTTATTTTGTTTTTTAACATATATTTCAATTGTCAATCTATATCTCAAAATCATATTAAGAAACCCGCCATTTATTTATATTTATAATTTGTTCAAGGGACTTAATATTAAAGTGAATTTCTTTTATTTTTGATAAAATTCAACATATCCTAGATTTTGTTCATATAGAGTTTTATTGTCTACATGAAAGAGCTTATATTTTAAATAAACAAATAAATTTTTAAAAATATAGTCATTTCTAATCTCGTAATGCAATAGGATATAATTTAGGTTCAACATTATCAATATTTTGTTATTTCTCATTTAATATTTCATGATTAATTGTAAAAAATTATCAAACCATAGGTTAAAGAAAGATTAAATGAAAATAATTAATTTTCATCCCATATAAAGTAGTCTACTATTGTCAACTAGCTAATTAAGTTGATAGGCTTTTAATTGTGGACTTGTCATGTACTTTTTTGCTGGAAAATTTGTCTCACATTATGAAACTACCCCAAAAAACCATAAAACAAGTTTTCCTAGACCACTAAACCTCTTCACGAAAGTTGTCAAACCTCTTTACAACAAAGCTATCCATTGGTCTGCTTTATTTGTGATTTATTTTTAGTGTTTAAATTTTATGAATAAAAAAATAATTATAATAATTTTGAATTCCTTAAAAAATAAATTTTTTTTTTTTTTTTTAATAATTATTACTAAGAAAAAATTGTATGTATAAAAATATTTTATTATTTCTTCTTTTCATAAGAATATCTTCTAATATTATCTTTTTTTTTTAAAAAAAAAATCTTCTAATATTATCTTATTTTATTAGGATATTCTATATTTTTAAATATTTCAAAAAAAAGAAAAAAGAAAAGTCAATGAGTTTTCTATCTTTTTAAATATTCTATCTTTTATTCATGGGTCAATGAGTTTGACTCAAAAAACTAAACAGTTGAATCCTAATAGCAATATCACAAAAAGAAAAGTTATTAAAAAATAGATAAATACTAATAAAAAAATTGATTTAAAAAAAAACTCTTTTCAATGATCATAGATAAGATTGCGATGATTTTGTATTGATTAAAAAATGAAAAAAATATATATTTAAATATTATTATTCTAAAAAAGAATGTGAATCTAAATTTTATTATTATCTTTTAATCTAAGAATATCTTTTAATATTATCTTCTTTTATTGATCTCTCTTTTTTAAAGCTACAAAAATAATTAGAAAATAAGATAAATATTAATAAAATATATTAGAATTAATTATCTATATTATTGAATAAGAAATGAACAAAATGGAAAAAAAATGTTTGTTGTGTTTTTTTGCATTTAAGACAATATTTTGAGATTCATATAAACATACTAATTGTATTTTTTCCTTCTAAAACAATAATTTAAGATTCAAATGCACTCCACCAAAGAGACATTTGTACTGTAAAAACTTCAATCCTATTGATTATGCATTTTACACATTTTATTTTATTAATTTTTAAACACAAATCTTCTCATTTTCACAAATACATGTTTTTATTGAAATGCATTAGGGATAAACAAGAGTTTTAGTATTCAATATCATTTTCAGAAGTGGATCAAACACATGTTAGCAAATTGCAGATTTGATCAGGTGTTTATAGCCATTTATTTTTTAAATTTTAGTACATTAAATAATGTGTTTTTTTGGTAAATTTTTTGATTAAACATGCATACCTTTATTAATAGGTTTTCACAAATTTGAAGACCATTCATTTTAATTTTCTAAAATATTAGATGAATAGTAGAAAAGATTGTTATAGATGACTTGTATTTCTTTATTGGACCATAAACAAAGACTAGTATTTAACTCGCCTTACTCTCTCTACAATCTCTAAACTTTGAGGATTGAAATTAATTCTTACGTGTGATGATCAATTAGATGGAACGCACAAGCTTAAAATTATCTAGTCCCAGTCCATAAACTACGGTTGCAAGCTTAATTGCATACTTCCTCTTTGTTTACAAGTTTATACATATTGCATTTGGTTGAATGTTTCTAATTTGATTTGAACTTTTATAAAATCCTTTCTAATAAATTATAAATGTTCTACCAAAAAATCATTGTATTCCATGAAAAACAATCAATTATATCATATTGTTCATGCAACTTGTTTGATGTTTGCGCATTTTGCATGCATGTCTATTGAAAATTTAACAATTGCAATAGCTAGAACCTATCAACCATACCCTATCTTGACTAACGCTTATGCTCTAAATCATCTTGTTAAAGTCCCTTACAATGGTTGAAGACATTTGATTCGATTCTTTTTCATTAAATCCATTTTTTACATGACCTCTAACTATTTTTATGAAATGATAAATGTACTAATAAAACTTATTAGAATTAATTTAATTATAAATTATTTTATTATTTTTATTTTTTGATGGGTAATGGGCTGAAACTTTATTTTATTAATATTTTAAGTAATATAAAAAATTTATATTTTTATAGAAAATTCTAATTTTTAATTTGTCACATTTAAATTCTAACTATAATTTCCTATCGGTTTATCCCTTGAACCTACTTAGGTGCAAGTGCTAGTTATAATTTTTATTCTATCATCCGAAGTGAGTAGCTAAAGAATAAAATAAAGTATGACTAATTCACATATCCAAAATGATAGAGTGGAATGTGTGTTTAATAATAGAGGTCACTTAATTATATAGAAAACTTTTTGTAGACTTTCTTCCCCTTAAATTTAAAAGGAAATGTCATTTTTATTTTAGAATGGGTATCTAATAACATAGGTCCCTTATCTGAATACAATACAATTTTCTAGACTTTGTCTCCCCTAAATACAAAAGATAAATGCTAATTCTATTTTATATAATATATTCCCCATTCTTTTTTTAGATTTTTTCATTCCCCTAAATTCACAAAGAAAATGTTAACAAATTCAATTCTAATTTTTATATAATATATTAACCGATTCTTTCTTAGATTTTTCTTCCTTAGGGGGTATGGGTAGTTAAAGGGTTGGCTTGAGTGGTTGAGTGTTCAACTCCCTCTAAATCTTCTAGGAAATGCAATTTTTATTTTTCTGTAATATGTTGACTTATTTTTCTATAATGTAATGATGGGGTTGTGATGCAATGCTATTAAATATGTTAATGCTATTTAATATGCATTACAATGAATGAAAGAATAGATAGAAAGGATGCAAAGAACTGTTCTAATTGATGGAGAGGATGCAATCCTTCATAATTACAAATGAATATTCAAATGAAAATAATAGGTTGTGGATTTGATAGAATAAAAGCATAAAAGTTTAAACATTATGCAAATTAAACATTTATGAAATGATAAATGTACTAATAAAATTTATTAGAATTAATTTAATTATAAATTATTTTAATTTTTTGATGGGTAATGTGTCGAAGCTTTATTTTATTAATATATATATATATATATATATATATATATATATATATATATATATATATATATATATATATATATATATATATATATATATATATATATATATATATATATATATATATATATATATATATATATATATATATCGGTAAAAGGTCGAAGCCCTAGAAATTTTTTTATTAATATTAATAGTTATTTTACAATGTGACCCCGCTCATTGCAGGCGCTGGTAGGAAAGAGTGGGGTTGAGAAAACCTCCAGCCTTGCTCGGGACCATAGGTCCTATCCTTATACAAAATTTACATGGGCATACCCACGACTCAACAATTATCAAAATTTGTTGAAATACATATTTTCCGTAGGCATACCCACAGCTCAATAACTATCGAGATTTGTACATATTTTTGTGGACATACCCACATTCCGAAAAAACTCGAGATTGTTTTTCTTTTTAAAATCATGATCTAGTTAATATACATTGATTGGTGATTAGACAAGGATTGAGTCATTTATACAATTAAAATACAATATCTGATCCTCTTACTTTGTCGAAAATGGGTATTGAGCATCTGAATGATAGTCCTACCTGTAGAATCAAAACAAAAACCCTCCAAAAACAAAGGTTAACCGGCATCAAGACAAGAATATACTGCATCTTTGCTACAAACCTTTAGATGAACACATTTCTTTGTCAGAATAATAAAAGAGACAAATTTACCTTCATGATTACTAATCCTTACCGATTAAGAATGTTATTTCCTATCATATGTTAACATTCATTAATCATAATCATCTAAAAAGAATTTGCAGTAGGACTAAGCAGTCTTCTCTACACTATACTAATGCTCTACCTCATGCCATGTCATGCCTGGTTGGCTATCAGCAAGAAGAGTTATGCAGAGATTCATTATAGGCCTCTACAATTTGATACAATTGATTAAATAAATTGCTACTCTGATATTTCAAACTCCACAAATTGTTAATGCCAAATACTAGTTTGCTTATACATATGGTTATATATAATTATAGAATACATATATATAACCATGTGTACATACCCTTATCCGAAGCTTATCCCTATATATAAAATTCCAAATAATGGTTGCATAGATATGTTTATAAATATATAAATACTGTCATCAGTATTTCTATATTATATATACTTATATATAGAAGTAGCAGGACTGAAGAGATCGTCCAGTTCCTCAAACCAACCATACTCTTCAGCACTGTTACTTATTATATATGAGCCGAATTGAAATACACATAGGAGGAAGCTTAGAGATATATAAATATATATACGCAGGCACCAGTGTATATATATTTATATATATCATTATAAATATCTAAAAATATGAGTCATCAAATTATAAAGGAAGTAAACATTTGTCTCTATCTTTTGCTACTGAACTCACATCTACAGAGGTAATGAGCCATCCAATTCCTTATTTAACAGGGGTAAATAGGGCATCTTCTTGATTCATTGAGTAGTTTTTAGTAGTATAGTGTTATTTTCTTAAAGCCACAAGTCTGATGTAGATTCTAAGTATTTGCCTAACTTTTTTGTGTAAAAGTATGAATATAAATGTGATTGAATGCAGGAAAATTAACTGAGAGTGCCCTTATGTATGATCTTCCAAATCTTATGTCAGCTCTGTTATTTGCAAAGTAGAGTGATATTAACTTAGCCTCTCGGCCTTTAAATAAAAATTGTTATGTCTATCAACAAGAGAGGGAAGAGGAGGAAACACACTACCAAATTTTTATTCATTCCTTAATAGAGAATCGTAGTCTACATTGAGATATCTTCTTGGAAAAGGGATGTCTATGTTGATATTGAGTTCTGAATCAGTTTCCAGATTGTTAACCTTATCTTCCATCATGAAGGAATTAATCCAGTTTGCTCCTTCCGGTGGTCAGGGATAAATAAGAGGTGTCAGGGATAAATTTGCAACCTTTAAGTGTCCTATCTCTTCGCTAGAAATCTAACGTTTCTTTTCAGGGCCGAAGGCTTTATAGACAATATTAGATAGTTACCTGATTGCATTAGTCATCCTGCAACTCCAGTGATTCATAACTCTGGGGGGCGGTGGAGACTTAATCCTAAATACCATAATAACCAGATATCTTACCTATGCCAAACCTCTGCGGTTTATCTATCAGCTACTGGCTATTCTAGAGAAAGGTAAAAAATGAATTTTGAATCAAATGTTACTCTAAATCAAGCTAAAACTCATTTCTAGGAGGGAGAGCTTGGCTGCGGGGGATGTGTCAAGAAACCCTGATCCTGCCATTTAAGATAGAAAGACCATCTTGAAACATTTGTTAATGCAAGCATCTTATCAATCGTGCAAAGGCATCTATGTAGGTAATATGCATATCTATTCATATATGACAAGATTTAAAATCTATACATACTTGCAAAGGTTAACATAAGTCTGTAGCAGTTTTACTATTAGTCCATGTAATACTTCTTTAAGTTGAGAATGTAGACATCCTTGTCTAAAACATTGTCATAAGTTTGCATACATAGCCAGGAAAGAGACTAATACACAAAAAACTGTTTAGGCATTAGCTATACATAATACTGAGACTGTAATTAGCCTATACTATTTGGAAAGAAACCTTTGTTATTATTGCTTAGTTATCTTCATTCTTCTGTATGGTTCCATAGCTCCATGAACTCCCCTCTTTAACCATCACAACCAGGCTTTCCACCTCCTCATCGCCCTTCTTAGACCACCTCGTGCACCTTGTAACCTCTGGAGCTATTATATGTATGTTGTCGAGCTCTACTTGATCCAATTCTTCAGGGATTTCGAAGCCCGTATTCCTCCAAAAATGTAGGATCCAGTTCATGTCTATCTCCTCAGTCAATGCCTCTTTGTAAATGTATTCCAAATTCCTATTCATCTTCGGCCAATGGGTATCAAATCTTGATTCGTCTTTGAATGTGATCATGGGAATCCGCAGAGACTGCGGAATTTGGTTTAGCTTTGAAATCTCGGTGTTCATTGTTACCTCAGGATATGGTATAGTCAGCTCATTGTCTATACAGTTAACCATTTTTTCCAACCCACCGAGGTGGTCTTCATTGAAGAGCAGCCTTGCTACCTGGATTATATCAGTCTTGGTTTTTCCTGCGAAGATAGAGATTGCTATGAATTGTCCAATGATTTCCCCATTTGTTTGGTAGGTGTATTCATTATCAAAGTGTTGATCACCCATCACATTCTCAATTACTCTTCTAGTCGAATCTGGCAGTGGTTTAAGGATCTGGTTCCATCTTTCAGGGAGGATATGTCCTCTGAAGGCCATGGCTCTGTTCCCTTTAGTGTAGAAGGTGAGCAATCCGGACTCCATGATTAAGGTACACCAAAATAAGGATGAGTTCGTGCTTTAAGAAGAGTAACAAGGGCAAAGCCTGAAACTATCGTGGCTATGTTGGGATCCTAAGGAAGTTACTAGAACTGTAATCATGTTGGGTTACCATCCTTTGCTGTCGTGGAAAGCTTGCGATGATTGTTGTTACAGGCCTCGTCTAAAGGGGCTATTAGATATTTCTATTTGATCTTTAATATTTAATAGAAAGGATAACATGATATTCTGTAAAAACTTCCTTCCGTTTATAGAAATGATCACACGGTACTTTGTAAGAGCTTTCGAGATAGCGCTTGAGTGTTTTTTATATCTTATGCTAAATCTTTAGAATATCATTATGCCCAGAGGCTTAATAAGTTTTAATAATTTCATGTTTATCTATGAATCTAGATTAAGCTAAAGCAGAGTGTGTTCTAGAATTAGAAGAAGTTAGTGCTCAGAAAATTGGTTTATTATCCATGATAGAGAGTTATGATTCAAGAGATATACCAGTACCGCCAGGGGAGAAGCCTATGTTTTCCTAGACTCCCTGTTAACATGTTAAGCTACTGGGGCTAAATAGTTAATCGGGACCATGTCATCTAAAGGTTTAAAAAGCCATAGTATAAATGGCTAATCAAGGGAAGATTGATACTAGTAAGGATTCCAAAGTATATTGAGTTTAACTTGAGTTACCGATTCAGAGATGTTTATATTGGTACTATTAGTTAAATATAAAGGTTTATCAGTGACTGTATAACTTAAGGATTAGAATATCCATAAAAGTGAAGTATCTTAAATCAAAATCTGTATAGAGACTCAATGGTCATTAGTAATTGATTTCCTTTTTAAGTATAAGGTCCAAGCCATTAAACTTAAGTAATCAGCGGTAAAGCGATGTCCTTGGGCCTTAATTATGACCACTAGAAAGGGTTCTCTAGGAAGTCTATCTTTTCGAAGATTACACATATACCTTTTCAACACTTAGATTAGTCAGCTTAATTTACTAGGATTTAACTATAAAATATAATATTACCTACCATTGATACAATGATCAAACGTAGCTCTCTCACTGCTTAAGTCTTCTATTTATGAGATTATTGAGAGATTTTCTCCATCTACTCCTTTATTAGCAAGAGAAACCCTCCTTTATTTAGACCCCTTACATGTATGAAGATTATGTTGCCCCACTTTTTACCCCATACCCATGCTGTCAAAGTGGAAGATTTTGATGTCACAGTCAAGTCTGGTCATGGTTGAGTCTAGGTCTAAGTCTTTCATAGGTAGGTTATTCTTGTCGGGTTCCCTTTCTCTTGCCCTCTCATCTTTAAACCGGGTGGGTGGTTTCAAAGTCTTGTCATGATGGGTAGGTGATAGACCCCAACCCGACAAGGATAATGTGCTCTTATTGGTGATTTTTCTCAGGCAGAATGGAAATTGGAGGTCATGATTTCTGGACACTCATAAGGAATTAAAAAAAGGCTCTTCATTTGGATGATGTAGTAACAGAGTTGAGGCAAAAAGTTATCCCTGAAAAGTTTCAAGTCACATTGGTTCTAACTCTTAATCAAAAGACAGGGATGAATGGATTACCAAGTTATATTGAAATAAAGAACAGTGCTTAATGGTCAGCACCGAAAACACCATTAAAATAGAGAATATTGGTAATTTGATTTGTATCATCATGAGAACGGAAGAATGAATCAAAAATAATGACGGTGCACTTAAAAAGTCTCATTTTAGGCTCGGGTCTTAGCTCTTTTTCGAGCTTGAATGTATATTATCTAATGCATCTTTTACAGCAAATCAAAGTCAATACTTTTCATGATTCAGATGCATCAATCAGTTCTCTGAAGTTTGACAACTTCATTAATTTAAACAGATTTCAGTTCGAAGTCAAAACAATGAAGATAATGCAAGGTAAAAAATGGCACAGTGACTACTCCATGTGGATTTCACACCCTCTGCATACATTTTCCGCCAAGAACATCCCTCTGCCAACAATGCAGTCCACGTGTGCCAAAGATAAAGTGGTCGCATGATCACATGGATTAAAATATTTCTATGCGATCATGCGACAACGTAAGTCATCGAAGATGCTTGGCGGTAAAGTGGGATCCTTCCACATGTCCAGGTGGGACCGAAGATGCTTGTAGATTTGACCAATCATAGAGCGGTCGCATGATCACATGGATTAAAATATTGCTATGTGATCATGCAACAAGGTGAAATGAGTAACACCCGAGCTTGGCATAAAAAGAAATGTTATTATTTAAGTGTTTCAAACAGCACGTGCTTTAAGTTAGAAAGATACTCGTGCACTTAAAAGTGACGGGTGGAAATATGTTTAAGCGCTTCTCTTCAAAGTGGTCGCATGATCACAAGAATTAAACAAGTATCATGCGATCATGCGACAATGCAAAATGGAAGCCGAGAGTGATTTGGACAGAGTAAAGTATCATAAAAACATTCCAAGATAAGTCACGAGCATGCTTTCATCTTTTGAGATTTGTCAAAACATAAATTGATTAGCAAGGCCAGATGAAGGGACAAAGCCATGCTAGTTCCTCCTATTGTATTTTCGTAAGTCCTTGGTTTCAAACTTTTCAAATTCTGGAATTTGAAACATTTTGTATTCCCATGGATGCCATACAATTGTAAACTCTATATATACTGCTGAGAAAATTAATAGAAAGGTCGGCAAAATTGTTGGTGTAAGAGACTTGATGTTGCAGAGTCAATTGAAGAGTGTTTTATGTCAATGATTTTCTGTTCCATTTAGTTAGAAGTTGTTGCTTCTATGTTTCTTTCTTTAAATTCAAATTACAAAAGAAAAGGAAAGATGTTTCTTTCTTTTGTCATGAGGATATGAATAAATCATAGTAGGATGTGCTTTGGGGTGTTCGAAGAAGGATTCATTAGAAGTCTTTAATCATTTCATTTATATTTCTGCTAGAAATTATTGTAGATTGGTTAAACACTGAGTGTATGGATTCATAGTATGTGTGAGTTCTGCAACTTGGTTCATAGATAGAAAGCTTTTCTTGCCTGAATTAAGTTCTAGTTAGACTTAATTTGGTTTGCCTCTTCTGCTCTTGGGTTAAGAGCATACCTCGCATTAGTTTTAGGAACAAAACATAATTCCTTGAATACCATTCACATAGGGAGTTGTACCTACCAATTCAGAGAAAAGCCGGTAATCAAAAAATGGCTTTTCAACTGTTGTAACCAGATATTGTTCATCATTTGGGCATTAAGAGTTATTTCCACAAGAAACAAGAATGGACAAATCTGTTTACTAACAGATTCCTTTCCTTTTTTTCTTTAACTTACATCTGAAATTTCCCCGCACTATTAAAGGTTTTAAAGTCTCGCGTTCTTTATCATTTCATTGAAACGCTCAATTTCTATACAAGGTAGATTTGTACCCCTAGTTTTTTCTTTCTAAACTTACGTCTTATATCTTTGTCTACTAATTTCCAACTAGATTTGACTAATGGAAGCCTTACCTCAGCTTTGTCAATCTTATAGTTGGTTTAAGGAGGTGTGACCACCTAGGTTTAATCCAAAACTGACAGTTCTAAGAGGTATCTATATCTAATAGGAAGATCTATGATCCTATCTTCCTTCTCAGTCTTTTGCCTTGATCTACCTTCAAACATCTCTCCAAACTTTAACAAGAGTATTTTTCCATAGTTACCACTCCGTTGGCCCCTAAATTGGCTAGCTTGTCGGCCTCTATGTTACCTTCTCTATAGGTGTGTCTGATCTCATAATTTGAAATACTTTTCGTAATTGAATTAATCTCTTCAATTTTTGCATTCAAGATCCAATTAGGAGTTTTCCTAGTGTGGATGGCATTGATAATAATTTGGGAGTCTCCATCAATAATTAATTTATTAATATTGAGGTCCCTGCATAATTTAAGCCCCTCTAGTGCCACTGTACATTCTGCCATATTGTTTGTTGTAGGTTTAATGGGTCTCAAGAATTTAGCGACAACTTCTGACTTCCAATTGTGAATGATCCCTCCAATACCTGCTACCCCAGGATTACCTCGCGAAGCTCCGTCAAAGTTGAGTTTATACCATCCAGCTTTCGGGGGTAGCCATTTATAGGAAGATTTGTCAGCTTTGGTTTTGGATCCCCCTTTGCCAAAGAGGGGAGGGATATCTAATTTTGGCCATTTGTATCTGATTTTGTTATCCTAGCTCCTAAAAGAGTCTTCACAATGCTGCGTGTCCCTGAGTTTGCTATTAATAATTTCTACTATAGAAGCTTCTATCTTGTTTGTGATTGAGATCCAAGTTAATTTCTGATCCGTAAAAATCCTTCTATTTCTTTCTTTCCATAATTCCCATACTACTATTGAAGGTGCAACTGTCCATATGTCCTTGAAAAGATTGTCTTTATAAAGGGAGGGCCACGCTTTAAGATTGCTAATTAGATCACAATGGGAAGTAGATTTCCATCCTAAGCTCTGGTGAAGCCAATTCCAACACTCTTGGGAAAAAAGGACAATTTAGGAGAATGTGGTTAACATCCTCAGAATGGTTTTCGCATAAGGGGCATCTAGATGGTCCCTCGAATCCTAATTTATTAAACCTGTCTACTGTAAGAATCTTGTTTTGTAGAGCTGCCCATAGAAACATACCAGCTTTAGGGAGGCATGCTTTATTCCAACAAAGGTTTAATGGTATGTCTATGTTATCGATGTTTTGGTCCCTAATAATAGAATTGTAACCCTCCTTGACTGAGTATTTACCATTATTTGATCCCGTCCATATTAGAATATCTGATCTATTTTTAAGTGTTACTGCTCTCTTATTTAACACAGCTAGGAGATTTTGCTTCTCCTGCTATACTTCATCAATTCTATTGAGGGCACTCCAATTATCATCTTCCTCCTTTTGTAAGTAGTCCTTCATATATACGCCTAAGACTCTTTTGCATTCTTCCATAAATTCCTCGGTAAAGCCTAGTTTGTTTAGGGGAGTAAGGCCTGCCCACGAATCGTCCCAAAATAAAGCTTGATCTCCCATTCCTACATTCCAAGATAGGTATTTGCCAATTATCCCTCTACAGTCCTTGATATAATTCCATATACGTGATCCTTTAACATGTGATTGTGTCCTGAAGATATTAATGGGGTCCCCTTCAGAGATGTATTTATGTAATAATATAGATGCCCACTTACTGCTTGATTCTTTATACATTCTCCAAAAAAGTTTGGCCCCAAGAGCTTGGTTTTGCCAAAGTAGGTTTTTGATGCCTAGACCTCCTTTTGATATCGGTTTGCATAGATTATCCCATTTGATAAGGGCAATCTTTTTGTCTTCGGAGGGACCTTGCCAATAGAATTCTCGAAATATTTTATCTAATTCCTTTTTTACGCAGATTGGAAGGGGGAGGACTAACAAGTGATACGTGGGTATGGCTGAGAGTACAGATTTGATCATGGTTTCCGTACCTACTTTAGTTAACCACTTCCCTTTCCATGAGCTTTTCTTATTTTGTACTTTAGATATGACTTGTTGCCATAGTTTGGAAGATAAGAGGCCAGTGTCCAGGTCAATTCCTAAGTATTTACATGGAAACTTGCCGATTTTGTATCCCATTATACTACAAATATCCTTTTCGATATTCGGGCAAGTATTAATAAAAAATATTTTTGATTTTGTTGGATTAACATGTTGACCAGAGGCTTTGGTGTAAGTGTTAAAAATGCTTTTGAAGGCTCTCGCTTCCTATCTGTTGGCGGAGCTAGGTAGAATTGTATCATCTGCGAACTGCTGATGGGTAATATTTGGGACGTTCTCTGAGGCCTTTAGTCCCATGATTTTTCCTTCTACTTGTTGCTTTGTAATTGCTCTTCCTAATGCTTCCACCATAATGATGTAGAGAAAAGGGGACAACGGATCTCCTTGCCTAATTCCCCTGGATATGCTAAAAAAACCTTCTGGTGAGCCATTGATAAGAATGGAAATTCTGGGAGTTGAGATGCAATTAAATATAAGGTTGATCCATTGTTTAGAGAAATTGAACGCTTCCATACATTTGCACAGGAATCTCCAATCTACTTTATTGTATGCTTTTTGGATATCTATTTTCATTACCATACTTGGTTCTTTTGTAATCTGAGCAGTATGAACTATTTCTTGCGCTATAATAATACCATCCAGAATCGATCTGTTAGTTACAAAACCTGTTTGTTCTTCCAAGATAATCATTGGGAGGAGGGCTTTGATTCTATTTGCTAAACACTTTGAAAGGATCTTATAAATGGTATTACATAGGGAGATAGGTCTAAAGTCCCCTGGTTCCATACTTTCATTTTTCTTTGGAATTAAGGTGAAGAAGGTGTTGTTGATTTCACTTAAAAGAGATCTTGAGTTTCTAGTGGCTTCCACTGCTTGCCATACCTCTTCTCCAACAAAATGCCAACACTTTTGGAAAAAGCCTGCTTGAAAGCCATTTGGACCTGGGGTTTTATCTGGATGAAGTTGAAATACTGCTACTCTGACCTCTTCTAACAATAACTTGTTATTTAGTATTTTATTGTCCGCTTTCGTAATCAATTTCAAAATGGCTTTAAGCATTTCCTTTTGGGTACTGAGGTCTGAAGCTTCTAGAGAATTGAGGAGGGAATAATAAAAATTTGTAAGAACCTTTGAAATCTTCTCGGGGTCCTCCGAAGTCAATCCCTCACCTGTCTTAATTCTGGCTATTCTGTTAATGCTCCTTTTATAATTGGTTGTATTATGGAAGAATTTAGTATTGCTATCCCCCTCTTTAAGCCATGACTCCCTGGACTTTTGCTTCCAGAAGATCTCCTCTTTGAGGAGGATGTCATTGTACTTGGCCATCAACTCCTTTTCCTTGTGGTAGCTAAGGACATTCATTCCTTGTTCTATTACCATATTATTAAGATCAACTATTTCTTGTTCTACCTGAGCTTTTTCTTTAAATATGTTATTAAAGTGATTCTTATTCCATTCTAACGCTTTATGTTTGATAACTTTTAATTTCGTTGTTAAGTAGAACATTTTTGGCCCTTTGACCGAAGTTTGTCCCCACCACTCTTCTAACAGATTTATGAATTTCGGGTTCTGGAACCACATAAATTCAAACTTAAACGAGCTTCTTGTCGGTTTAGAATTTTCTGTTATGGTAATTCTGACTGGGAAATGATCCAATCCTGCTTCTGGTAATATTTCAGTATTGAATGTATGATTAAAGTTTTTGGGGTTCGTTCTAGTAAAAAATCTATCTAGTTTTTCAGCTATGTAGCTGAAACCATCTCTTCTGTTATTCCATGTATAAACTCCATTACTTGTATTTAAGCTTATTAGATGATTATTCATAGCCCACTTGCTAAAATCCTTGTGAGCTTGCGATATATATTGTGAGCCTCCAAATTTTTCTTTGAGATTTAAGATAGCATTGAAATCCCCTCCAATAATGAAAGGTTGTTCTAGATTATCAACTAGAAGACTTTGTATTTCTGACCAGACTCTTCTCTTTTCCTCATTAGAGATAGGTCCATATACATTGATCAAGTTAAATTTTAAACCGGATTTCAGGCTTTTAATTGTTAATGTCATCCAGTTATCGTTAGTGTGTGTGAGTAGTGCTATTATTTTACGGGGGTCCCATAGTACTGCCAATCCACCTGAGAGACCTACTGATGGAACATATTATGATTTCCAAATACCTAGTTTTTTGCTAAACTTAGTACTTTCCTCTTTATTAAGCTTTGTTTCCTGTAACAAGATTATTTTTGAATCAAAGTTTCTTAGGTATCTTTTAATTAAGCGCTATTTGTTAGGGGCATTTAGACCCCTAACATTCCAAGTAGTGACTTTCATTTCTCTTTGGGAAGGATCTTCCCCTTCCCTGTATTCAGGATATCTGCTATTTTAATTTGGTTACCTGCATTACCATCCAAAGTTCTCAGCTCAATTGATGATTTCCTACCTCTTTTCTTTTTAAGTTTATTAATATTAGGAGTACTAAGACTACCTCTATTCAAAGCTAATCCCAGTTCTCTATTCTCATTAGTTATCCCAAATAGGCCTTCAATTGCATCTTTAACCAAAGTTTCTTCTCTACCATCCCCTATCTTTGGAGAGGCCCAGTCATCCAGGTCTTTTTGTACGTCTATGGGGAGATCTGAGGGAACAACCCTATCAATGAGTTCTTTGCCATACATCTCTATTAGTTCTTCAGTTGTTCCTGCTATGTCCAGATTTAACTCTTCTAGATCCAAAGGGATTGAAACACCTTGTTCCCCTCCTTTTGATTCTTTTATATTTATATTTTCTTTATCAGTTATATCAACCTCCTTTGCACTCAGCTTGTCTATAGCTTCTTTTCGTGTGTCTGAATGTTTTTCTGAATTTTCTGCAAGGGTTTTTTCTGAAACTTCCTTATTCGAGGGTGTATGAAGGTGAGGTTGTTTAGGCCTGTTTTCATGATCCCTATTTTCTTCTACAATACACTCCTGGATTTGTTTAATTATAATTTCCTTTTGGAATTTTAATTCCTCAAAATCGCATATTTTGTCCAAGAACATATATGTTAGTTCCTCATGTAATGACACTCCCAGGTAATTGATGATTTCATTTACCTCTTCTTCCATTTTGTTTACCTGATCTACTAATTCTACCACTTCAGCACGTTCAGGTTCCAAAAGTAATTTTGTTTGGAAATCCGTCTTGTCTCTTTCCTCTTGTTGATAGGCTTTGTTATCATTCTTTCCTGACTCTGTTTGTATTAATTTTTTGTCCCTACTAAGCTCACCATCTGATTCCTATCTAATCGAGTCTGTTGCATTGCTCCTTAATGGCGACCAAGTCTCATCTATTTGTTGAGTTTCTACAAGGTTATTAGGGGTATTAACTGCCTATTCCTTTTTGTCATCTTGATCCTTTGCTGTTTCATTCACCATCGTTGGGTAAGAGGAAGTATTGGCTAAACCTTGCTCCCTTGGGGCTCTACATACAAATCCTCCTCTATTGTTACATAGACAGATCTCAATATCTTTATTAGGTTGGGATGCAAAATTTGTGTTTTTATGAGCATTTGATGTATTTTTGTTAACTTCAATAAAGTTTTCTACTATTATTGGGTTAATAATTACAGAGTTATAATTAAAACATAATTTAATGGGGGATATATATTTTTGATGATGATTCATCTCTACAATGATTGTTTTATCAGCCTGTAAAGGTGTTACCTCAGCAGCTCTTTTAAAACTACCTATTTTATTGCCTATTAAGCGAAGTGTTTCTCTACTAGATAATTCCAAAGGCAAATTTTTAAGGGTGATAGCTTTTTCTATAACAAAATCTTTTAAACGTAATGGATTGAATATAGGCATCCAGTCAAATAAAGAAAAAGGTATATTTCTAAACTTCAAAGCCTTCTTATTCATAATGCTTTCTTTCAAGGATTTATTATGACAGTTAATGTATAAAAAATTATCTCTGAGAATTGTTATACTTACCTCTCCCGGGAGTTGTGTCGCTAGTCCTCTTATCACTTCCTTTGTTGATACACCAGTTCCTTTCCAACATCATATCATACCTGTTTCGGCTAGAAGCTTTTGCTGCTGCAAAATCTCATTGTTATCTAATGAAATTATATCATATAGCATATCACAATGTGCTTTACCTGTTATTTCTTTGCTGAAGCGCCTATGAGGAGGCGTATAAGATGCATTGTTGGTGTCACGATGAATACTTTCTACTATCAAGTCATGATTATTCATATTCTTTGAAACTTTACCAAATGTGGGCCTCTCCACCCTTCTCCGGTGGGGAGGGCTATATTTATTATTGTTGTTCAGATCATAGCAAACAACAGATTTGGCACAAATACTTTGCTTCTTAGATCCCTCATAAAAGGAGAGGGTTTTATTGGAATAGGGGTAGGTATCTTTGGCTGATGTTTGGGCTTCACCCTTCTTCAAATATCCATCCCTACGACCCTGTTCCCCTAAAACCCTAGCCCTTTTATCGGGGGGGGTATAAGATTTATCTTTGTTATCAACCCCCTTGAGCATTTCAAAGGAATTATTCATAGAAATTTTGAAAGGACTAAGAGGCTTAGACTATCTTAATACCTTTTTTCTGCCACTAACCACCTTCCATTCAGAATTTTGCTTTGTCAAGTTCTCAGGAAGTTCCTTTTCCTTGCCCTTTATCATATTCCTAGAGGGAAATCGTTCAATTGGCCTTTCAGGATGTGTTTGTATAGGTACAGCCCAGCCTTCTCTTTCTGCATATAGGGGGTTAACAATATTATATTGTAGTTGTTCAGCCTTTCCTCCCTCAGCGACCTGGTGGCCCAGGGCTTGCCTTGCATACTTAGTTTTTGAAAAAACCTTCAGTTGCCAGTCCAAGAGATGGACTGAGAAGACTTTCTGTCTAATATCCCTATCCTTAGGAGGGATTCTGTTATTTGGTAGGGCCTCGATGCAAAGATTCAGAACCATAGCCGCACTCCTCTTTGATTCTACCCTGGATTCTTCCATATTCCTGTTAGGTGGTGTGGTCATTTCTAGGTAGAATCAAGGAAGGAAGGCTTGGATACTGTTCGTTTGGAGCACATGAACGATTCTATACCTTCATTTTTAGCTTTTTCCTTCTATTTGGCGATAAACTCTGCTAGGTGATCATAAAAGGGATGCGGTTGTTCCATTTTCTGGCATTCCTTCTTTTTGTGGCCATAAGTCCAACAGTTGAAGCAGTACCCCATAAATTTAGCACTTTCACTTTGAATATTTCCTTCCCCTGCAATCACCCTGCGTTTATCTACCCTTTGATTGTCATAGAAAGTCTTGTCTGCATCCTTCGACGTCCGCAGATTAGCATGAATAAAACCTAAATTTATTTGCCTCCGTTGAAAGGAAATCTTCCTTTTTGAGTGAGATTTTTGCATTTTCATTGGTAGAAGAGCTCTACTTTGAAAAAATAATTTTATTAATATTTTAACTATAATAGAAAATTTATATTTTTATAAAAAAAATCTAATTTTTAATTTTTCACTTTTAAATTCTAACTATAATTTCCTATCGACTTATCCCTTGAACCTCCTTAGGTGCAAGTGTTAGTTATAATTTTTATTCTATCATCCAAAGTAAGTAGCTAAAGAATAAAATGAAGTATGACTAATTCACATATCCAAAATGATAGAGTAGAATGTGTGTTTAATAATAGAGGTCACTTAATTGTATAGAAAACATTTTGTAGACTTTCTTTCCCTTAAATTCAAAAGGAAATGCCTTTTTTTTTTGTATTATATATAAGGAGATCAAAAAAATAGTTACATTGAAGTGTACAAAATTAGAGGCAGCTCCTCTTATCAAGAGTATCGGAGTAAAAATAAGCCCTATACAAAGTATGTATCATGTATAAACATAAAGACTAGTGTAAGATATCATAATGGGTGTCCACCCATGCAATCCAGCCCAAAGAGCCCTCCATCCAAACAATGTTTTTCTTCTCTTGGATCTATGCAGGCATGAGAATTTTGTCATCTATGGTGTTTTTGTTCTTTTTAACCTCCAAGTTCAACATCTTTAGCGTATTCTCGAACATCTAAAGATTGTCCATATGCCTCCTCCATTCATAGCCATCGTACCCAGTCTTTAGGAATCTTATAAGGTTTTCTTTCTCAACCAACATTGTGATGTGAACTTGTGAGAAGATTTTAAAATATGTGAGTTTTCAAAAAAACTCAGTAAGAACTTTGGGATTGTTCTGATACCTTTCTTTGTTCCTGCATTTCCAATTCTTCCATAGAATATTAGAAGAAAGAATATTCTAAAACAAATTAGTATCTTTTTTCAGTCCATCAATATGTCTAGTAATGATTTAAAAAATATTAATAATCTTAGGAAAAGTAATGACAAACATAAGCCATATTTCCTTAGCAATAATACAGTCCAAGAAAATGTGTCTTCCAGATTCAGGAAGTCTGCAAAGGCTACAGTAATCAGTCACAAAAGTATATTTCCTAATCGGGAGTCTGTCAAGAAACAACAACCATTTAAAGCATTTGATCTTAGGATCAATAGGGCTTTTCCCTATTGATCTCTGACAAATAATGATTCTTTCCCTATTAAACTAGATTATGAACTTTGAAATTCCCACAATCTAAGAAAATGCAAAGGGATTATGATTACCTCATTCAAAGCTAGCAAAGGCTAGGTGTATTTTTTAGTGTTTATTTTGCATTTTGATACTCACCTAGTGGCGATAATTGTAGCTCCTAAGCATCCACATAAGCTATCATACATGTTATTCCAACACATACCAGCCAAAGCGAAGGAAGTCACCACGAGCTCATAGGTGAGATCCGAGGCAGAGTCATCGCGAGCTCACGCGCGAGACCCGGGATGAAGTGCTTGTAACATCTTTGCAATAATCAAACACACAACATTAGGGTGATAAGAGTTTCTAAATTTGAATGAAAATCCATAACCTATTTGTTAAATAGGTCTTTGTTTGACTTATCACAAGTCATTTCCATTTAGAAAAAGATATATGTGTGTGTGAGAGAGAGAGAGAGAGATAAGTAATAACATTATAATAAATAATTAAATCTTGTCTTTTATATTTATTTATATTAAGTCATAACAAAGACCTATTTAACAAATATAAATATAATTTATATTTATTAAATAGAAATTTTGAAAATACTTAATACAAATAATTTAAAGGATAAATTTTAATTCATTTATAATAATATTATTACATATAGCATTTTGGTGCTTTTATTGTGTTTAATATTTAAATAACTTACAAAATACACTAAGGCATTAAAGCCTTATACACCATGGCAACAATTAGACATTTTAGTTCGTGTGGATGGCTAAAACATTAAAGAGTGATTAAACATTCTCCGAACAACCAATAGTTTCCTTTAATTTTTCTTCTGCTAGACTATTATTAAATGTTTATTACTGAGAGTTGATCAAATTTTATGGATTGTATGTACAATGTGAGGGCTGATAGGATCTCGTTGGCCAAATGGGAGGCTTTTTGTAGACATTTAATTTTCTCTGAGGCTCTACATATTTTCCAACGCAAGAGAAGGTGTAGTAATAGAGGATCGATTACAGATTGTCAGGAAGATGCAGAGACATTTCCAATTTTCAATTCCCTAAGGGCTCGTTTGGTTGCTGGAATCGACCTAGAAATGACATACACAAACTCGTGAATGACAAAATTTGTTGTTTGTTTCCAAAATTAAAAAATAGAATTGCTAAAAGCCAATTCTAATTTTTTCCCAAAATGAGCATTTAGCCATTCCCCCCCCTACGACCCTAGAATTAGAATTGAAAATTGGAATTGTGTTTAAAACTTGATTTTGGGAATGGAAATCCATTCCCATTTATCGAGCTATTCATTTTTGTTTGCTGCGCTCACACATAGTTTTCGTTGGATTTATTCTTTGCACATCCATGGGTTCAAATGCATATTCTACGTGAGTGATGTGAAAGAGGAATACTTCCATCATGTGAGGGTCAACTATTTCTTTCCCCCATGATATCAAGCATGCTTCTCACTCTTGCATTGCCTCCACTCATAGCCAAAACACTCAGCCCTTCTCTGTTGTCTATTTGTAACGCCTGTGATTCTGCTCGAGATCAGATTATATGGAAAATGGTTTACTAGAGATTCCCCAGTGTTGAGAACTCCAAATTATGGTAAGCCAATGTAAATTTTATCTTTTTCCTCTTAGCATACAATAGCTATTGGTTTACTACAAAAGAATTCAGATGGTTTTGAGAAGCCTATATCTTTCTTTAGGAAATTCTTACAAGCAACTGAATTGAAATATGACATAAATGAGAAAAAAAATATATGCTCTTGTTAAGGAAATTAAGGCTTTTAGATGTAATTTAGTTGGAATGATTGTGGTTCTAGTGGTGCAGTCAAAGATATCCTTATGCAGCAAGAGGTGTCGAGAAGGAGGTGCAGATGGATTAACAAAATCCAAGAATTCAATGTGGACATTTAGATTACAAAAATGATTAGAGCACTAGGATTAGCTAAAATTATTACTCAGATAAATCTAGATGCAAGTCAGATAAATGTGCTTGAATAGGAGCAAAGGTCTTTCAGTTGTAATCTTGATTATTGTGATTGGTATAAGGATTTCTTTGAATACTTGTAGAGGTTATCTTATCCTCATGAGGTAGATGAAAATAGGAGGAAAATCAAGTTACATTTCTTGAGGTATGTCATCTTGTAGGGTGATCTGTGGTGAAGGAGCAATGAAGTGTCTTTCTTAGATGTGTGGACCAGGATCAGGCTAGTAAGATTTTAGAAGAAACGTATAGTGGTGTGTATGGTGGCCATTACATGGCTAAGACCACTACCCACAAGATTCTGAGGTCGAGTTTTTGGTGGCCTACACTATTCAAAGATGCTCACTAGTTTGTTAGAAAGTGTGATGCCTACCAAAGGTTTGCAGGTAAGTTGAAGTTTAAATGTGGTAATCTTCCCTAAAGCTTGTAATAGTTGAAGAACCTTTACAAAAGTTGGGGTTGGATTTCATTGGACAAATTCCTAATAAATCTAGTAGAGGACTCTCTTGGATCTTAGTAGCCAATGATTATTTCATGAAGTGGGTTGAAGCTATCCCCACTAGAAGGGATACTAGCAGAGTCGTCACTAATTTCATGATGAACAATATACTCACTAGATTTTGTTGTTAGGAAACAATAGTTGTTGACAATGCTATCTGTTTCAGGTTTGAGGAATTCAATAGTTTCTATCAGTTATATCAGATTCAGATATCTTTTTCTGCCCCATATCATTTACAAGGGAATGGACAAGCTGAATCTAGTAACAATATCTTGATTAAAATTATAAAGAGAGTGTCAAAGAAGAACAAGAAGGCTTGGGATTCCAAATTTTTGTAGGCATTATGGGATGACAAAGTGATAATAAAGAAAGCAATTGGATGTGCACCTTTTGACTTAGTTTATGGTATAAAATCTTGGTTACCACAGAACAACTTGTTGGATATGTACAAGCTCATCCAGGCCTATGATGAAGATATGAATGACGAGATGAAAATTAGAGTGGATGACTTGGTACAGGTAGATGAGTCAAGAAGGGAGGCACATCAAAGAAATGTTAAGTTACAACTCAAAAGTAAGAATCTATATGATAAGAGAACCACAGATAGGATTTTTCAAGTTGGTGATTTTGTCTTGATGTGGAATGCCTAGATAGAGAAGAAATGAAAACATGGTAAATTTGATCCTATCTGGCTTGGACCTTATATCATTGATAGAAAGTGGGATTCTGATTCTTATATTTTGAAGGAGCTGACTAAAACTATTCAAGAATTGGTAGCTCATGGACAATTTTTGAAGTTATAATTCTCTTGAAGTAATCATATCCATGAATAATAGGTTTAGGTTTCCCTTTCAGTTTTGTGTTTCCTTTCTACAATTTTTTTCATTTTCTATTGTGTTCCTTAGGAGTAGTTTTTTTGGTTTTTCCTATAGCTGATCTTCTTCTTCCTGAGATTCTAAGTTCTTGTCATGCCTACAAGAGGCACGCATCCCCAGATGGAGCCACTATTAGGACTATTTCAAATTTTCTAAATCTTTTCCTAATTAGTGCCATACTTTTCCCTTAGTATCGACCTATTTTAGCCATTATCCCAGTTTATAACCGATCTGAGAAAATCTCATGGATTTTGTGCTAAGTGTTCCCAGGGTTTTGTTTTTCAAACCCTTCATTGATTTTAAATTCAAATGTATAGTTGTTGGTTTTAGCCATTGGACTTAGTTTTGTTTTATATTATCCCTTTCATCTAGCGGTTAGTTCCTTAACAATTTATGTTGGTCTCCATATCGCTTGGTTTTGGCGATGGTGAGAAGTTTCTTTGGCAATCTTGCAAGGCTGTCAAATTTTTTTCTGATCAACAATGTTAGCTATCCTGCTATACCAAAGTGCCCAATGTTTATCTATGGTGGGATGGCAGTAGGGTACTGCATGTCCTAGTGGGCCTAGTTCTTTTTTTACATTAGGTTGTGAGGTCACACGATGAAAATTTTGTGGGCCTATTTATTTGATGAGTGGTTGTGGGTTGTTTGATGGATCAACATGTGTTGTTGGAATTATATCGAGGTGGAAAGTTGTACAATAGTTATTTCCTAGCATGGCCAGGAGTTTGTGCCATGTGTCCCAGATTTTCAATGCATCAACTAGTTAGAGGGAAAGGGAAAGAGTTGTCCCAATGCCCGATAAGTCTTTAGCGATATTGGTGTTGCAGATGAAGGATGAGATGGCTATCCTGATTGCTGATAATTTTATCAATTTTTCTTTTTCAATTGAGAAGTCTAAATGATAAAGGATTGGACAAGTGGGACTTAGTTTAGAGACCTCATGAAGTTGGTGGGCCTGGTCTCTTTGTGGTATGGTGACATGACTTTGTGCCACGTGGTGTTGGTGGGTCTGGAAATAGATAAACTGTGCTTGGATATGTGGGACCGACTACCAGGTGTCACTTGGTCGTGTTGTCTCATGAAGATTTGTGGGTCCTTAGGTTTATTATTGTGACTGCTCAATTTTCCTTTGTTTGCGATGTCTCAAGTTGCTAGTTCTGTGATCTCCCAACTACCATAGGATCAAGTGAGATTTGATGGTTGTCACGTTATATCAGATGGATGAAGAATATTTGCCCTGAGTTTTGAGATTTTGTGCGGTCTATCAATTTGGAGGGAGATGAACGATAGTCATGGGCTTGTGATGTTCATCCTGCGATAACATTTTGTGGTTGAAAGATGGAGAGGATGGTTAGTTGGCAGTTTTGGTCATGAGGTCGCTAGGATTAATGAAAGCCAAAAAAGAAATAGAAGAAATGGTCATGGGCCCAGTCAAGTTTTTCAATGACAAATCAGGGGGTGCCAAGTGGTTTTTTGGAGCCGTTGGAACTAATTTTTAAATTCAAATTCTGAGAACCTCTTAGGGCCCAAAATGTAGGTAGTAGTTATGAAAATGGATGGTTGAAAATGATAGTTTTAGGGTGGATTCAAATAGGGCAAAGGATTCTCTGGTTGAGCCTTGATTGTGAGATCTTGCGCTTTTGCTCAAGTGTCCTATACTTGATCTTGAAGTGACTGATTGTAGTTCCCTAGTGGCTTTCTTGATGTTTTCATCTGCCTAGAGTTAAGTGGTTGCATTTATTATTTGGTACAATCTGATTCAAAATTCAAATTGTAAATCCTTGGCCTTTATAAGGAAAATTTGAATCATTTTGTAAGGGCTACTAAAATTTTGTGCAATTTTACACTAGGGGCTTGTTGCTAGAATTTGTAATGCTTAGTGTCTCAACCAGTGATGTAATAGGCAGGATTAGTTTTATCAGCAGATCTATAATTGTTTGTGTATCTTTATCTTTATTGGAGTGGCATATTTTGTTCAAGTATAATCAGATACATGATTCATAATACATATGAAAAGGATTTCCATTCTCAAGTCTCTCCATCTATGTATGCTTTTTGAGTTATGAATTTGTTTTTCATGGTGTGGAGTTTATCTGCATGTATGTTTTATTTTTCAGTTCTGGTCTAGGATCAAATTAAAATCTATGGATGAAGCATATATTTAGTTGGTATATGAAAGGATATATAATAATTGTGTGGTTTGGATCAAGTTAGTTCCATTGTTTCTTGAATCAATAGCCTCAGTTAGTCTTCTAGATTTTGGTTTGTATCTGTATGTGTCCTTGTATGAAGTGTTTCCCAGAGGATAAGGCACTCATCAGAAGTAGTTATTTTCTACACTGATACGGCTAGTGGGTGTGTTATATTCTGAAGATTTAAATCTAAACTTCATTGAAAACCTTTCGAAGTATCAAATTTTTCATGGCCACCTTAGTATTTTAATGGTAATTGAGAGCCAATGAATGAATGGTTATCATTCAATACTTTCTTACCATAGATCTATTTTAAGAGTCCAAAGTTATAGTTGGGAAGAGTTATATGTAATTTGGACTAGATACACCCGCCTTGGTTTTGCAGAGCCTAAAGTACAGAGGGCATATTAAGACCCTGTTAGTTGGTCCAACAATCCTAGATCATATTTGGATCTAACCAATCTTGAAAATCCATCTAGTGATCTTGTTGGCACCTGTTAGAGCATAAGACCCATTTGGGAACCAACAGTATGCTTTGTTAAAAGCTTGTCCTATTAAATATTTACAAACACATTTTCTAGATGTAACTCTACTATGGGATTTTCCTTAGATTTGTAAAGATCTTCACTCTGCTAGGAGTGGCCTTGGAAAAGGACTTAAAAAACTCTAATGGAATGTCATGTAACTTTAGGATTTAGTAATAAGGCTATTAAACCCACCCGGTTAAGAGATTTCTCTATTACAAATGTTAATAAGAAACAACAACAAAAAATGATCTATTTTTTATGCAACTACCTCTTGCTTGTTTAGATCCTTTTATGTTCACTCTGTTCTTTACTCGGGTTGGATTGACAAGATTGTTGAGAAAAAGAAGAAACACAAACTTACAACGAACATAGAAGGTGTTCCTGA
Source organism: Chamaecyparis obtusa (assembly GCA_027943335.1). Taxonomy (NCBI): domain Eukaryota; kingdom Viridiplantae; phylum Streptophyta; class Pinopsida; order Cupressales; family Cupressaceae; genus Chamaecyparis; species Chamaecyparis obtusa. The sequence continues at coordinate 1,946,035 of BSBK01002032.1, forward strand.
CAAAAAATTGGCATTATCATCTATACCTGAATGAGTAATATTAATCTAAGATGTTTTCTTCTTGACAAAATGTGATATCAAAGATATCAGTCTGAATTTCCATAATCCATTTCCATGTCCCATAACCATCCTAAGTTCCCTTTTATGACTTGTGAATAATTCATGTTCCTTGTAATTCCACAATTTCACCTAGAGGCCATACTTTATGTTAAAGGAGTTCAAGTTTTAATTGGGGGAACATTTTATTTGTACTTTGTCAATTATCATGGATTTTCGATTGTTATGACCCTACGAGTCTCGAGGATGTCAATGGACTAGAGATACATGACTAGGGGCATAACAATTTTTTTCTTTCATTTTTTGCGTGTGTGTATGCGGGAAAGAACTCATGGTCATCCTGACAATTTATGTCTTGATAATGGTGCAATCCTTCTATATTAATTTGGAAATAACATTCAGGTCACTTCAACTTTCATGTCTTGATGCTTATGTTTGTTTCCTACATTTTATCTAATAAAGGTTGTATTCATACCTTCATGCTTCTCTTAGAACCAGTGAAATTTATATTGACCTCACTATTTTTAATTCTTGTGTATTAATGTATAAAAAATTTCACACTTGTCATAAATTTGTATTACTCATTTCATTGTGTAAAGTTATCCTTAGATTCACTATAAATAAATTATTTGATTGCATTGCATTCATTCATATCATATAGTAAAATAAATTTTGATACGATTTACAATCCCATTACACATAAGTATAACACCACAATCCATTTTATTTATATAATAAAGTCCATTATATGGACTACCTTACATTGATAGTAGATATATAAAACCTTACTACACTACAAAGTCATTTCAATATTACTTTACAACCCTACATATCTTATCCTTGGCTAGCAGGACCCTAGGTAGTTGTGTCTTCTTGAATCTTCCTTGTAGAAGTAGTACCTCTCATTCCTCCTTTGTGTCTCATTAGTCGTATACCTCCACCACTAGCTGCTCTCACCATCTACTATCCCATCACTATCTCTCCAAAATCTAGTTGTGTCTGATCACAGGTACTGCCTAATTGTACAACCCCATGTAGTAGGCCGCTTTCCATCCTAGTCTCTCTGACCATCGCATGATTGTTAACATTTCTATTAATAGTCCCGCTGCACCTGGAAGTGTAATGCATCATCGTGCCGCATCCTGCTCTTCTTTGTACACTCTTTATATCTCCCTCCATTGGTTGATTTCTTGTTTTTGTTCTTCTAACCATTTCCTGAGGACTTCAGTGCCTTGTATCAGGGCATCTAACTACTCCTACTTATGTCGTTGACAAAGCATATATCAATTAAATATCATTTCTAGAGAGAGAAGATTGTTGAAAAGGAAGTAAAGTTGGATCATGTTAGTATTAAAGAATAGATAGCAGATATATTCACAAAACCATTACCAAGAGAAACATTTCAGTATCTGTGAGGTATGCTTTGGGTACAGGCCCCTCTAAATGAAGATTAATTGATGCAGAAGTGCATCAGTCCAGTACATCATAGCTATATACTTCACTGGACTTGGTGCTTCTAGGGAGTAGTTGTGGTAAGAGGAATTGTATCTGATGGCATCCTTTGTCATTGATGTCAAAGGGGGAGAGATTACTGAAAATCATTGAAAAGTTGATTGAAGAATTTTTAAGAAAGATTGTTTGGATTCTATGGCAATGATTTTCCTGCGTATGTTGCCATCAATGCCAAAGGGGGAGATTGTTAGAAATATGAGATATTTGTTGTGTGTTGTTATTGATGTCAACATACATTGTTTTGGTACTAAAGATGATGATGGACAAGATGAGATGTAGCGAGCTTGATTGAATGAGTATTACACTATGAGACACCTACATTTATGTTCGCTTGATCTAAATTGGTGATGTGGATGAGTTCTGGATAGTTTTATGGCTTCCTGTGTAGAAGCAGTTTCTAGAAGTTGTAGATGATAGAGTTTGATGAGGTACAGACAGGAATGGAATTATTGTGATGAGCGAGCTTGGATTTTGGTCTCTTACTGTGTGAGGAATGTTCAGTTGTGGTCGCTAAGGATAATGCACTGAGACGACGCAGTGGTGATGTTGTTTGTGGCGTGATTTATGGCGAAGACAGTTAACGTATAGAGATAATGTATTGAGGCATGGCGAGGATTGTTGAGGCCGACTAGATGATAAATAAATTAATTGTGAACATTGTATGATGAGTTGTGGTGCCGACTTGTATGGTCTCTTTGATTATTTGAATTTATTTTGTATTGGAAAGCCTTATTGGCCGACCTAGATTAAATATTGAAATCAATATAAAGAAGTAAATTACGAGAGGAGAAGAGAGTTTTTTATGTGATTGATGAGTGATTGTTGGTGACTTAAGCAAGATATGATTGTGCGAATGTTGAATTGAAGAATAGAGATTGCTGGAACTTCACTGGAACTAATCAGGCAAGAATAATTGCTATTCTTCGTTCAGATTTGTTGCATGAATTAACCTTCATACTGTGATTGGATAGTGAGTCCAGAAGGTGGGTTTAACCTTCATATTTGGGCATGTTGCTCAGGTAGTGAACCTACACAGTTGACTCTTGAGGGTCTGACTCCTAACAGGTCTTTTGTCTCCTAACAGGGACTTGTACTGCACATTGTAAAAAGCTCCTAATAGGGCCAATTCCTTTAATAGGGAAATTATACTTCAATACTTATTTTTGGGTGCTAATTCCCACACGGGGTTTTTCCCTTAATAGGGTTTCCTCAAGAACAATTCTGGTGTTGCATTGTGTACTCTATCCTGTGGATGTGATTATTGATTTTCTTTTATTAATTGTTTAAGTTTTAATAATTGCTTATAACTAATTCACCCCCCCCCCCCCCCTCTCAGTTATCCTGTGGTTTGTCATCATTTAACATTTTGTAGATCTCTCAGTTTTGGTTCAAGATCGCAGACTCTGATAGTTTTTGAGATAGTTTAATAGGGTTTTCAAAAGCTTCTTTTTCGGAGGTAAGTATTCTTCCTTTCTTCATTTCAATACTAGTTTTCATAGTTTACATTTCAATTTATTTCATCTTCTATTTCCTAAACCCTCTCTTCGTAGAGGTGAGGGAGAAGTTAATCCAAGCCATTTAGCCCCTTTGCATAGATTACGAATTGACACTTACCTTTGTGTTAATCGGGTCTCATTGGAGGATAAATCTTGGTATTCTCCCTTCCTCTTGTATAGAGTGTGGATCCATTTTTCCCCTATACGCCTTTGCTTCAAGTGCAAAAATGGAAACCAAATTACGCTTAATGCTAGGCACAAATAGAATGTATGTTAGTTGAAGAGATAGTCTTGACTTTAGTTGAATGGTGCATGTTCTGATACCTTTCACAAGTAGTTGGTATCATCTCCAAGTGTGACTTCCTCATTTGAGGCTTCTATAAAGGAGTCCAGGTGCTCTCTAAATCATGTTGTATGTCGAGATGCCCCACTATTTATTATCCAAGTATTAAGGCTGGTAGATACTTGACTGGATGGAGCTGAGTAAAATACAAGTTGTTTTGTATCCATGCTTGTGTTCACTTCATCAATTGAAGCTTGAGGTTTAGGCATGTCCTTACATTTCATGACAAGATGACCATATTTATCACATCTAAATCATTGTACTCTAGATAGGTTCCTTCTTTTGAATGAGCGCTTTTCATTTTGGTTCTTTCCTTTCCTCTTTTTGGGGTTAAATTTCTTTCCTCTTTTGTGAGTTTGAGAGTTTAGGACTTGAATGTCTTCATTTATGGAATTCAACCCAATTCCTCTAGTGATTAATCTTGACTCTTCTTGAATGCACTCATTCTTCAACTGATCAAATTTTGGAAGTTTGGGTCGAGCACTTATTCCTTGAATGAATGATTCTCGAGAAGTAGGGAGTCCATTTAGAGCTAGCATGGTCAACTCTTTGCTATCAAATGTGTGACCAATTTTAGATAGTTGGTTTCTTAACTCTATTATCCTCAAGAAATATGAGGTAATTCTTAGCAGAACTGATACACTGACTGATGATTGATAAAGAATGTTGAAAGAGGGAGAATGTTAAAGTGACACAAGGTAGTATATAAGTAATTGATCAATTATTTTTTTTTCATTGATGTCAAGCAAATGATTTTTTATTTATATAATGTTGTCACATCTTGAGAAGAATGATTGAGAAATGAGAAGAGTGATGAGAATGTTCTGACACACTAAGTAGAGAAAAGAATAAACACATGGGCGACTGATATTGATCTGAATATGACAATGGAAATGATTGAGTAATTGTTTTATATCCTATATTTGATAGGGACAGGTCGGTGAATACATTTGAGTAAGATAGTAGAGTCAGTAAGATACATTGAGAAAGAGACACTGAGAAAAATAGTGTTAACCGAGTTACAAGTTAACCAAGTAGGAACAGGAAGCTATCGAGCATAGTAAAGATTTGTTTATGATGAAAAGATTGAATTTAATGCGAGTATGTGATGAGATGGAATTGATGTACATGATGAGAAGTTAGTTACGAAGATCGACAGGCAATAATAATCTCGAGATAAAGATCTACAATGATGATTGAGCAGTTATACAAAGGAAAAGGAAGATTGCATGTTTAATCTATCACAAGAAAGGACATTTGACAATAGATTGTATAGATCCACCTGAGAAAACAACATAAGTTGATGGAAACAATGAAGAGACAAGAAGAACAGACACTGGAGAAGTTGGATCATCTACTGAATCAACATATTGCACTGAGTCCTATGGACTGGGTGCATCAACATCTGCCTAATCAAAGAAGGAAGGGGAAATGTAAGTTTAAAAGTTTTATTTTACACCAGTTCCTAACAAATAAATGAGTTTAGATCCACATAAGCATATTTAGATGCACTTTGGATATAAAGTTTGAAAAAGAGGTGAAAAATATTGAAGGTTTTAAGAGTAAACAATTGGTTTAGAACTGAAGAGGATACGTTAGTTGATACATATGAGAGTTGATGAAATGATTTTTATGGAATAAAATATATGGATTGTTATGAGATTAATTAAGATATCTACAGAGGAGTGAAGTTGTAGAAGAAATGAAGATGGAACATAGATTGTACACCGAGTTCACCAGGGTTACAGTACCGAGTTGAGTTACATGTAGAGATATGATGAATATGCGAAAGTAGAAGACACTGAAGGATGTTGATTAGGAAGAAGAAGATGAAGATAGATACAGACTGATGAAAGAAGAATCAAAATAAGAAAAAGAGAAAGTGTGAAGATATGAAGACGTGAACATCGAGACTACACAGTCGCTGTTACAGAATGTTGATGAGAAAATGAAGCAAGATTACAAAGAAGATGAGAAGGCATACATTATTAACAATTGGTATCAAGAGATCAATTTTGAAGAGGTAATTATTAAACTTTTGATATTAGACCAAGAGAAAAATAAAAGTTATCTAAATTGAGAAAAGAAGCCTGACGAGCAAAAGTTACAACATCAAGGACACTGATGAACAGACAGAGGCTGTAGAAAGTACAAGATATGAAGATAGAAGATCATGAACAGAAGAAGAAAGTTGGAAGATGGACCGGAAATCAAAGTACCAAGAATGTAAAGCTAAATCAATACATGCAAGGTATAATCTTCTTACTATTATACATTTTTCAGTATGATACTTTGGCATTGTTGTCAAAGAGGGAGAAGATTATTATACAATTGATGATTATAAGAAGCATACAAGAATTGATGATAAGTACAAAGAGGGAGAAGATAATCTTGTTGGAGTTGCCATGAGATGAAGACGTTCATTGCACAAAGTTGATGGAGAAGATGAATGATAGAGGGAGAAGTAAAATACAGGTGCAAGGATACAGAGGAGCCAAAGATAATGAATAATGAGAGGATGGTCATCATCAATTGCTTTGGTGTTGCCATCAATACCAAAGAGGGAGATTGTTAGCATAACTGATACATTGACTGATGATTGATGAAGAATGTTGAAAGAGGGAGAATGTTAAAGTGACACAAGGTAGTATAGAAGTAATTGATCAATTATTGTTTTGTCATTGATGTCAAGCAATTGATTCATATTTATATAATGTTTCCACATCTTGAGAAGAATGATTGAGAAATGAGAAGAGTGATGAGAATGTTCTGACACACTAAGTTGAAGATATACAAGATTAGCAATTGCACCTTGGTGTGCAATGGGTACGTCGAAGATATTTGGAAGGGTACATTGAAATATGATTTTTGGTTAGTAGTGTTGAGTTGTTTAGATAATGAATTTCATATGTTGTTGTGTGATTTGTTATATTTTTAAAAACTTTTAAATTGATTAGAACAAAATTAAAGTATACAAAATTTATTAAAAATAATATTTAAATTATTTTTAATTAAATTATAATGTCCAATAAAAGTAACAATTTTAAATTAATTTGCCATAGTTGAAGACTAAAAATATATTATAATTTATTTTTATCTATTATGTACATATGTAATTCTTGTACAGGGAAATGGGAATGAAATTTAATTTTTTAATGTAGGTAGACTTTGAAACTTGCTAAATTTAGTAGTGTAAACATATGGAAATTATAATCAAAGAAGAACAAATATCTTGTTTTGAGCTAATATTTTATTTAGAATTTGATATCAAATTAAAATAATTGAATTTGATTTGAGTTGAATTTATTCTATGTTTTATTCTATGTCTATTTAAAATTAATTTTAATTTTCACATACCAAACAAAGAAATTATAAGGTCTTTAAAAAAAGCCCAGAGATTTTAGAAATTCTCACTCCACTTTAAAGAGTGTAGAAACATATTGATTAGTGAAGATTCTAGAAATATGTTGGACGCTGGAGAGCACAGTAAGTACCAAGCTAATGAGAAAAACATATATAGCTTTTATTAACATTTATTCCCATGAGGAAGATAGGAAACTTTGTTCGTATACCTAAATATTAAACAGATTCCAGCATAAGAACAATGAAGATTTATACTTCTGAGAAATTCAGAATTCCATTCACGTCAATGTTGAGGCACACATTGATCTACAACACTACCCTGGGCATGAGAAGGATGCTATAGAGCTCAAATTTCTTGAGAAGATTATTGTGTCGAGTTCGATCCCCCTCTCCCTCATACACCTTGATAAAAATTGCAGGCTGATTATCAGAGTAAGCGGAGAACATCTTCTCGTTCTTTGTCAGAATCATTGCGTTTCTCTGAATAAACATTGTCATCACACCACGGATGGTTTCAAGCCCCAAGCTAAGCGGGGTAACATCAAGCAACACCATATCTTGCACCTTCTCATTACCCTGGCCACTGAGAACAGCCACCTAGACAACAGCGCCATAGGTGACGGTCTCATCGGGGTTAATACTCTTGCAAAGCTCCTTCTTGTTGAAGAAATCGTGCAACAATTTCCTGCACTTTGGGTATACGAGTCGAACCCCCAACCAACACAACCTCATGGAAATTTCCCTTCTCCATTTTTTGTGTTCGTCAAACACTTTTCCACAGGCTCCATACACTTCCTGAACATAGATCTATGTTCAATTCCTCCAATATCTTTCTTATACATCCTCCTAAACTTGGGAACAAAATGATTTACCATTTTGTTATCAAAATCCTCGCCTCCTCGATGCCTATCACCAGCCGTGGCTTTAATCTCAAAAATCCCTTCCTCAATTGTGAACAATGACGCATGAAAGGTCCCTCCACCAAGATCAATGAAAGATCAAAATGTTATTCTCCCCTACAGAAGAAGTTTTCTTGACCAGACCATAAAAAATGGATGTTGTCGTCGGGTCATTAATAATCTCATCACATTGAGCCCCGAAATGACCTTGACATCCTTCATCCCCTACCATTGCGAGTCGTGCATTCCCACGTTCAAACAAATTCTCTGCAAATGAACGGTCTATTTTTCTCTACAAAGAGCTAAGAAATCACAGCGCACAGTATTTCCTAACAATCCTAAGCTTTTAGTCAAAGGAGGCACACAACGGATAACATGTGGCGGAAATCCAACCACCAAAAAAGGTTTTCCACGGTACTGAAAACAGACGATCGAGATTAGTTTGATCGTCTTGCAACCCTTCTCCATCTACTTGAACTGTTGATCATGAAAATGAGGTCTTTACATTTCATATAAGAAACGCCTTCGGCGTAATAACCTTGGAATATAAGACAGTTCATCCCGACATCTGCAGAAATATCGTTGACTTCATCTAGTACGGTCTGTTTCATCATCTTACCTATTAGACAAACAGAATCAATCAAATCTGACTTATTCAGTGAATTCATTGTGGTGGACCTTTGTAAGGTTACATACAAAGATATTGTAAAGAGGATTGAAAAACACATATAATATATATTGAAAGTATTTTATATGTATGGGATTATTTTATATTAAAATATAACAAAAGGCTTATCAATCATTGTTTGAAATCCATCAAGTTAAATCAAATAAATCTGATAGAAAAAATCAACATGGACAGTGCTTCTGTTCTCATACCACACCAAGTGTATATGTGAGCCAATAATGAATCATTTCAATCACCCATAGTGTATAAATAGCGTTATGTATGCGTGGTCTCACGAGTGTATGAAGTTGTCTTCAAAGCGCAGTCTCCCGACACTTTTCTTCATACCATTGGGGAAAGAAATATTGGGAGGGCCAAGGATTTTCTTTTGCATCGTGCCTTCCATTTTTTAATTAACAAAGCATTTGCCGGAAGAAGCTAAGTTAGGATTGTCTACAGAGACATTCTCTTGCAATGTTATTCCATCTTTCTCTCCTGCATGAGATTCATCATCTGGTTCCACTGAAATCCCAACTTCTAAACTGACCTCTGGGAACATCTTTATCCTTCTCATATTCCTCTACTTCTTTCACAGGAAAACCAATTGTTTGGGAACACACATGTCGTTCATCTTTCTCTGCTTTCTCAAGATGCTCCCACCTTCAATTCCCTCATATAAGAGTTATATTTAGTTATCTATATGTTTTGGAGGAGATAGCAAATTCAGAGACTGTTGAATTGCATCATCAACTAAAATCATTTATGTTCTACTTTGACTGTCTTTAATTGGTTCCAATTTAGACTGTAAGCAATTAGGAACTTTTAACCCCCCAATTCCCACTTCTGGTGCATTGTTGTTCTATTATTTTCCTCCAGACTCTTCAAAGTAGATTCTATTTTCATGTTTTCCTTCACTCTAATAAATGATACCTCTTCTGTAGCTTTTTATTTGTAACCATCTTGTCATAAAAATGTATGGATCGTTCGTTAGTCTGAAACTTTTCTCTATATGTCATTCTTCGATTAGGCATTCCAACAAATTAGGGTGATAAGACTTTACTAGAATGCTTTTGAGTAGCCACCAAACATATAAAGAAGATTAAGAATAGTGCACAAATGGATACTGAAAATTTTGGCTCCATCACAATCTACCTTGCAAGTAGATTGTTATCCGAAGGGGAGGAGAATTATAGTATGATTGAGAGTCTCTCGAAATGGTGTACATTGTACATAAGTTCTAGCATTACCTACTAGCGACCCCATTCACATTTTATGAGGACCACAAGGCGCTCATGTACCTGGCAAACAAACTGATTATTCAAGGAAGGGTGAGTAGGTGGTTGCTCCAGCTACAAGAGTTCACCTTCACAATCATTCCTACACTGCATTATCACTGCAACAACTGTAAGTTACATCAGTGCTCATACTCTCTGCACAGTCTCCAAAAACAATTCCCCCCTCAAGAGAACTGATTTTTTCGTGCATTTTGGTTTTGCAATTTTTGTTCTTTCCAAGATATGTGTGTTTTTGAATTTTCAAATATAAAATACTGAAGTACGATGGAAAGGAATTACAATAAATAACTATATGAAAATCATAACTAATCGGTAAATCAATGCTGCAATTTATTATCTTATGCTCAAGGAATTTACAAATTATAAAATTGCATGTTGATGTTGACAAATTGAATTGCAACAAACAAATGATGATGGTCATGAATAATGGGAAATTTCTCCTGTATGAAATCACAGCCACCTTGAATGATCACTATCTGGCCTCCACCGCTAACTGTTGAAAGAAAAAACATACACCAATCTACGAAAATAATAGGCACCAATTTGCAGAGATAGACACCCTACTTGAAACACATATTTGTCTTCCAAAACATATAGATCACAGACTAGAAGGCTACAAATGTAGATGACCAATTCAGTTCAAAATACCAAATCCAATTTGCTATACAAAAGCAACAAATTGAATGCTCATATCAGTCTTAGAATACTGATTCACTCACTTTACAACAATAGCAATCGATGCACAATTAAAGAGGAATCAGTCCTCAAGAAATTCACAAACTCAAACCCTCACCAAAAAATATATCGAAGCAAAGACAAGAATGCCTTCCCTTCTCACAAAGAATTGCTTTTATAATAAATAAAGATGACTTCTTTAAGACACCTTTCGCTTAAAAGCCCCTTTTTTTATACTTAGGTACATAATTAAATAATACAATTTATTAAATCCCTTTGACTTCAAAAATGATCTTTTCAACCATATTATGATATTTTGACACACATAGTCATTGTTTCTTATGCCCATGATTTAAAACTTTTCAACCCGGTTCCAACAAGCTATGACACTAAGGAGGCCAATATACAATACCAACAAAAATAACAACCTTGGTATATTTAATTGATTAATAATTATAATTCACCCGTCGTGCGAAAATGACTAAAGAAGCATCAGAATTGAAATCTGACAACACATGAGTGATCTTGATGATGAAAGGCAATGAATAAACTTGATAGGGTTACCCAAAATAAACACTCCCTCCAAGATTCTTGGAGCCCAAATCAAAAGCCAGAAATAAAAACTGAGAACATCGCTCTACTCCTAACTCATATGAGCTCATTGAAACCAACTATTGACTTACTATAAATATTAAGTCCCTCAAAATGGAGCCAAAACCCACCATAGGCCATTGGAGAGCCTATTGACTCCACAACAAGGTCCTCTAAACACCAACATCAACCTACAATGACCCAATAATAGACTCAAACCATCAAATCTGTCGCAACTCAAAAATAGGGACATTACATTCCCCAAAAGAGTCCCCGTCCTTATCACCATGCATAGCATAAGATGAGGAGGCAGGTGGGAAGTAGTACACAACAATGACGATGTCCCTCGAATGTGCAGTCAACTAGCCAACCCGAACCCACATAGATCTAGCTGAGTTCTCTGAGTAAACCACAAAAGTTGAACCCATCAAGCGGTTACTAACCAAACAGGTGACCCCACTAGAACCTCTGACCCCACCCAACCATCTGATGCCATCCCTAAAAGTTGACATTCACTAAAAGTCAATAACCCCTACGAGAACACAAGCAGAGCTCTCATGCATCTTGGTGACCAAGACAAAGTTAGCAAAATCCATAGCATCATGGAGAAGACCCATGGACCACAAAGTACCATTATCATTCCAATAGTTGACATGCATGGAGCAACCCAAAGGCTCTCTCATGCTTAATTTTCTTCGTGATCATCATTTGGCCTTGGAGGTCGGACTTGATCCTCACCCCGGAGGGAAAGAATCCTGAATAATAGCTATGAGATTCCCAATAATAGCCCACTTCCCACTATGTCTAGCCTCCATTATGAAGCCCTCCGAATATTTCAGCTCTACAACCTGCAATTTTGTGAGGTCCTCGTCAAGGTAGATCTTCAGGGGAAAAGGAAAGAACTTCCTCCTCATCCTAAGAGCCCGAAGGTGGTCAAGAAGTGATAAGAAATGGAGAGAAAGGGTAATCTTATGACTAATCCAAGCCTTGCCAAGTGTAATGTATGTGATGCCAAGCTAATCGCTAAAGAATAACCCATAGTGAGAGGCTCGCAGGGACAAGGAGGAGGAGGAAGACTCTGAACCCTTAAGTTGAGTTCCCAATTCCGCCTGACTCGTTCCTCCACCATCTTGGCCTAAACCAACTCCTTCACTCCAAAGATGGGAACTGGGTTGATTGAAGCCAACTTCAATTGCATCTCTGTTTCGGATTCAAGGGAGCATGTTTGTGATCCAGTTCAAACATGCTTCTCCTTTAGATCATGAATTTATGATAAATGTGTCTTATTACAATCAGATAGGTTTCCAAGATCACCAATCTCAATAAGAGTGAATTTAGCGGAAATTTTCATGCCATGTTGGGCGTTGGAATCCAGTTGTTTTCTCATTCCTGTCATCATCTCGAATAGGGAATGTACTATCTCCTGCATGTAGCAATTTTTTGCTTCAAGTTTAGTGATCCTATCAACCATACATTGATAGGTCAGAGAAGTAGAAGGCGTTTGTGATGCATTGGAGGCAGGGTCTTAACAAGAGCAGTCTTTCAACGATCTAACCATCTAACAATCAGTTTGCACTAGAGCCAAACTAACAGTCAACCAGAGACAAGCAACATGACAATAATAGTGAAGCGCTACCCACACGTGAGACAATCATTGTCGACAACAACTTTTGACCAGAGCTAGGAGCAGCACCCTCTATGTCTCAGATAGCAGCAAAAAACCAAAACAAGTCTCAGACGGCAGTAGGAAACTAAAACAACCACACACAAATGCTGCAAAAGAAGAGCTAGCGCTCGCAGTAGCGAGGAGGAAAAACACTCAGTCGCACGAAGCACAAGAAGGAAAGCTCAAGCTAGATAGACAGGCGAGAAAGACGAAGTTTACAAGGAAGAAAGCTCAAGAAAGAACGTAGAAAAAGGCAAGGAGACATGGGTCGAAACAAATCATGGAGCTTTGCAAAGACAAGAAACAACCCTACAACACCCACGAGCAACAACTGACAGGGAGAGAAAACACAAACACCAACAATAGTGAACGCAGCAAACAACCAACCATGGACATCAATCAGTGTCCTCGCCATGGAGGAAAGATGTGACGTGGATCTAGAAGTAACAAGCAGAGAGGCTATCGTCACTTACAAGATCATTCGCAGGTAGAGACATTGCAAGATAGAATAAAAATTGAACAAATTTTGACAATGTAAGTGTGCAAAACTATTGCTACAGGGAACATTAGTCAAACTTGGAGAAGTTATAGCAGGCTTGTGGCAATATTCATTCCCCCAAGAGGCTGTACAACCTCCAACTAAAGCTGATATCACTTAGGGCAGAATTCTCCAGCATATTTTATCATTTATTGCTCATGATTGGCTTGACTTTATATCACAGAAGGGTTTGAATTCTTAGAAATTCATTGACATTCAATTTTGAATCAAGTTTGCCTGATATGAATTTATAGCTAATTATTTAATATGAAGAAAGTTGATACCAACAGTGTGTTTGATTAGTGCTTGCAGCAATAAGTAAATTCGTATTAGTTTAATTATTTTCAAAAAATTGCATTGTTTTGCATCATTATTGAGAAAATACAAAAAATAAAATAAATGAAAAGCACAACATAATTATAAAAAAATAAAATCAAAATATTAGAAAAACCCAAAAATTTCCCCTACACTAGTCAAAGTTGGAGAAATTGCAAACTGAACTGGGCATTTTTAGCCAATATCCTACTTGGCATCTTTCAGATTTATCAGAGCAGTGATCCTGCCAGCCTGTGGGATTGGTGAACACTTCTTCGCATCCGGGTAAAACAAGGGCTCACAAATATTACACGTGCAGGGTAGCACAGGACATTTGGAATTGGGTATAGGAAATCCAATAAACATGGGTGATCTTCAAGGTAGTGCACAGGGCCAACAAGAGGATTTTGATAGAGAGTTGATGAGGACTCTCATTACCAGTCAACTGAGGATAGTCGAGGCCTTGGATAGACTTCAGGATACACTTGATAGGATGGAGTTGAATCAGCGTAGAGTTCAGCATGGTAGACATGGAAGAGATAGTAGATCAGTTGGCAATGCTTTGGGATCCCACAAACAGGAATGAACATGCACACATACTACAAATAGGCCATTATAGCCGCACTTCCCTCCTAGAGAGAAGGCAATGGCAGACCCTTTGGAGAAAGTGGGATTTCAAAAGACCATATTAGTAACCACAGATGACTGGAGAGCTCTTCCCCCCAGAGGTTGGAGAGGTATTTCCATTGCCTCAAAGTGCAGGGATAGTATGAGATTCAGGGGAGACAGGGATCGTAGGCGACAGTAGAAGAATGACCTTAAGTGAGCTACTGACAAGCTCAATTTGGCTCTATTCGATGGTAGTGGAAGTGTTAGTGCACAAGCTTGGGTGCACAAGTTGGACATCTATTTATCACTTAAGCCTATGCCAGAGAGAGAGGCAATCCAGTTTGCGGTGCTACACTAAGAGGGATGTAATGTCCCCATTTTCAACGAGCTCTTGCAGATGACTGATTCGGTTCATTATAGCGACCTTCATGAACTAACAAGATGATTAGGAGGTCTCAGTGATGGACTTACTATTTTTAGTAGGTTTATTTCAGGCGGTTTTATCTTTGGCAGTGCAGATGGTGGCAATAGCTATTGGTCGTCGCCTGCAACAGATTGGGCTATTTAGTGCATGAGCTTATATTTATTTATTAATTATTATAAAGTTACAAAGTTTCATTATTATAATAATCTTTTATTATAATAATATTATAAAAGAAAGTTGCATTTACGAAACTTCTTAACTGAAGTGGCTTTTGGGAAACTGTGGCCATCGAGAGATTATAAATATGGGCCCATTTGATGGAAAAAGCATCGATTGAATTTTTTTTGCTTTTGTGTCTTCGTGACTTTTCTGAGTTAATGGTTATGTGCCCTTGTTGTAGTATAAGGGTTTGAATTTTGAGAATTTCTAAGGTTCTTGAATTTTGTGCCCTTGTTGAGGTATAAGAGTCTAGATTCCATCTACAACTGAGGTATTACAGTTGTTCTTCTCCTCTTTTTTTTTTACTTGAATTTATTTCTCCTACTGTGTTTGTCTGTGACTAAGGAGAAGATCTTGGTTGGTCATTGTGGGTGGAATTCTTGGAGTTTCATTATTTTCATTCTGAGCATATCATTTGGAGGTTCAATCTGCATTAGTCTATTACTGTAATCCCTTGAAGATCACATTTTAAGGTAGTGCATACACCAGCAAGCTTTGATTTCTTGCGATCAAACTTATGGGCAGCAAGCTGGAGCATTTATGGTTTCTAACATCTGATCAAGCAACATTTTTGCATTAATATCCGTGGACGACATCAAGGAAGGCCACTGGAGTGATTTAGAGGCTGGAGGGAATTGGTTGGAGGGTCTACGATTTGCTAAACATGTCCAGCAACCATACTGGGTGACCACAGATTCATTTCCTAAGGGCCACGTTGCTGCATTTGCACCTGCAGCTGCTATTCACACGCCAGCAAGGTGATTGGAGGGGCGGCATCCAAGGAGTGGGGCTATTAATCAACAGATGGAAAGGAACTTTAGACTTGTTCATAATACCTTGCATACTCTAATAAAACTTCTCATTCTCAAAATCTCCATATTTCTTGCATTCATTCAACACTGAGTTTCCCAACAATAAAACCACATCCAAAGGAAACTTCTCACTGTCTCTCCGACGTTTGTCAACTGATAGAGTTTGTAGGAAAACCCATGTGATTACAACAGATTTATATGGCATCATAATGATAAGGTTTAGTGTGTATTCAAGACAACCACCATAGCCAGGAAGGTCAAAACATAAATGAAGTTTATAAATTTAACGCATGTAAAAGTACTTTCATCGAGGTTGCACGAGAATGTGTACCCAGACCCTTTGTACACATGTCCCGTATCAGGTACTTGCTTGGGTATGTACTCTACAACTGGAAATGCCATGTCAACTCAAAATTGTTTTCCCCCCTTGCAAAACGTTACAAAACCTATCACCAGATTAAGATGTCTGATTCTTGTTTCAGTTTTTCATTTGTATATCAGCTTGTTCTTTATCAAGCTTAATTCAATACGTAATCAGTTTAAAACTTTTATAGAATATTGATTAACATTAAACTACTAAACTTTTTCTAATTTTCATTGTTCAAGTTAGAAGTATAAATTTATCATTTGTAATATGTCCTTATATGATTTATGATCTTATTGTTCATATTCAAAGTTTGTCTTCTTTGTTATGCATCTAAAGTTTAAACATTTAACATATATATTTTGACTCATGACTCGTATATTCAGATTTCTCATTTTGAAAGCTCAATGCCATGACTCAAGACACGTATTTTCAGAACCCCCTCACCTGTTTTAAAAATTAGTCGTACTTGTATGCAAGTATCCCCATGCCCGTACAACCTTCACTTTCATTAAATCAAATATTTCTAGAACATTCCTTGTGAATCCAAATTGTATGTGTTTTGTACTTGATGGATTGCATTTTATTCTGGCCCCTCTTGAGACATTTGTTCAAACAATTGGCAGGCTTATGTATGCTTCCATATTTTGAATGCATGTTGAACAGTGCATTTCCCAGCTATAATATATGAGAAAAATTTCCCTTCCATTAAGCTTTTGTGGATGGTCGCATCATGTTTGGATGTGCTCAAAAGTGCGGCATTGGTTCAAAATATCGAGGGCTTCCTTTCAAAAATCAGTTTTGTACCCATTCAACAGCTATTTCATTTCATGAGATGCTATCTGAGGTATTTTATCAAACAGTTCACTGAAATTGTCTGTGCATCCACACTTTACTTTGTTTATCTTTCCACACTTTGTGTGCACATTTATCCTTCTATAACACTCTTGATGGATATCTATCCTTTTTTGTACAGACCGAAATAGATAGTCGAAGGCGGTTTTATATTTGCAGCTACTCATATTTTCTTTGAGTGTCTAAACCACTCTCAACAGATTTGTTTTGTGCACATCTTGCAATCATTTATTGAAATGTCTTGAGATATGATCTCTTTGCTGCATTCTGTAAAAACATATCACCTGGGTCACTGACGATTCTAATTTTTTTGCATTTATTCCAACAAGAGCATTTCCAACTCCAATATCTGGCAAAAATTTGTGTTACATTTCAATGCATGCCCTACCATATTGCAAAACTTCAAAATTTTGTGTTGAGAATAGAGTTCAAAAAAAATTCTCAAATTTTGATTTACTGTAACCATGAAAGTTTCTAAAGAGTTTCCATCAATCCCATTTTGTGCTTATGCTATACTAATAGCATGGAAATCAGCAATATCCTCGAAACGATCTATGCAAATGTCTAGGCATTTTGTCTCTGTCCTACCATTATGTAGTTGTCTGGAACATTCCCAGTTATAATACATGACAAAAATATGCATTTGACTGTCATTGGCAGAGATCCCAATTCGATCCAAAAGGTTCTTATATTGGCATGGCTTTGAGGGTGTTTGATATGATCCCGAATTACATTTTTTTTAAATGTTTCTAAGCCATTTTTAGTCATCGATTTTAAGTATGAGTTTAATCTCATTATCATTGAGTTTTCCACTTCTTCTCTTCTTCAGCCCGTTATGAAAAATGCAAAAGAGTAATTCTGTGATTGAGCTGTGTCATATCATTTATTTTAGAATTTAAAAAATGCCTCATCTAAAGCTTTTTGAGGTTAACTATGCTTTTATAAGATCTCAATAAAATAACAATCACTGATGTCATCCATTTCAATAATCTTCCATATGCACACTTATGACATTTGCGATGGAGGAAGGTATCCCTTCAATTTTACCTTTTATACATTTTCTCGAGCCAACCTGCTTCCATTCCATTAAAATGTCTGAGGAATTTTGATGAGAAGCTGACATATCTTTGAGGAATTTTGACAAACAATTGGCATGTCTTGGTTTCAGCGTGAGAAAATTGGGAGGGAGCAACCATGGTTGTGGAATCGGCTTCCACACCAGTCAATTGTTTTTATTCACAAAGTTTTAAAGTCTCATCAACAAATACATTTTGCGGGTACCCTACAATAATTACATTTCATGTTCGCGGGATGCCATTTCTTTGTGACACTTTTTCATATATGTCAATGAGCTGATGATTCCGCATTTTGCAGGCATATCTCCACTGATCATGGTATTTCATGATAGCACATTTCTTTGAGGCTGAGGCAATTGTCAAACATTTCAGTGTTATCCTTTCTTCCATATTGCATGTGTTTAAAGTGTGTACCGCCCTCATCCCCTCTGTATCGAGGCCGCATATGTAATCGAGGCAGAACAAGACTTACACTATTACAATATGTCCCAGAGAGCTTTATTAATTCAAAGATTATGAAGGATTCCTTGCAAAACCCCATCTGTGCATATTCTGCAAAGATAGTATCGATGCCATGTTTTATTTGCAGAGGAAATGCTATTATGCTCTACATAGCTCCATCAGTTGTGGGCAAAGAGGATAGGGGCAAAGGTTGTGGAACTTAAGCTTTCACAAAATTACCCTGCGCGCATCCTAGAGAATAACATATCATCCATGGCAGCCTCATGGAGATGATACTCCATCGTATGGTGCATTCAATAAGATATACTGCCATTGCTTTGAGACATTTGGACACAATTCACATGCAATGCTTTATTTCGCATAGGCATTATGTCAAGCAGCTTGTGGGTACAGGTTGCAGCTTTGCATTTTAAGCATATTTACATCTGCTCCATGAGATAACATTAACATTCCGAAGACGCATTATGTCGAGCAGTTGGATGAGCTTCTTGCAGATTAAGGGAGATTGGCTTTATAGAAGACATGATGGAATTTCGTCAGACATTGGATATCCTTCACATATGTGAACACACACTGCGTATACATGCATTATTTTCTGTTGCAACACCACCTCTGACAGTGACACATCTTGTTGATCGACTGAGGTCAAAAACTCCGCATTTTACATGTATTCTTTTAATTTCATTCTTTGAGGTAAACACTGTTCTGATAAGCTGCTTCTTTCTCGCCATTGCACTTTGTGCACGCGTTCTGTAATTATTTTATTTCTTTGCATTTTACTACTCAAGACTCCACACTTTGACCTGTCCATCTCCCTCTATTATGTTGGGATATGAAGCCCAACGGTCACGTGACTGTTCATTCTCCCTCTTCACTCTTTTTATTCCTAGAGCTCTTTATAATTGGTTGTGTGCAACCCATGCAATTGTATCCAGATATTCGATTAATATAGTGATTACCTACTGGAGTGTGGACGTAACCACAGTTGTGGTGAACCACGATAAATACTTGCGTTCTTGTATTCCATCTGCTTTGTTTATGTTTCATTCCATTTCTTTGCTTGTTTAATATTTAGAATTTATATCAGAGCCGAGATGAGCTTACAGCGGAGATGGAAGACGGTGAAGTTGATTTTATCATCAATGAATTTCTTGGAAATTTGGGCTCGGTAGAGAATGAGGTTGTGCCTGCTAAGATCAGAAAAATCTGCCATGTGCACTAGTGGGATGGCAGGGAAAATAACCCTGAAGCTGAACCAGAAGATTTAAAAGCTCTTAAATCTAAGCTTATTGCAATTCTTGAGCGCATAGGTGCGCATAAGAAAGTTGTCATGGAAGAATTGCGGAAGCGGTCAAGGGAAGATAAGATTGGCGAGTCTGTAAAATGCTTGGTATTGGCATATTATCGAATGGCTTCTCTTATTTCTGGTTGCAACCTCAATGACGCAAATAATTTTGCATCCAGAGTTCATAGGATTTGAAGAGCATGCAAAGTTTTCGGTAGAAAAAGATAAAGGGGCAAACGAGAAGATTGCTGTAGAAGAAGATGAAGGGACAAACAAGAAGTTTTCTATGAAAGAAAATGAAAGGGTAGACGAGAAGTTTGCTGTGAAAGAAGATAGAGGAACAGACAAGGAGTTCACCGTGGGAAAAGGTGAACGGACAGACAAAGAGGAAGAGAATTCGTTGAAGGGGGAGACAAATAGTATGCAGGGTGTTCGAGATTATGTGGCTTACGATGTGGCACAGATGTCTATACCAAATATTGGGGATGTTTGCCAAAGTAGAAGTCTTTCTCTCAGCACAAAAACATTGTGGCGTGTCCAAGTCTGCAGCCTCAAACTGCCAATAGAGGTCAATTTGACCACATCCACTCACAGAGCAATGAAATTGGTTCGCAAGGTGCAAATAAAGTATAAACACTGGACAGTAGGCATAGCCTGACCCTCAACCAGCACATAGTTTTGGAAGCACTGGAAGATTCTATTCGATGCCCTGTCATCGCTCATCAGGTGCGAATGGAACATGGGAACAGCCCATTTCTCCTTCACCCACGGGTGAGGTGGACTCCACGCAGGAACCTCACCCGTGGTCTTTCAGCACTAATCAAAATACCACAGAGAAGTTGTTTGA
The DNA here is from genome assembly GCA_027943335.1 of Chamaecyparis obtusa. Lineage (NCBI taxonomy): Eukaryota > Viridiplantae > Streptophyta > Pinopsida > Cupressales > Cupressaceae > Chamaecyparis > Chamaecyparis obtusa. Next base: position 1,966,405 of record BSBK01002032.1, read on the forward strand.
TACGCTGGACAATATACTTCGTCCTGGAAACACAAAGATACCAAGACCTTTGTCCCATTCATTCCAAAGGAACTTGGCTGCTGATGACAGTATAGATGGAGTCAAACACTCCCAGACTTGCGCTTTCTCACATGGCACAAGGTCTGCAGCCCAAACAAGGCATCCACAACATGATCATGTGGATAAAACCATTAAGAGAAATATTGATTGTCTGGGGGGCCATTTTATTCGTCACAACTCACTTGACCAAGAAATCACTTTAGGGCATGGGCAGATTCGGAACCAAAAGGACTGAACGGATAGTTTTGGGGGAAAGTTGGAGGAGGCTATTGATGTCTCCAGAAAACGGACAGTTGTGAATCAAAATTTTCTGCAGCAATCTCCGACTATTCAGACCAGCTCGATGATACTTATGGAGCTCGCGTTTCTGGTCATGGCACTCCATCCTGTGAACAGACCAAGGAAAAGGATGAGGAGCTGACAATGAAAGTGCAGGATCTGCTGTTGCTTGAAACTGCCTGTGGCATGATGACCACACTTATTCCCAGGTATATGATGTCTCTGATAGAGAAAGAGCAGGTTCTTTGCACTTACTTCGATAATCAGCCTAGGGTTTTGATCCAGGCCTATGAGGGCAAAGAGTGGCAAGTAGGCCACCACAAGTTGGTTTTCCTGGAGGTGGTCAACCCCCAATTCTGGGTTCATATCCTATGCCTGATCCATCTGTTGGAGGCACTCCTTTCGAACAATTTCAACTAAGGCCACCAGCTCCAAATTCAGTGCCAGAGAACAGGATGAGTGCTCCAGTTGCATTGGATCTCGGGCAAGGAAACCAACACAATCCAGCAATAGCAGTTTCTCTCAATGCTGATAATTGGGAGCGAGTATATGAGAAAACTCAGCCAGGCCATATTGTCATCCAGAATGACTTGGAAGAGAAGCCGGTCCAAAGTATAGAATGGCTTTTAGAAGATATACAGATTTATAAAAGTCACAGTTATACTGGTAAAGAGGCCGTTGGTGATTATCCATTAACTATTCTGCTGCCCATTAATGGACATTATGAGGAGCTTCTAGATATAAAGGGAAGCATTAGAACAGAAGTTGTTCAGCTGTTATATTATGTTCAGATTGACAAAATTTGGAGCAGATTAACTCGCACTGTTCTTGAACAGAGTTTAACAAAGTTGAAGTATTCTCAAGGTCTGGTTATGATGTAAATCAAAACAGGAAGCAGGGATGCCACGATGCATGGCTATGTTGGTTGGACTTCACAGGGGAGATTGTTGGGATATCAAGCCCAACGGTCATATGATTGTTCATTCTCCCTCTTCACTCTTCATATTCCTAGAGCTCTTTATAATGGCTGTGTGCAGCCCATGTAATTGTATTCAGATATTTGATTAATATAGTGATTCTCTGCTCGAGTGTGGACATAGCCAAGTTGTGATGAACCACGATAAATACTTGCGTTCTTGTATTCCATCTTCTTTGTTTACGTTTCATTCCATTTCTTTGCTTATTTAGTATTTGCACATTGGTTAATTATTCCTTTCCCATGGTTCATGATCGTGCATCTATATGTCTGAATGGTTGCCCAATTCTTTTCCTGTGATTTGACTGAAAATGATTTCACATTTGGCTGGTTCCAACATTTGACACCAAGGTAGTTATAAAATTTGAAATGTTATGAACCTTTTAAAAACACTTAATTAACTAAGATGATGTTAATCAATCTTTTCTTTTCAGGGTGTTTTATAAAAATTAACCAACCGTAATTTTATTTTACTTGACAGGTTAATGAATGTTGTGATTTACCTATTTTCAAAAGATTAAATAACCTTTCTTTCTTTTCCAGGTTAATGAATTCCAGAAAAATACTTTTGAGTGGGATGACCTTTACAGAAATTCAAATTCAAAAGATTAAATAACCTTTCTTTCTTTTCCAGGTTAAAGAATTCCAGAAAAATACTTTTTGAGTGGGATGACCTTTTTTAGAAATTCAAAATACAGGGCGGAGATGGAAAATATAAAGATATAAGGACAACAAATGTTAATTAAAATACTTAATTACAGTATCAACAAATCTATTTCAATTATTTTATAGTAAACTTACCATATAAATATGTTGTACATACACTTAATCAATCTATTTCAATTATTAATATATCTCATAGAATTTGAGGTATTTATAAGGTATGTTTTATTCCCTACAAAGATAAAATATGAACATGTATGACTTGGACCAAGAATCTCCCCAATGAAACATCCAATTCACCAGCAAAGAAATTGTAGTTGTGAGGCCACATATATCTCCATGTCTGATTTTCTACCACCCTCTGCCCGATAGTTCGACTGTTCTGCTCCACTCACTCCTAATAAAATCGAAGGATATGTTGAAATTTCTTCCCTCACTAGAAATGTCATAAACATAGATTCTCTCTACTGAATCTATTGGTTCAGGATTTAGACACAAGAAACCAACTTAATGAACTTCTTAATAGTATATTTACGTGCTAGCAATGATAGATTTAAAATCTGCCAAAGTCTCTAACCCAATTTCCAAATTGACATCGAAAACTGACATCTTGCACTTATTTGGATACACACAATTGCTTTCTAAAAGTCTATAAAATGGAGAGAGATATGAGTTTGGAACTTGCACGCGATTGTCCAAATCCCCACAAAATCTTATCACAGAACTGTTTGTGAGTACATCTTCTCTGTCATACAGATAATTGTGGTGTTGTTTTCTCATTAATCTAAAGGAAACAATTTTTTTATAATCATATCTATGAGATTATGAGCTTTGAAGTTTGTATGCTATTTGTACAGGTTGGGTTACAACTTTCCTACCATGTGTTACATTTGGACAGGTGGTTGCACATGTAGAAGGGATAGATTCATGTCAAATAGTACTTTGAATACTACTTGCTTTCAATGCAAAATCTATTTTTTTCTTCTGAGACTCTTGTTTAATGGCGGACATGTAAATTACAGGTTGTTGTATATAAGGTGGTCTGTAGGTAGTGTTTTGCATGTTAGGAATGAAAAAAATCAGGTAACTAGTAGTTGCACTTCAACAAGAAGCAGAGGTTATGTCCATAGGATAAAATCGTGCATTGTATTGAAAGGAAGGAAGAAAATTTCAATAACTTATTTGTCAGTGGTTGTTGCCAGCTTTTATTTGCCTTAAAGAGGGAAGAACAAAAGCAAAATAATGTTTTCATATTTTCCACGAGTGCACAAGTTTTTGTTGTTCACTATGAATGTTGGATTCTTGAAATTGGTTCGTTTTAGTTGTTTTCTACAAAATATAAACTGATTGGAATAGATTTCTGCAATAAAGTGAATTGTAAAATTTAAATTAAATCATATAGTGAGAAGAATAGGTGAAATGCAATTTTTTATAAAAAATAAAATACATTTCAGATCTTATTGTGTAGTAAATGAGTAAGGAAAATGTGACAGAGATATAGCTGAGAGTTGCATGCCTCAATTATGGCAGGAGCGCATATATTCTTTGAGCTTAGTTGCTCCATTTCTCAAAGAGGCCATTTAATACATATTCACTTAAACATTCTTCAAGGGGCTCTTGTTCTAGTTGCTTCATTTTCTCTTCGGTGAATGGACACACTTCTGCACCCCATGTCTCTATCAATGGCAGAGCATTTTTATTGCAAATTTTTCCATTTGGGTCCACTACCACTAGTATGGCCGGATTCAATTCACCCCATTCCCTTTCAAAAAAGTAGCACACCTCTGTCTTTAACAACCAGGGATTTTGTAGTACAGGCCATGGCACTTTTCTTAAAATACTCTCAAACCCAGCAAGATCAGAATCTGGCAGTACCGCCAATTGATGCCGCGTTCGCTCTTGAAGTCGTCCTCGAACTTTAACAGGGATTGGTATAGAAAGGACTTCTAAGTTGTCACTGGCTTTAAATTTTGTATATAATTCTGTAATATCCCCCTTTAGTAATGAACTTTAGTATTAAGTCATAATAGAATTGAAATATAAATAAATAAATGATTAGCTTTTCTTGTATATAATGAATATTCTATTATATTACTCAATAATATTAATAATATTGTTATTAATAAATTATGTACATTATTAATAATATTATTATTAAATAAATGTTGAACATATAAATATATACTAATTATATTGTTAATGATAATAAAGCAAATATTGATCGAGGAAATATACCAACACTATCAATATTCATAGCAATTATTAATAAAGACATATATTGATTTAGACGGCACTCCAAAATGGACCAACGCCATGTCCGTTGGGTCTCTATGCAATAAAGGACGTGCCCAAAGGGACGATGCTGGAATACCTATGCAAGCAGTTAGGGGTCAAAGAAGTAAGATAGATCTGTTAATAACGTATGGATGAATAAGACATATCAGTTTATAATGACACAAACTTTATTTAACACCATGATCCACGATCAATTAAATTAAGGGTTGATTAGGCACGATATGAAGATAGTTAATATTAGGCAAACCAAGTTACACATGAACAGGTGCGATTAGTGTTTGGAAAGGAGTTCCTTATGAATGGACACGACTTTCCATTCTCATCGCAGAATATTAAAGAGAGAATTACGACATCAAAATAGGGGATATAGGATAGGATAAAAATATATATATACAGTATGGATTATAAGATAGACAGAAAAATAGTGTAAAATAATTCAGTGCTGGCAGGCATTGTCTGACAGCATAACATAACTAGTATAATATTTATTATAATGTAAATTAGTTACAAATCAATACTGATCTACAGAATATGATTGGAAATGAGGGATCTATAAATGTATATATTGGTAATATGGAAATCAGAATATATAATATATATATATATATATAACAGTAATATCAGGTATATATCTATTTAATGCTTCTTTCCATCATTATTCACTTCTATGTAAACATAATATTAACAATGGAGTATTAATGAAAGGAATGGACTTCATATAAGAAGTATTTATGAGGGAAATACGTTCAGCATTGACAAGAAATCATTAAGAGAGTTCATATCTATCATCTGTTTATTGCAGAGTATATATATATATATATATATATATCATAAGGCTGGTAGTATCATATGACAGTATATGGAAATACTATATCTTATCTAAGAATCAATTCAGAATTACATATTATTATTATAAATAAGGAATGTTTTTATGATCTAATATATATATACAAACATACACAGCCCTTATTAGTTTATAAGGTAGATACCTGATTATAAATATATAATCCCTCATCAGGTGTGTACAGATATATGAAATTCCTGTTAGTGAGTAAGTAAACATAATATATATATATATATATATAGCATTCATAAATGAGTAAACATCTACATTGATAATATATATCTATTAACTAAAATAGAATAAGAAAAGATATATAGAACCTATTACTATTTAGCTAAGAAGGAAGACTAAAGTGTTACCAAGGAGGGGCTTGTCTAAATCCAAGCAATGGCTATCTGTCCCAAAATAAGGTGGGGGTCAGCGTCCCAATAGTTTGGGCTTGGACCTGTAAACTTTGAGGGAGCCCATTGCAGTGGTCTCTAGGCACCTTGGCTAATGTTTACGCTTTCCTTCATGGAGTTAAAATGGTAACAAGGTTGGATATGAGTGTTAAAGATAACTAAATCTAATGAGATAAAATGATTAATCCTATCATGGACATTACAATCCAAACCTTAATGGAAAAATTTAAGATAAATTATGAAGGGTCCCAACAAGGGACATTACAAATTCTTTCAAAGACTGGAATGGATGGTCATCCATGAGACTGATGAGAAGCAAAACTGTCTTTCCACTCATTTGATCAACTCCAACCTGCAATTGTTAAACAATGAAAAGATCCATATAAGCTTTGATTTTGTAGAATGATGTTTCTATGAAATTTTATTGAAATTCAAAACAAACATCTTACTTTTTCTGTGTAATTCCTGACGAAACGGCACTTGTTCTTGATTGTGCAGTATTGAATAATGTGCTTAGCAAGTTCTCATTGCTCTCCTGCGCAGTTTCTGTCAATTTGTGGAGGTCAGAATAAAAACTAGAGTTGGACAATATTATTAAGCACATCTGTAACAACATCTGTAAGCACAAAATTTGACAAACATTGGGATGGATAATCCCCATTAGCTTCCAGAAAACTATAGAATAACAAGAAAGCATCAGAGTCCTCAGAAGCATATGCCAGAATTCGATCTGCAAAATCTTTTGATAATTGGCCATGATTATTGCCAACATAAATCATTTGGAAAGGCAGAAGCAGGTGGTCATGGCGCACCACAATTTCTTCCAGCAATCTCCATGGACCCGTCCATGAATCTTCCTTGTGCTCATACATGATAAGGAGGAGAGTGTTTGGCAAAACAGAGGATAAAGAGAAGGGCTTTTCATGGGAGTCTTTTAGAAGGCATTTCCCAGTTAACAAATCTGATGCAACCTTATTCAAAATATTCTTGCACTTCTGCAAGATAAGTAAAACCACGAATTTGAGGAGATCAAGAAAGAGAATTCTTTAATATGCACTAGAAAACATCTGTTAAATTACAAAATCATTCCATTAGTTTATAAGGAAAAATAAAAACTAGATTTTATCATCTTTATAAATTAACTTTGAACCATAGAGCCTAAATCACCTTGCGGCCTGTTCTTACAACAAACTGCCACATTTCTCCTTCCTTTTCCTTCTCCATTTCCATTATTGCCCATCGCTTGCACAACATCACGCTTCCAACAATGCCAACCAGCACTAATGTTTTAATCTTTGCCACAGTGTCCATCCACTTCCCTTCTAACTTTTTACACCCTTGCATATTCAAACTTTGCAATGATGCCAGGCAATGGAAGTCAGCAGTCAATTCTTCTAATGAGTGACATTCCATCAAATTTAGCACAACCAGTGACTTTAGCTGACCGAAACCTTCAGGAAGCCTCTCCAAACTTGTACAACAGCAAAGATCCAACGGGGTTAAACTTGCTAATTCCACAAGCCCCCTTGGAAGATTTGTCAGTGATTGACAATGTCCAAAAGAAAGATCTTTCACCGATTTGAGGTAACTACAAAACTCTTCTGGCAAATCTCTCAAGGAGGAACAACGTTCCATGCTGACTGACACTGGAAAAGAGCTCAGTTGTCCAAAACTGGGAGGAATACTTAGCAGACCCAAGCCTATGAAATCTATTCTAACCAGAGCTGATAGATTTCCAATATTATTAGGCAAGTACTCAAGAACTCCACAATCCATTAGGTTCAGGACCTTCAATGAGGAAAGCTGATCAAAACTGCTAGGAAGTTCTTCCAATAATACAGATCCCAAATCAAGCTCTTCGAGACAGCTCAATGATCCAAAATCTTCTGGCAACTGTTCAAGACATACACAAGAATGAAGATCGAGATATTTCAAAGATCGAAGTTTCCCAAATGAGTCTGGCAGTTTTTTTAAAGACTCACAAGAGTGGAGACTCAATCTAGTCAAAGCCTTTAAATTGCCCAGGTCTTTTGGCAGATGCTGAAGCTTTCTGCATCCAGTGAGATCCAGCTCTTTCAGTTGGGTTAATGACGAAAGATTCTCAGGAAGAGTCTTCAATGTCTTGAATTCCGCCAATTTCAAGATCCTTATACCAATGAAATCACTTTCAATGTCAACTCTACGGGCATATCGACCGCCATTCAACTTCAACACTTTCATTTTTGAGGACATCTGCATTTTGATAACGGTATTATCAATATCAAACTTTAAAAGTAAGGCTGAAGATTCTTCAAACACTAGCAGAATTAAAGCTAATTAGCGGTTTCATTGACTTGTGGACTAGAATATGAACAAGTTCAGAAGAAGAGATAAACGGACACTTGCCTTGGTTAATTTCAAATCATTGTCGTTACTAGGTAACCAATCCAAATACCTTAGCTCTTACAATGTTGTAGAATGGAATGGAATGTATGGAATTAGTCCAGCCTCAAAATATATAATCTGTTTGAACTTCTGCCAGCAATGTTGCCAATCCACTACTATTGTCATGTGCCCAAGCGCGAGCACTCTCAGAGAGTTGTGCATCAAACCAAGTACTTTTGCAGACATAAGGAAAGGTTCAGATATGTTGTCTTGCAACCAGATCCCTTTGATGCCTCGGATGTCGTCCTGGTAGCACATAAATATTTAACTGGAGCAAATAAACTATAACAAGCAAAGGCAGGTTTCGAAGGAATCGTGTGTTTCCTTACCAGATTGATTCCTTCCAGCACCTTAGTCAAGTCGTGCGCACTTGTGAATCATTTGCCCCTTGTCAAGTTGCGGCCTACAGTCAAAATGATAGGGCGGATCATCACCCTGTTTTGATATTCCTCTTTCTTCAACAACAGAGCTCTCTTCTTGAGGATATTCAGCTCATCCTCACCCATTATACAGGAAACCTTATCCCAATCCCAGCCATTGAAGAATGAGCAAATGTCAAGAAAAGGTTCCTTTGCATAGGCTGGAAGTTCTTCCAGGTCAAAGAGAAGGCCCTTCTTTTCTATAATATGCTCTTCTGCGGTACTAAAAGGTTTTCCACTTTTACTCCACTCAATCACTCGCATGTAAGCTTCACCCTTGTCCGGGAGTTGACATATATATGCTCCTATTCGCTCTAGAACAACGGGGACGCCGTCACATATCTTCAAAATTTCGCTGATCTGAGACATATGATGCTGGGGTATTTGCATCCTACCAGAAAATCCCATTTTGTTGCACAAGAGTTCCAAGGCATCCTGGGAATGGAGGGGTCTGACAGGGTATACACGCGTAAGGATCCCACAGCCTGAGATAACGTCTCTAACCATTTCATCTCGAGCAGTGAGGAGAAGTCTGAGCCTTTTGCAGGACTTGGGTACAAGCTTCACAAGATCTTTCTTCCTCAGCGTGCAATTGTCGATGTAAATAAATGCTTTCTTGTTTTCAAACGCGTCTCCTTGTCCGTCCTGATTGTTTATCATGCTAGGCACAACTGTAAAACCGTTCCATCCTTGAAAATCGAGAGTGGTAACAACTGCGTCTGCCAGGGTTGTTTTCCCCGAGCCACCGAACCTGTGTAAAATAACTGCTACGGCGACATTTGTTTCGTCCTCCCATTCAAGAAGTCGAATTACACTATTCACTTGATCATCTATCCCAACTGTTTATGAAATTAATATATCGGTTCGTTACTACATGCAAATCGATGACTGAATGAGTTAAATAAACGAAGGTAGCAGAAGAATGTGATGAGAATTCGATAAACCTACCTGCATGGTGAGGAAAAGCACGGTCCGAAGAGAGAGGCGCTAATTTGCAGGATGGAAGCAGAGGCACTGATTTGGGGGATGAAATTTGAGAATGGACTTCTGAATCAGAAGAAGAATCCTCATATACAGCAATTTTCTCATTACCTTTACCGCGAGACGAGGAAAAGCAGAGACCCCAGCGGCAATTCCCGGGCAAACAATTTATTCCCATTGAGTATGCGTCTAGTAGATCTGCTGGCCTTCACCTCCAGCGAACTGTGATAGAGAGATTATTGCAAACGCACGATATCAAGATTCCAAGACCTAAACAGATCCATGAAATCTACGACTGAGACTGTTGAACCCTGGCGCATCTTGTTTCTAAGGCTGGGGTCTTATAGGCACCCGCCTCCTTAAAAATAGAGCGGGTGCCTTCAAAAATTTTCCAGTGGTTCTATTAATTTTATATTTGAATTGGCTTTAAAAAATTAAGGAAGTTGGTTATAAATTTTAAAAATAAAAATTGTACTTTTCATAGATCTTTTTAGGGAAAATAAAGAGCGTGTAAAATTAAGGAAGTTGATTATAAATTTTAAAAATAAAAAATGTACTTTTTATAGATTTTTTTAGGGAAAATGAAGAGCGTGTTCTCATGCAATTGCTAGGTTTATCTTGGCTAGCAGCAGCTGCTCAATATTTATGGAGGTGATGGTCCCATGAAAGTAAAATTTCGTACTTATTTTTAAGTATTGTTCTTAAATGAATTTTTTGAATAAAAATTTAATATTATTTGTTGTAAATAAAATGTGAATGCAAAATTTTAGGCCAATGAAAAAGGAGATAATTATTTTTTATGAAGACATGTGTAGCTTTTTTTAATAAGCGATTGCTACTTATTTTAAGCCTCGCCTTTTCTCCTATGGCTTATTTTCAATTCCTAGACAATAGTTGCTCCACTAATGTAGGAAAAGATTCCAATCTTTCCCTTTCATGGAATTAAAAATTTGCATGGCAGCACTTAAACTGCTTAGATTTAATCACTTAAGCAACGACATGATAACATGAGGTAAGTTGGTGGAGCTAAATCCAGCCCCCCCTATTTTCATCGGCTCAAATTGAGAGGGCTAAAAAGTCGGAGATCCTATTTTTTAGGAGAAGATTCCAATTAAACCTTTAGCCCCCTCCAAAAAATTACCATGGAGCTACTAGCTCTACAAAAATAGAGCACAAGCCCCTCCCATGGGACCCCTGCCTAAATTGACTAAAGTGAATGGGGGCATCTTTATTTCTTCGTAATGATTGGATCATCTCTTTGTACCATAGTAAGTGGCCAACTGTTCGTTGTATTTATCCCAATAACATTCATGAGGTCAAACATTTTATGGGATCTATGGGTAACAAAATGAACCCAATTTTAACTTCTACCTCCATAAACCCTAGAAATATCTTCATTGGATTGAAGTAGAAAATTTTCCATTGAAATATTAAAGTGAGGAAATTTTGGAAAAAGATGGGAAAACTATAGGAACCATTTTAGGATTCAAAGTATAATTATTTTTTAGAAGATTGGACACGGTCGAAATTCTGGTGGATTTGGACACGGATCATAGATATTTAGACATTAACCAAATATTGAAAGAAAAAGGAAGTTGGTTTTAGCAAATTGAAGTATATTTAAGGGTATATGTATCCTAAGCAAAGGGTATAATATTACAAGTTGCTTACATGCGACTAGTAAGGTGATAGATTTAGCTTTGGCAATTTTAGAGATACGAGATCTTAAAACAAAGGAATTCAATTAGGAGGCAAGTCAAGAAAAGGAGCAAGTACAAAACAAGGACTACCTTCGAGTCTTTGAAACATCTAAGGAAGGAGAGATCGTAGAAGAAGAAGGATGCCCTCATACAAAGAAGGCTATATTCAAGAGACGAGAAGAAAAAATTAGTAGCAATATAAAAAAAATCATGCAATAAGTTTGGAGAAGTACAAAGCCATTCAAAAATTGTAGGAAAAACACAAGCCTTATGTAAGGAAACAAATAAATAGATAAACAATTATGGGGGAATGGGAACAAAGGAGGTAGTGAAGTGAAATGGAACAAGGAAAGTTGGATTCCCTTATGCCTAGGAGGATAACATGGTCACACAATTTCAAGAACAAGAAGAAGAAAAAATAGATGAATGGGAAGGTAGAATAGGGTAAGAATTTTTGAAGAAAATAAATTCAATTAGGAATTAGAAACTATAAATGAATTAGAGGGGATTACAAGGCCTTCAACCTTATAAGATGAGGAATCCCAAAAGGAAAAAAAGAGAGTTGATTTAAAAGATTGTGGAATTGGTTACATTGGAAAGACAAAAGAGTGAGGCACATAGAGTAGAATTTTAGGAAGTCCAAGCTCTAAAAATGAAAATACTGGGAATACATTAAGCGTAACAACGGTGAAACATCACAACAATCAAACCCAAAACATCTGATAGGTGAAATGTTCTGTATAGGGAAGGAACAATCCCCAAAAGGGGATTCAAAACACTAAATCAAATCCTCTGAACATGTCAGGAAGTGCTCACTATTTAGGGTACAAGCTTTCCCAAACTGGCTTGTATGATGAAACTTTCCAAGCCATACAATAAAATGCTTTAAGTACACATGATACTCCTGAAGTGTTGTATGATAGAATGCTTCAACTGGGTACAATGCAACCCTAAATCATATGATGAAACTTATAACTAGAGAAGATGAAACTTAGAACTAGGTATGATGAAATGTGTTTGGTTATTTCATCATACCAATTGTTGCCTCCAAGGGTTCGAACAAAAACCTAAACTAAGTGCAAAATATTAAACTAATCTAAGGCAAGGTTAGAACCTCCAAACTAGGGAGTACCAGATACATGTGTTTCAAGGAATGGGCACTCAATAGCATCAATATGGATCAGAAGATTTAACATACTAAACCACAAGTAAATCTCCACTCTAAGCCATCATATACAACATCATAATAAAGAAATGCATCAAGTAGACATAAGGTGCATCATTGCATAGTGTAATACCCCAAAAATGGGTTATAAGTTCATTAATCTCCTACATCTTCAATTTGAACGAAATCGACATCAAAGTCCTAATTTAAGGCACATCTAAACATCATCGAATCATAATTGATTATCTTAAATTCTGCATCGGGGAATATTCCTAGTAATATTCCTAATCATCATAATTATCTTTAATTTTATAATTATTTGGCAATAAATCGCATTTATCCTAAAGTTTGATTAATTGAATATTTTCATATTTAATTAATTAGATTTAATATTTGCCACTTAATTGTGTAATTAAATTTAATTCTATCTATTATTAATTAGATTATTTAATTTTGACAATAAATCTAATATCATATGAATAATTGATTAAATTCTTATTTAATTATTTAATTAATTAAAGCAAGTTGTCATTATTTAATAATATAGTTTTTAATAAAAGTTTGATTAAATAATTCATTAACTCATAAATCAATTATTTATTTTCAAAAATCAGTTAAGTTGAGCATAAATCACTTTATTTATTTATTAAATCATAATTATCCATGTGCACATTCAAGGACCAGTTAAACTCAAATTGGAAAATCAATGCAAGTTGTTAGTTTTTTGAAACTCAACATCTTTTTGAGTTTTAAAGTTGATCTAAACTTCTAATTCAAGTTGAACTGTGCTTTTGCATGATTTTTGTGACTTAATTATCTTTATTTAAAAATAACTCAAAAATCAAGTTGAGTTATTTCAGTGATTTATGGTTTTTTCTCATGCACCTCCAAAGCCCTGGATTTCTATAAAACCAAGGCTTAGCTCTTCATAAATTATCTCATAATTTTGCAAGCTTACTTTGCCAAAGTCATCTACGAATTGTACAACTATTTTGAAGAATTGGAATTTGGAGAATCAAAGCTTATTGCGAATCAAGGCTATTGTGAGATCAATTTTTTTTTATTTTTTTTTACATTCATTTAGATTCTTTTTCATATCATTGTTAGATCATTTTAGCATATCAATTTTCATATTAGCATAGATTCATATCAATTTTTATCATTCTTATTGCATAGAAAATTCAAAAATATAGATTAATTGCATTCAATTCATATCTAGATCAATTGCATTCAAATCCTTCGTTTAGGTGTCATCTAGGTCACTGATATCGATAACAATCTGAGAACATTAATCTCACACCTACTAGAAGGCAGTAAATCGCTTGGTTAAATTAGATTTCAATTTTGCACGATTTTGATTTTTGCTAACCTCTAATATTTTACTGAAGTGTTGTGTTTACAGATCAGGTACAATTTTCACACACACATTTCTGGCGCCCACCGTGGGGCAACCCACCTTTGCATACTAGTTTTGATTTTTTTTGGGAGCTAAAACCCCAAAGTTTCAAAGATTTAATTTTATCTCCCAAACGGCTTGGAGTTGAAATTTTTTTTGCAAGTTGGTGACATATCAGGGAAGCTACAATAAAAAATTTAAAATTTTTTAAGATGTTTAGAATTTTTAATAATTTTTTCTTGAAATTTTGAAAAAAATTAATATCTAACGCAAATCAATATATTTTTTAAAAATTTTTATATTTTCGGAAAACTCTTTAAATTCTACAGAGGGTCCATTCTTTATGTTTTAAATTTGGACATGATATCATAGCTCAAATAGTCAATTTACAAAAAATGGTTTATTTTGATAAAACGGGTCTCTAGGGCACAAATGAAGAGATTTTTCTAAAAATTTTGCATTTTTGGAAAGATCTCTATTTTTTAGTAGGGGTCTCTATTCTGAATTTCTTATTTTGTGGCCAAAATCATATCAAAAAAATAAGATCTTATTGACTAGGTCAAATGCAGTGCAAAAAAATTAAAATTTTGTGATGGGTATGCACTTATTTTTCATATGATTCAATGCATGATATGAGTTGTCATTTGATTTAATTTTTGGTTATTATTGCTCCTAAAAATTGATTTTTAGATCTAACTCTAGGGTTTTCATAAGTTGAATATACCTTGCATATCTTGTTTGCTTGTTGGCTTGTTGGAGAGTTCGTAGCTTGCTTGCATAGTAAAGCTCAACAAAAATTGCTAAAAATCAGGTAAAATCTACTAAGCACTTTGAGAGGATCCTAGGTATTCTCCTTCATCTAATAACATTTTGATTTGGACTTAAAATAAATCTCTTATGTGTCTGGCTTGTGTGCATCTTTTCATGCTTTTGTCTATTTCTACACACTTGCATAATTGATACTAGGTTGTGACCCCTTAAGGATTCATTAAGTAGTCTCAGATACTTGTGATTGATCTTGATTGCTATTTTGGGTTATTGGACTCGCTAATCCGTCGGCCCCTCATTTCCACCCCGTGGTTGCAATCTCAGCGCCATAAAGGGGAGGGGTCAACAAGATAGAAGCGTTAAGTGTTCCACTTGGCAACCCTTTTGTGCTTTTAGGAACTCACTTGTTTTCTAAGTTGGGGACTCATTTTCAGCTTGTGTGAGGTATTAAGTGTTCCACCTTGTGGACTCATCTCATATTCGCTTTAAGTGTTAAGTGTTCCTCTTTCTATTTTTTGGGTACTTTTGGTAGATTTGCTTTCGAGAATATATTTGTGCTCACATAGTAATTAGGCCGTATGAACACTATTCGTGATTCTTAAGAGATTGGATTCCTAGCGAAATCTTTCTTGATGACAGAATCCTTGTAGGTAGGGAGGATACTTAGTGTGTTTCACATTCAACTTGGTTAGTGTGTCTTCTCTTATTGATCAATACATTCTCTCCCAGGAGAGGTTGATAGATCACGTGGGGTTGACATCACGAGCTTTGGTGAATCAAAATTGGTTAGTGTGCCTTCTCTTATTGATTGATACATTCTCTCCTCGGAGAGGTTGATAGATCACGTGGAGTTGGCATAATAGACCTTGGTGAAGCAAAACTTTGTCTTAGCGTGTTGGATTAATCTGCTTGCTTTATTTAGGTTAAAAGTGAAAAGGTGTCAAAAACCTTGGATCTGGAGCCAAGTCCCCTTGTGGTATACTATTGTGAGTCATCTTTAGAGAGGGTTAACCATAGTGGACAATCCCTTCACAAGACAAACTGCATTGACGGAACCTTAAGCGGTCATAGCCATTTTCGCCCTAGTAGTGACAGCCGCTATATAAATGTCCTTATGGAAGAAATCTCCACGGGTATGGTTCATTGTTGGGTTGTTAGATCTCCCTAACAGCTCCTAAAGATTAAGTTCTTGAACTGTGTCAAAACCCTGGTGCGCCGGGATTGGAGTTCACCCCTTTGGATCATAAAAGTTGTAGAGTCAAACCATTACTAAAAACCCTAGCGAGGCCAAATTTTCATTTTATAGGGTATATGTGCGTTATTGCAAAACATTTTTGAAACATACACAATTAGCGCTTCTGAGGATTAGAACAAATAAGTCACTTGATTGTTCATGCACAAGGTTGCTTTTGCCCTTGTTCATTATTTTCAGACATGCTTGAAATCACTTGCTTGCTATTTTGCGTGCTTGTTTATCTATCTGGTTATTGAAAACGAATAAATATGTTACAATCTTCAAATCTAGACATTGAAATTTGTAAACAATTCAAATCTGAAAACTCAAAATTTGCAAAATCTGAAGTCAAATTCTTTTCTGGAGTCAAAAGTCATCTCAGGAGGTCAGAAAGTCATACGAGTTTCCATCAAGTGTCATTTCATTGCAACCCATCTGTCGTATGATAGCAAACCCAATGTCGTACGAGTTTTCATGCCAGCAAATCTTCAAAGTCAAAATGTTGCAACTGTCGTATGATATTGTCAACTGTCATTTCATTGCTACCCAACTGTCGTATGATTGAGTACCCAGTGTCGTACAAGTTTTCATGCCAACATATTTCAAGAAATCAAATCCTGCTTACAACTATCGTATGAGATTTTCAACTATCGTTTCATTGCATACCCACTATCATATGAGCTTTGCAACTATCATACAAGTTGTGCAACTGTCATTTCATAGCCTACCCACTGTCGCACGAGTTTTTCAGAGTATCGTTTGGGAAATTTTTGAAAGTTGTCAAGATTGCCATATATTTAGCTCTTTCAGCCTAGTTTCAGAATCTGTTGAACTGATCATTGTGTCAGGAATAGAGCAGTAGCTATTAAGAGTCCAACCATTTTCTTAAAGTGGCCTTTTGAATCTAATTCAACCTTCTGTCTAATCAATTTGAGTCTTTATCATCTCGTGTCAAAACCTTGTCATAACTATCAATCTTCAATCAATCAATCATCAAAACGACTAAGTGTTGTGATATCTTGTCTGCTATCTTTTGGGAACCTACCCATACCTCCAGGGCACAATATCCTTCATCCACGTCTAATCAAATCTTCAAATCAATCAAACCTTGACAAGGTTGCGTCATCTAATCATCTTGATTCAATTCATTCTTCAATTATCTGAATCTTATTCTTTTGTTTCACTCAAAGTTGATGGTGGAGACTAGAGCTTCCTCTCACAAGAAATCTATTACCACTATCCAAAATCTGACTTTTGAGCAACTCATCAATTCTGGTCTTTACGAGGATGACGGTCTTGGAAACTATCGATTGAAATCTGGTTACGTACCCCCTCCATCGACTCACGGAGGTACTCAAATACCCCTCATCAATCTAATCTAGGGAGTCCACAAACTCCTACCATGTCTCAAGCAGGGACAAATTTTGGCTCTCAAAGAGCTCAATCTCAACATGGTGCAGATCAAGAATCCACACCTGAAGAAATTGCTCGCTACCAAAATGATGATGAATTTAACAAGATGATGAGACATTTCTTGAAAGAAAATAGAGAAGCATACTTTTTACAACTAGCTCATCAAGGAGCTAAACTTCCTCCCAACTTTAATGTTGAAGACATCATTACACATGAGGAAGAGAATCCACTCACAACTATGACGAAACAAATGCATGCTATACAAGTTGAACTTAACAATCTCAAGAAAGAGAAGGAACCCAAAGAGTTCTCCATGGAGGCTCTATGTCCTTTTCCATTTAACAAAGACTTGTACATGCCGCCGTTTCCAAAAAGAGTGGAGATGCTGAAGTATGATAAGTATGATGGACACTCTGATCCCCAAGATCATGTCAGAGAGTTTTGTACGCAATCCATGGAATTCATGTATGAACCGACCTATCTGATGCGTCTTTTTCCTAGATCTCTGGGTGGAGCATCCATTCAGTGGTTTTCAAGATTGCCTCCTACAATCAAAACATTTGAGGAATTGATTAAATTGTTTTATCAATAATATTCCTACAATATTCAGCATCCGGTCACCATGATTGATATTTGTAATCTCAAGCAATATCCAGGAGAATCATTCCTAATTTTCCTCAAGAGGTGGTGAAAGAAGTTCTCTCTATATGCTAGACCAATTCCCGAAATGGAGAAACTTGAAATCTTTATCAATAACCTTGTTCCAGAGCTCAATTATCCTCTGCAAATGCAAGATCATACATCTTTTGACAAGATGGTGGATAATGCTATCAAAATCGAAAAAGTGCTTGTAAAAAAAGGGGAAATCACACTCCAAAAAGACAAGTATGAATCTGGATCTAGTTCCAAAGACAAGAACAAAAATTGGAACAAGAATAAAGGCATCGTCACAGATGGTGTTGTAGACACTGTTCGTGCCCCATCAAAGGCACCAGCCTACAATCTCACTCTTGGCACTCAAGCCATTAAAGCTTCCAAGCAAAAGTCTTCTCAACCATCTCAAAAGAAGCCAGAATTCAAAAAATGGGATAAACATAAAAAATTTACTCCTCTAGGAGAGTCTTTAGAATCAGCTATGAAAAATCTACTGGCTGATAACATCATCTCTTTACCACCAATTCGACCGAATGCTTAGGACCCCAAACCGATATGGTGGAAGGATAACGAATTATGTGATTTCCATCGGAGTAAAGGTCACAAAACTAGTAGTTGCTACCACTTGAAGCATACCATTCAAGATCTGATCGATAGTGGAGACATCACAATTGACAATCCCACGAGCAATAATGATCATACAACATTCACAGAACCATTTCTGAAACATGGTCAAAAGGTTTCAACTTCTCAGCCTAATATGGGGGCAAAAGTCAACTATGCCTACCCTAGAAATAACACTGTCATCAATATGGTTGAACCATGTCTCTCTGAAAATTGCAATATCATCACAATCGTACGAAGAGATAGAGATCATTCCTCAGCTAACGTAGTTACTTGATCACAAGCTCAAACACATCTGAAAGGACAAATCCTGGATCCATCAAATGTCCCTAAAGTGCCCTTCAATCTTTCATCTGCTTCTAAACAGAAGGCTGCTTCCAAATCTTCCAATCCAAAGGATACAAGGCCTATGTCTTATAGCATTGGTCAACAACTCCAGCACACTAATGCAAAAATCTCCATGTTTGACTTGCTTCGAATATCTCCAGCTCATAAAGCCATTCTCGATAAAGCTTTGCTCGGTTCCAATGTTTCCGATGACCTCGATTTAGACAGGTTCCAGACTATGGTTGGACATCTTACATCTCCGCAATATATCTCTTTTTCAGAGGAAGATGACAACTCCTTGAGTCACCCACATAATCAGCCTTTGCATATAGAAGTCTTGATCCAGAACCGTAGAGTCAAATGTGTGTTGATAGATGGGGGTGCTAGCCTAAACATTTGTTCTTACAACTTGATCACACAATTGGGATTTTCAGAATTGGCTATTGATCCTAGAAAGAAAATAACTATCAAGGCCTATGATGAACAAGAAAGATCTTCTAAAGGCACAATTATCTTACCTATCAGAGTGGGTCCAGTTATCAAAGATACCATCTGTCAAGTGCTTGATCTACCTTTGGCCTACAACGTCCTTCTAGGGAGACCGTGGATACATGAAATGCAAGCCATTCCTTCTACATACCATCAATGTTTGAAGTTTCCTTATGAAGGAGTCGAGGTTACTATCCCAGCAGATCTAAATACAACTTGCAACACCTTGAAGGAAAGTGCAGATAAGCTTGTACCTAATAACAGAGAATCTCCCATAGAGCCAACTAAAGAAGCATCCACATCTAAAATGAAAGATCTTGCCAAAGAGGTTAATATCAAAGAAAACAGTATGGGAGAATACACTATCGAGCCAATCTTATCTTTGACATCTCTGCCTAAGTCTTATGGGCAATCTTTGAAACAATCCAAGCCCAAACCTTAGGAACCTCTTGAGGCATATAAAAGGAATTTTGTAGCAGAACAAGTATCCAAGCAAGAATTTGAAGAGGATGAAGCTATGCTATCATGGCTGTACAATGATGAACCTGAATCTCAAGTTGTTCAAACTGGTAACTCTGCAGTACCCAAACTCCCTTCCAAGTCATATGGTCCAGGAGGTAAATTAATAGCTAAGATGGGATACTCAGGTCAAGGACCTCTAGGAATAAGAGGAAAAGGTCTTGAGGCACCTCTCCCACATACTGGTAGAGAAAATAAAAATAAAATTGGCTTAGGATTTAAGAAGAAACCCTATCACCTCAAAGGTAATTGCTTGCATTTCATAGAGTAGATCACACCAGGGGAACCTCTTCTTAAGAAAGAAGAAACAAAACCATCAGATAGTGATTCAGATAGTTCAAAACTCATCCCCTATGAAAAATTGCCTAAAGAGATCAAATACCTTCTTGATGATAAAGATGATCCTATCAAAAGAATTAATGTAGTAGAAACACAAGAACCTACTATCAATCAGGAGATAGTTGTACACACTAAAGTTGTGCACTTCTATGGATCCTTACATGCAAGGAAACTCAAGAATGAGCCCTCACAAATCGATCCATAGCTCTCTATGCATGGAGTTGCAAGGGACTATGGTGTATTTGCTCTCAGCTAGAGCTACAAGCTTGTGACCTTGCTAGTCAACCATACAATGAGAGATTCGAATGAGGACAAAGGCAAGAGTGCCAATATCTCAAAAGAATCAAATGGAAATGCAATGCAATGCAAGCTAAGAATGAGAATGCAAATGTGCAAGCTATGCTATGAAAATGGAAGTACAAACTAAGCCATGAAATGGAAATAGCAATGGATTACAATTTCCCTAATTAAATTATGTGAAGCTAATCTATTGCATAAAAGGAAACTAAGTTATGAAATGAAGCTATGGATGTTATGATAATGCAAGAAATGAAATCTAAACTATGAAGCAATGAGGAAATCCAAGAAGAGCTTGATGTAGCAATGATCTCCAAAAGCTCCAAATGCACCTAGAAAACCTGCAGCATAACAATAGCATGAAAAAGATGGATATGCAAATGAAGGAGAGAGCTCTCCTTTTATAAGAAATGCAAAGGAATGGACCATGGAGATTAAGAGGCAAAAGTCTTAATCAGTGGTGGAGCTTGAAAGAGGAGCAATCCATATGCACAAGTATCCTCCAATAGAAAAATAGGAGTTGACTTTATGTCCATATGAGACAAAAAGTGATTTTCTCCTTTTTTATAAAATATGAATAATACTTTATTTGTGCAACTTAGGATAAGAAGAAAAGGTGGGGCTTTTTATTTAATTAAAAAGGGAGGAAATATTTCTTTTGAATAAATAAAGACTTTAGGATAAAATGGTTAGCCCATAGGATAAAATCCAATATATGATCGAAATTAAGATTTGATCAAGAAATTGATAATGTTGAAAATATTGATTATTGATCAAAATAATTCAGGGTTGATAAATCAAATAAATGGGGCCCAAAGTCTAGGTGACCATTTTTGGGTGCATACATTTGCCCCTCTTTGACTAATGTGTGATCGATTTGGGATCACAAAACAACTCAGATGTGAGGTCGATTCGGGATCATACCCGGACAAACATAGATAAAAGATTCTGGACATGAGGTCGATTCGGGATCATATCCAAAATAAGAGATAAGAATCTCAAGCTTGAGCAAAAGCTCACAGAAAGATAGCTGAATCAAGAAAATCAAGGAATCGAGGATGAGAATCCCATAAATACTGCCCCCTAGGAATCAAAATTGAAATCAAGTAGAGGAGAGACAAGGAATCGATAAAAGATGATCAAATCAAAATGAAATCACAATCGAAGATAAATGATAAGAGGATAACCATTAGGCAGTGAAAACATGCCCCAGTGAGGAAGTAGAAGAATAGAAATAGAAGACTAGAAATAGCGTGAATGAAAGACTAGAAAATTTGAAAGAAATGGAAAGGAAGAAATTCTATCAAAGATCGAAGAATTATGCCTCAAAAGGGTCAGTCAACTACGTAGAAGAATGAGAAAACTTGGAAACGTGACTCAGATTTTGATTTCGAGTCCGAAAATGGATAGAAAATGATTGGATATGAAAGACCAGAAAGGAAAGATATGATCAAGAAGAATCAAAAAATGAGCACAGTTGACCAACTAGTCCGTAGATGATAAAAAGGAGAGCTCTCTCCATATGCAAGATGCAGAAACTAAACTAACATGAACTTAGAAATGCAACCTACTATGAAAAGTGGTTGACTTGCAAGGTCACAACACCTATAGACATCTAATTATCATCATTGAGCATTATTGGTAGCATCGTAAGATCATACAATGCACATTAGCATAACTATGTGGATATGAATATGATCTTTATCAGATAGAAATGTGGAAATCTCACCTAGGCATCAAAGACATATAGGTCAAGATGACTAGTGCAGTGAGATTACCTAAGTTTGATATGGCGAGATTATGTTTGTATCAAGATACATGAAAGTCAGGATAACTAGAAGCATGCACTCACAAAATAGTCAAGGATAATACCTTGTCAATCCATAGTGTCAAGTAAGACCAGCATAAATACTCATGACAGTTAGGATCAACAAAATATACCCACAAGCAGATAAAGAAATAAAACATCTTCTCATACCCTCAGTCTTCTAGTTATGCATCATCGAAAACTTCTCAGGGAGAGACCACTCATCAAAGAAATCCTCATAGACAGCACACAAAGAAAAATAAAGTCAACATATCTCAACAAGTTGATTGTTTAAGTGCGTGTGTGTTGGTCATAGAGTCAAACGCTGAGTATCACATCTGCTTAGTGAGAAATATCACATTACACTTGAACTATTGGGTAAGACATCTGATAAGTGTTAAGAAACACTCGAGGCAAGGGTAGTGTTGAGAAACACTATTTGGGGTGGTGTTGAAAAACACTTGTTGTGAAATGCCCCAAGAGACAAACACACCTAAAGGACCTATGCGAACAGGTATGCCCCCTAGATAAAGATAAAGACCAATTCCAAACTACGCCAAATAAGGTCAAGGCATGATGGAAAGTGGCTAGGTGTCGAGGATGCATGCTAACAAATAGGGGTGCAAAGGCCTCAAGTAGTGCATATTTCCAGGTTTTCACCACTTGGATTTTTATTGCAATTTTTTTTTTAATTTTTTGTATTTTTGCTACCAAGGCGCCTGTTTCCAGGTTTTCACCAAGGCACTTTTTCTATTTTTTTTGAAATTTTTGCATTTTTTTTTTTTTTGTATTTTTTCAAGACTTTTTATGCTTTTAAGGATTTTTTTCAGCATCATATATCAATTTTTTTGATATTTTTTCAGGATCATAAAATATGTACAAAGGATGCCCCCAGACAGAAATGAGCATCAGATTCTTTAAGCAAGATCACATCGTGTAGTCCCAATGTCTAGCAAGGTGAGGGACAAGATGGATGAGCAAGCTGGTGGAAGAGATGGAAGACATGAGAATGAAGAAGAGTGAAGGCAAGACATCCTCAAAGGCAAACTCCTCAAGAGTACCCAAGCTAGGGAAAAATTGTCATGTAAAGTGCATTTAGACAAGCAATGAGAGGCTAGCATAGGATAAGTTACAAAAGCGCACTGAAAAAGAAGGAAGGATGTAGTCCAAAGGAGTAGACATGTCAAGAGACTTCATAGCATCGTGTTTTACTCATTTTTTATTCGATCAAGACCAAAGGGGAACAGGATAGCGACAAGCTAGAATGAATGGAGAAAAATAGATATGAAAGCTAAAAAATGAATGGAATGAAAGCAAAATCATTGTAAGATAGCTCATAAGACAACCAAATGTTCGTGTATAGCTCAGCATTGTCAAGATCAAAGAGAGAAGATGGAATGAATGAAATATGTAGAAGAACTACGCATGACGCCTGATTGCCAAGTTTTCATCATGGTACTTATCCAAGGCACCACAAGGGAGTGGTTTTCACCATAGGACTAATTTATTTATCTTTACTTTTGCTACCAAGGTGCCTGTTTCCAAGTTTTCACCATGGCACATTTTCAAATTTTTTTTTTCTTTCTTTCTTTTTGAATTTTTCTTTTTTTTTTAATTTTATCTTTTTCGGAAGAAAGCAAGCCTTTTAGGTAATGCTCCTCAAAAGGATAAATCATTGATATACCAAGGATCCAAAATGATATGCTCAAAGATGCTGATAGGGAAAGGAAAACGCATGAGGAATAGGCAAATGAGGAAAAAAATGATAGAAGGTAGAAGGATAATGAATGGAAGGCATGTGAAAAGGTAGATGGAAAGCAAGGTAAGATCAACGTCAATACACACCTTGAAGGGTGACGGGAAAAATGGAGGAAATGTAAACCATATTCTAGTCCAAGTGCGAACCATATTCTGGTTCATTATTGCTATCTGACTCCTCGAAGAGAGGATTGGTGTGCTTGTTATAATTCTCAAATGTGAATGGAGGAATACGAGAAGGAATATGGCAAATGTGTAGCAGAGGTTGCAACTCAAGCGCATGGAATGGAAGACTGTTTTTAGAGGAAGATGAAGTGGAAGTCTTTGGAAGCTTGAATGTCAACTTCACTTTTTACTCAACATGAGACTTTTTCAAGAGAGAATTTGGAATCCATATAGCTTTAAGCTTTTTATTTTCTTTTGATGTGTTAGAGAGAATATATTCAATGATAGATTTTGGAACCCATACTTGTCTTGTAGTTTTCTTCTTAGATATCTCTTTTGAATTTATGCCCCCATGTCGATTAGAGGAGACATGGTGATCATCTTTTTTTGATAGATTCTTATATTACTTCTTTTTCTTATATTGACCATTCAACTTACTTCCAAAAGACTTGGGACTTGTGAAAGAAGAAGGAGGATATGACCGGTTTAGATGGGTGGGTGGATGAAAGGGATTCAAGGGTATGCATCTATGTTGATCTTGAGGAAAGATAGGAGATGGAGGGATGTAAGGACCTAAGATGGATGACGAATTAGGAGAATTAGGAGGGGAAAGTGAAGGGACATAAGGGCCAAAGATGGAAGGAAGACGTGAAGCCCTTAGTATTGGTGGAGGAGGTCCAAGGATGGACATGGAAGACGCAAAAGGATAGTCAATAAGTTCATCAGCATCTATATCACAACCAAGGATATCAGCATCTTTAGAGTGAGCATTAGAATTTTCAACAGGATCCTGCACATCTTGAATAGGAGAAACTTCATTGATAGGATTGTTTAAAGCTTGCAAAGACTTAGGAAGAGTAGAAAGCGAAAGTGAACATGGAGTGGTAGAACAAGAAGGTGGAAGACTTTGATCTTGACAAGGATCTTTGGATAGCATAAGCGTATCAACTTTCTTTCGATTTTCAATAGGCTTTACATCAGAAGTAACAACACCATTTTTAATAACCTTAATGGAAGTATCATCTTTGGAAAGCGCAAGTGTGGTAAGGTTATTTTGATTATCAATAAGCTCAACGGTGTAAGTAGTAGCTTGATCTTGCTTAGGAGATGGTGGAATGAATGCAGAAGAGCGTAGAGGATCAAAGGAACCATGAAATGGATCAGAGACATCATGAAAATAATTGGATGACATGGAGGGTTCTTGATCTTGATCTTTTTTTATGTTCTTTTCTTTATCATTTTTAGAGTCCTCTTGACATGGAGCCACTTCTATGGACAAGGAAGCAGGTTGGGATTGTATGGAAGACTTTGGAGGAGATGGTGAAGGATTAGCTGAAGTAGGCATTATAGCGCATAAAGGCTTAGGCTCTTTAGGTTTAGCATTATTGAAAGTATTTGCAGCCAAGTGAAGGTTAGCTTGAGTTTCTTTAAGAGGTAGCCCTTTTGGATAACTATAGGGGACCGCATGAAAAGCCTTAAGATTTGAATCGGATGAAGTATTTGTGAAAGATTTGGAAGACTTAGAAGCTTTAGGAAGTGTGTGGGTATTGGAGGAAGTAGAGGATGGAAGGGAACCATCACAAGACAAAGGTTCAACATTAACATGATCTTGCTTGAGAGTGTCATCTTTATTTTCAACATGAGAACTTTTAGAGGAGAGATTCTTTTGACGTTTGAAATCAATGCGATAGATTTTCTCTTCCTCAGTAGGAATATTGTATTGTTCACAAAAATCATCAAAAAATTCTTCAAATTTAGAGTCATATGGATCACCATCACAGTCTACCCAATACGAATCCCCCTTAGAAATCACAAGTGTACCACGAGGATGATGCTTAGGAATAGAAGTTTCATGGGCATCACTACATTGTCCATCATCATAGTCATCATAGGTGGGTGTGTCACTCTTTGTGGAAGAGACATCATAAGGACTATCACGTTGCTCTTTATGGTGAAGAGAAGTAAGACTCTTTGAAGAAGTAGAAGAAGAATGAGATCGTGAAGAAGAGGAAATTGAAGAACTAGTGGAAGAAGAATACTTGGATAATGAGGAATTCGAATGATGTTTAGAAGAGTCATGATAAGATTTGGAAGATGAAGAATGTGAATAGTGTTTAGAAGAATCATGATAAGATTTAGAAGATGAGGAATGATGAGAAGATTTAGAAGATGAAGAATATTTGGATGAGATTATGAGTATGATTCTAGCAAAGGCATCTGATTTAATCGAATTTTCTTTTATTTTTGCTATAAGTTTATCACCCATGCCATATTTAGAAGAATCATTGGAGGAACAAAATTCTTCAAATTGAGAAATGAGTTCAAGATCATCCATTCTCAAGAGAGGTTCCATGGCAAGGTAGTTGGAATTCATGGTTCTAGAAGAGGAGGAATCAAGCATTGAAGAAATGAATAGATGAATAGAAGAAATTAGACTAGATAATAAGAGGAAAAGAATCAAGAAGAAGAAGAAGAAGAAGAAGAATTTCCCATGGGAATAGAAGACTTTAGAAGAACAGGGAAATGGAGAAGAAAGAAGAAGACTAAGAGCCATTTTGTGCAATTGATACCATAACGTTCATTGAGATGTTGAGCAACATGACAACACCTAGGATCTAAGATCTGGACTGACCAAGGAAGACTGAAAATAGAAGACCCTTTGTAATAGGATGACCTCACAAAATGTCAACACCAAACTAGGATAATCAAAGTTCTCTATTGTCCAAAGAGAAATGAAAAGATAGAAGAAGGGGCTTTACCAACACTGTCAAAGAGGTGCTTCAAATCAAAGGGTGACTACCCTTGCACTTTTGAGCTAGGAGGTTGGGCTAGGCCAAAAGATAATTGAAATTGAGATTAAATGAAAATTATTTGGACAGTAAGAGTACGAGAATTTCCCAAGAATGTAGCTCATAATTTTAGAGATAAACTTTCTCACCAAGAACAACCTTCTAATGCGATATTTCTCTTTGGCTAATGTGATACTAATGTTGACCTTTACCAATTTGTGCAAAATTTTGAGTTTTTAAGGTCTGATTTTGGATTCTCTGAATGTTAGGGTGAAAATGTCTGATGTCAATCACAAATTTAACAGCATTTGGACAGGTTTGCAAACAATAGAGGATCAAACATGTCTTCAAACACTTGAAACAAGGGCAAAAGCAACCTTGCCAAGATAAACACTTATGATATCAAAAATAAAATTACACCCTATGAATGCTACCGATTATTTGTATGTTGAGAACGTTTACACTGGTATCACACAATCAAAGACACTTCAAGCAATATCTACCTACAAGACAAGGCTCAATACTTACCAACTTAGCCCACAACTTGATGCCCCCTTGCCTCACACCAAGTGGTTGCCCACAAGAGATATTGGCTTTGTCATGGAAGTGTCAAACAACACAACCAAAGGGACACATATGGTGAGTATCTTGGGGTGATCCGGGTTAGCCACTTGGATCAATCCTTGCACTAAGAAGATAAGCAGCTAAACAAGGTGGCTTCTATCTAATGGTTCTTAATAAGGATTTCCGTTCACAACACCCCTCTTGCTCCTCATAAAGGACTAGGACCTCGCGGCCTTAAGAGTACCTTAAGCATTCTTGTTCAATGTTTTTCCCATGGTCGCAATCTCATGAGCTACTCAAATCAAGCGAAGATAAGTGTTATGTCTACCAAGGTTTTGTGTCCTTGATAGCCTTGAGATTATAGTGGGTTGGAATAGCTCGGTATTAGCTTGTCCCCACTTGGGTCGTTCCTCTTGATTGCTCAAGAGCAGGCCCGCTAAAGGATTCTAACAACTAAACAAAAAGTGGATCAACTCTTGAGGTTCAAGGTTTTTGGTTCACCACAAGGGTGAAGAGCATACTCCCCTATCTCAAGAATCTCTCCCAAACACACCAAGCAAAGTTTATTTACCCTCTTGTTTTCAAAATTCAAAGATGGGTCAAGATTTTCTGGTTCACCAAAAGGTGAAGAGCATACTTCTCCTACCACCTCAAAATCCCTTTCACAAGGTATTAAAGTTCCTAATACAATTAGTGAATGCCACACTTGAAAGGAAATAAATCACAAGCAAATTTTTTGTTTTTTTTTGTTTTTATGCTTTTTGGGCAGCCCTGCAAAAACTGTTAGTAGCCCTCTTTGACATGTGATTTTTGGCAAATTTCTTAAGCAAAGGCACCTACAACCACAATTAGTTAGGCCCACAAGGTTAGCAAAATTCAAAATCTAACAATGGTTAGCACATGAAAAATCAAATAATCTGCAAAAAATGACTGATCAAATAACAAAATCTGAAAATGAAACCATCATGGTTGGATTAGGCACGGAAAGACCTTTCCAACGATATATCACACTTAGATTTTTGATACCATTTGCAAAAATTTCTTAAAAATGGATGCCCGTTTTCCAAAGTGGCACGGATTTGAAAACACTGAAATTTTCAAAAAAAATTAAAAAGTAAAAAACAACAAGCAAATTGATGAATCTAGAATTTTGGTCTCTGTCTGTCGCAAAATTTCAAGCGAGACAGTACAAATGTCGCGCGAGAAAGTATAGAAGCCCGCGCGAGGTAGAACACAGTCCTGCGCGAAGAAGCACAGAAGCTCGCGCAAGACAGAACATAGGCCCGTGTGAGGAAGCACAGAAGCTTGTGCAAGACATAATGCAGGCCCGCATGAGGAAGCATAGAAGCTCGCACGAGACAGAATGCAGGCCCGTGTGAGGAAGTACAGAAGCTCGCGCAAGATAGAATACAAGCTCGCGTGAGGAAGTACAGAAACTCACGCGAGAAAGTGCAGAAGCTCACGCGAGACTTTGTGACAGTGACACATGAAAGTACAGACAGCGCACGAAAATCATAAAAAAAATTAGAACAGCCGAAACATGCAGCAGAAATGCAAGAAAAAAAAAGATAAAACAGAGTTGTCTTACCCTACGGTGGGCGCCAAAAATGTACACACTAAAAAGGTGCACTTCTATGAACCATTACATGCAAGGTTGCTCAAGAATAAGGCCTCACAAAGTGGCTCATAGCTCTCTATGCATGGAGTTGCAAGGGACTATGATGTATTTGCTCTCAGCTAGAGCTAAAAGCTTGTGACCTTGCTAGTCAACCACACAATGAGAGATTCAAATGAGGACAAGGGCAAGAGTGCCAATATCCTCAAGAATCACTATGAAAATGCAATGCAAACTAGTCTATGGAAATGAAAATGCAATGCAACTAAGCTATGAAATGGAAAGAACAAGTGTTACAAATCCCTCCTATTAAGCTATGCGAGTTAAATCTATTGCATTAAAGGAAACTAAACTAGATGTCATGAAAGCTAAAATGCAAGAATGAAAGACTAAGAACAATAAGGTTTCCAAAAGCTCCAAAAAGTCTCCAAGAATTCATGCAGCATAAGATTAGTATTCAAAACATGATCTGAAAATGGAGGAAAGAGCTTTCCTTTTATAAGAAATGCAAAGGAACGGACCATTGAGATTAAGAGGCAAAAGTCTTAATCGGCGGTGGAGGTTGAAAGAGGAGCAATCCATGTGCACAAGTATCCTCTAATGAGAGTGAAGTGTTGACTTTTGAGCCTCATGTGAGATAAAAAGTACTTTTTTCCTTTTTGTGAAATAAGAATAATGTTTTATTTGTGCAACTTAGGATAAGAAGAAAAGGTGGGGCTTTTTATTTAATTAAAAGGGGAGGAAATATTCCTTTTGAATAAATAAAGACTTTAGGATAAAATGGTTAGCCCATAGGATAAAATCCAATATATGATCGAAATTAAGATTTGATCAAGAAATTGATAATGTTGAAAATATTGATTATTGATCAAAATGATTTAGGGTTGATAAATCAAATAAATGGGGCCCA
This sequence comes from Chamaecyparis obtusa, assembly GCA_027943335.1. NCBI lineage: Eukaryota > Viridiplantae > Streptophyta > Pinopsida > Cupressales > Cupressaceae > Chamaecyparis > Chamaecyparis obtusa. The sequence goes on from BSBK01002032.1 coordinate 1,996,280, forward strand.
AAGTCTAGGCGACCATTTTTGGGTGCATAAAATAGTTACAACACAAGAACTAGCTAATCTTGAAAATAATCAAGAAGAGGGAAGTGGTAGTGATTCTGAGATAGATTCTCATGAGTATGAATTCAAATCAGAATCTGAGGGTAACCCTTCTTGGGGTATTCACCCTAACTTTACTCATGTTCTAAGATTTCCTAGAGATCCTGAATCAGAAGCTGAATCAAATGACTATGAATGGGGAGCCATTCCAGAACCAGATGAGCTTATCACAGAGAAACATGTTGATGTTATTCACCAATATGCACCTCAAACCAACGTAAGTCTAGAGTGAAATGATGAACCTATCGAGTCTAATCCACCTATGGCTGAATTGGACTCCCACGATGACATTGAGCCTATTCACGAATTGAATGTCTTAAGTTGTAGTATCACCTTTGAACTCGAGCGTCAGGTTAGGACCAATGATGATAGATCAATATCCATAAACACCATATCCCAAGCCTTTCCTGCTTTGACTATCCAACACCCTGATCTTATCAACCAAACTTCCACAAACCCAAACCATAGTATTTATACCTTCCCGAATGACTATGCCCTTGCTTGCTACCTCAATGCAGTTGAGCCTATGAGTACTTCCATCAGTGAACCGAGCGTCAGCATGACTGAGTCAGACATCAAATATCTTAGTCAGAAAAACAAGACTAAAAAGAAAAAGAAAAAGACTTCTGAGGGTGAAAACCACTTTGTGGCAGTCTCAGAATCGACAAAAGTAAAAATAAAAGATGTATCCAAAGGTGAAAACCTCTCTGAGGTGCCTAAGGATGAGATATTTGATGTCTTTCCGAGTCATTTACAGGACAGATCTCCAGTTCTAATTGAGCCCACCCAATCCATCAATTTGGGTACAACAGAGGAACCACAATTAGTACATGTAGCACAATCCTTATCAAAAGAAGAGAAATAGAAATTTACTACATTCTTGACAGAAAAAAAGATCAACTTTGCATGGAAGTATTCAGATATGCCAGGGTTGGATCCAAATCTTATCATGCACCATCTATCCATTGCTCCTGGAGTAAAACCGATCAAGCAAAAATTGAGAAAGATGCATCCTCATGTTGCACTTTTAGTCAAAGTTGAATTAGAGAAACTCCTAAAAGCTAGATTCATCCGCGTCATAGACTATGCTGAATGGATCTCCAACATTGTACCTATTTCTAAACCAGATGGCTCAATCAGAGTATGCACAAACTTTAGAGATGTGAATAGAGCGTGCCCTAAGGATGATTTTCCACTACCTAACATTGATATGATAGTGGACATGACTACAAGTTTCGAGATGTATTCCTTAATGGATGGTTTCTTTGGATATAACCAAATAAAAATTGCTCCAGAGGACCAAGAGAAAACTGCTTTCACATGTGCGTGGGGAACCTTCTGTTGGAATGTTATGCCATTCGGACTCAAAAATGCTGGAGCTACATATCAAAGAGCAATGACATCTATTTTCCTTGACATGATGCATCGCACCATGGAAGATTATGTTGATGACACATTAGCAAAATCTATGATCAGAACTGAACATCTAAAGGACTTGAGCATGATCCTAGACAGAATGGAACAGTTTAGTCTCCGACTAAATCCTAAGAAGTGTGGTTTTGGTGTCACTTCTGGAAAGCTCTTAGGATACATAGTTTCAAAGAAAAGCATTGAAGTTGATCCGGCTAAAGTCAAGGCTATAATAGAGATGCAACCTCCCACAAATATCAGTCAAATGAGGACGTTGCAAGGCAAAGTTCAATCTATCAGAAGATTCATATCACAACCTTTTACAAAAACATTACATAAAGGTGTGACCTTTGCATGGAATGAAGAATGCGAGAACAACTTTAACCATATCAAGAAGTATCTATCAAATCTGCCTATCTTGATGCCTCCTATTCATGGGAAGCCATTGATCTTGTATGTCTCTGCAACAACCACATCACTGGGGGCATTGCTAGCGCAACATGACGAAGACAAAAAGGAAAGAGCCATTTATTATATAAGCAGAACATTGGTGGCGTATGAAAAGAACTATTCTATGATGGAGAAAGCTTGTCTTGCTGTGATATTTGCATCACAGAAACTGAGACACTATATGTTAGCTCATACCATGCATCTAGTAGCAAAAATTGATCCACTAAAATACTTACTAAGCAAGGCTGCCCTCACAGGTAGATTGGCTAAATGGGTCATGCTTCTAAGTGAATTTGACATTGAATATGTTGAAAGAAAAGCTATAAAAGGTCAAGTTATTGTTGATCAACTAGCAGATGCACCCATGTTTGATGACACACCAATGCAAATGGAATTTCCAGACTCATCTATTATGCACCTATCTTCTAGAGAATGGCAATTGTTCTTTGATGGCTCCTATACATAGAATGGATCTGGAGCAGGCATATTGTTCCTAACTCCCCCAGGATACTCAATCCCCAAAGCATTCCGATTAAAGTTTCCTTGCATGAACAATATTGCGGAATATGAAGCCCTTTTGAATGGTATGAAAATAGCAATTGAATGGAGAGTAACAGAGCTACACATTCATGGAGACTCTCAACTTGTTATTCATCAAGTCAATGATGTGTACCAAACTAAAGATGAAAAGCTCATTCCTTACAAGAGAATGGTCGATGATCTTAAGAAATATTTCATATCTATCACATTTGAGCAAATTCCTAGAATGGAGAACAAGGCTGCCGATGCAATGGCAACACTATCTACTTTATTACAGCAGCCTGAACATGAGCTACGCTACGAGTTCCTGGTGGAAGCACTCTCTTATCCTGCATATGACTCCCCCGAAACCCGCATGATTTGCGCTATTGTAGGTCATGATTCATCCTGATATAAAAACCTATTTTCCTATCTCCAAGACCAAATCATTCCCGATACCTTCAACCCTCATGAAAAGAGATACCTTATCCGTAATGCCTCCTGATATGTCATCATTGGTAATGATCTATACAAATGAGGTCTAGATGGTACGCTACTTAGATGTTTAGAACAGGAAGAGTCTCAACGTGCATTAGAGGAAGTCCATGATGGTATTTGTGGGTCACACTTGAATGGTTTAACGCTAGCTTGAAAACTTATTAGGGTTGGGTACTATTGGCCTGAAATGGAGAAAGAGGCTATCAAATTTGCTAAGAATTGTCAAAAGTGCCAAGTGCATGGCAACTTAATTCATGCTCCAGGGAGGGATCTAATCCCCTTTACAACACAATGGCCTTTCCATCAATGGGCATTCGATCTTATTGGGATGATTCATCCTCACTCTTCTAATGGACATACCCATATAATCACTGATACAGATTATTTTACAAAATGGGTAGAAGCGGTCCCTCTGACACAAGCAATGGAGAAATAGATATCTATGTTCATATTGAACTATATCATATGCAGATATGGGATCCCTCATTCCATAATCACAGATAATGGTGGGCAATTCAGGAATAAAGACCTCGATGATCTATGTGCCAAATTCAAGATCACCCAACATTGGTCTTCTATCTACTATCCACAAGGGAATGGCCAAGTAGAGGCTTCTAACAAAAATCTATTGAAGATCTTGCACAAAATAGTAAACAAAACTGGTAGAGACTGGCATCTCATGATTAATCTAGCTCTATGGGCCTACAGAACAAGTATTAGAACACCTACTAGGGCTACACCTTTCACTTTATTTTATGGGTCTGAAGTGGTACTACCTATTGAGGTTGAAATCCTATCACTCAGAATCAGAATGCATGGTCTAGTAATTGATGATGACTACAGAGTGTCTAGGTTGCAATAACTTGAACTACTAGATGAGCGCAGATAAGCAGCGTATGATCATCTCAGAGTATATCAGAAGAGAATGTCTAGAGGCTACAACAAGAAAGTTAGACACAGAGAATTTCAAGTTGGCGATCTAGTCTTGAGAGAAAATTCAAAAAATCAATCCCATCGAGAACGCAAGGGGAAGTTCGAACCCAATTGGCTGGGTCCCTTTGTCATCACTGCTACTTTTGGCTGTGGTGCCTATTGACTCTCAATGACTGAAGGAGAACAGCTCTGAGAACCAATCAACGTTCTCCATCTGAAGAAATTCTATGCCTAAGGCATTCAGTCTATGGTAAAATATCCTGAAAAAATTATAAAAATCAGAAAAAGTCTTGAAAAAATGAACATCTTGGTGAAAACCTAGCAATAGGCACCTTGATGATTCACAAAAATAAAAATAAAAAATCAAAAGTACAAAAAAATTGAAAAAATGAAAAATACAAAAAAAATGAGAAAAAGAAAAAGTGCCTTGGTGAAAACCTAGAAACAGGCGCCTTGGTAGCAAAAATAGAATCTCTGCTAAGATGGTGAAAACCCAGCAAACGAGTGCCACTTGTTTCAAAATGCTTCATCTATCAGTGCAATCTTGGTCTTTCCCAGCTTTCAATCTTGCTTTAGTTTGTACATATCTCCCGGTTTATTTTTGCATTTCCAATTTTCAATAAGTCAGTTTGTACACCAATCTGCTCAAGTGTCTGTATCCTATCAATGTTCAAACTTGGAAGCAATCAATGTTATATCCTATGGCCTCCAGTGTATCTTAGACATATCATATCCAGTCAGAGTCCTTTGAAGCTTCATTTGAGTCAGTCAAGTCTGCCTTATCTCCAGAAAGGATTTTGCATCTACAACAACGCAATCAAACACAAACTAAAAACAATCTATGTTTTTTTTACATCCTTTTATCTCCTTGTATGCTTACTGATTTGCATTGAGATTTCTACATATTGTGTCCCTTCGAGCTCTTCGATGATGTCCTTTATAGGATTTAGAGAGTGATGACTGGGGGCATAATCTTTTCTTTGTCTTCTGCTTGTATGTGAAAATCTAACAACTTTGGAAATTCTAGATTGAAATGGTGTCCGACTGTAAGAGCCTCTATCTCGAATTGGATGGCCATGCGTACCTCGACCATTGATACCCAAAAAATTCAAAGAAGTTTGATCTAACTATTATCTTTTTGAGTGAGTTCTTTCTCCTACTGTGAAACGCGATCTTGCCTAAGGATGTGAACGATAAAGGGTCACTACGGGTAATTCACATTGGATTTAGAATGATCTCTTGACTATTTGATGTGTTTGCAATGGACATGATATTCACGACATTTATGTTTTGATGCTTATACGAATTGATATATCAAAATGGACATGATATTCAAGTCATCCTAGCGTTTATGCTTTGATGCTTATATCTAATCCGACATTCCGAAAACAAAATCAATATTCATATGTCCATGGTTGTTGACCAGTGGGTGTTGTATTGATTCTTGCGCATACAAATCGATATTCATATGTCTATGGTTTCATAGCTAGTAGGCATTGTATTGATTTATCTGGTTACCTAAAAGTTCAATGATGATAACAAATTGACATATAATAAGTGACTAGGTCCTAGGTCTTAGGTTGCATTTCATTTTGCATATCTCTTTGCATTTTGCATGTTGCATGATCTCACAAATAGTTGGACGAACTTCAATGCTTAAACGATTCTTCAAATCGCATCTTCAAATCTAACAAGAGTTGAATCTCACACGAAGGTTCCTCCAAGGAAACAACAAGTAGAATCTTTTTTCGGGATCAAAATTCAAATATGAGATCATTCATATTATTAACTACTTGCATAATCAACCTTCAATCATTACAAAAATCCAGTATTCAACTTAACTGATTATCTTACATCAAACTATCAAAATTTCAACTTGGTCAACTATGGTCAACTCATGGTTTGACCTAGTCAAACTTGGTCTTTTGGGACCTTCCGACGATGCAGAACACGTTCCCGAACATGTATAACCACTTTTCTAATCAATTAACATGCTTCTGAATGATCAACGCTGACTTTTCTTGTCAGATTTCAATTTTAATCCCAAAGGGGGCATGGTATTGCACATCATTCAAAGTCTGTAAATCAAATTCTATCATGTCTTTCATTAGTGATCAAGACAAACAATCACGTCTAGTTACCGATTCATCAAAAGTCGTCATCACTCGGGGCAAATCTATCATCACTTGGGGCATATCAGATTCATCAAGATCCATATCAATCTGGTATTCTCCTAATCTTGTAAACTGTATCAATTTTTGCAACCATCGGATCATAGTGTTCTTTCCTTGGTTCTTCAACAACTGAAGGATTCAGATGTGATACCTACTAGTTCTGCTAAGACAATTGAGTCTAGAACCGGTCACTCACTTCTTAGCAATCCTAAGGTTTGGAATCAGGCATTTTGACACTTTTTCACAATCATAGGTTCATTTGCTGCTACAGTGAACATTATCTTTGGTCATTCAGGACCTATTATCTCCATATCAATTCAATATCAATCAGCTTCTGTCTCATATCAATTATCAATTTCAAACATCAGTTTCATATCTCTATCAAACACAGACTTTCTTTGAACCACTGCGCTTCACACAATAATTCAAAGAGGGGCAAAATGTAATACCCCAAAAATGGGCTATAAGTTCATTAATCTCCTACATCTTCAATTCGAATGAAATCGACATCAAAGTCTTAATCTAAGGCACATCTAAACATCATCGAATCATAATTGATTATCTTAAATTCTGCATCGGGGAATATTCTTAGTAATATTCCTAATCATCATAATTATCTTTAATTTTATAATTATTTGGCAATAAATCACATTTATCCTAAAGTTTGATTAATTGAATATTTTCATATTTAATTAATTAGATTTAATATTTGCCACTTAATTGTGTAATTAAATTTAATTCTATCTATTATTAATTGTATTATTTAATTTTGATAATAAATCTAATATCATATGAATAATTGATTAAATTCTTATTTAATTAATTAAAGCAAGTTGTCATTATTTAATAATATAGTTTTTAATAAAAGTTTGATTAAATAATTGATTAACCCATAAATCAATTATTTATTTTCAAAAATCAGTTAAGCTGAGCATAAATCACTTTATTTATTTATTAAATCATAATTATCCATGTGCACATTCAAGGACCAATTAAACTCAAATTGGAAAATCAATGCAAGTTGTTAGCTTTTTGAAACTCAACATCTTTTTGAGTTTTAAAGTTGATCTAAACTTCTAATTCAAATTGAACTGTGCTTTTGCATGATTTTTGTGACTTAATTATCTTTATTTTAAAAAAACTCAAAAATCAAGCTGAGTTATTTGAGTGATTTATGGCTTTTTCTCATGCACCTCCAAAGCCCTGGATTTCTATAAAACCAAGGCTCAAATCTTCATAAATTATCTCATAATTTTGCAAGCTTACTTTGCCAAAGTCATCTACGAATTGTACAACTATTTTGAAGAATTGGAATTTGGAGAATCAAAGCTTATTGCAAATCAAGGCTATTGTGAGATCAATTTGTTTTTGTTTTTTTTTACATTCATTTAGATTCTTTTTCATATCATTGTTAGATCATTTTAGCATATCAATTTCCATATTAGCATAGATTCATATCAGTTTTTATCATTCTTATTGCATAGAAAATTCAAAAATATAGATTAATTGCATTCAATTCATATCTAGATCAATTGCATTCAAATCCTTCATTTAGGTATCGTTTAGGTCACTGATCTTGATAACAATCTGAGAACATTAATCTCGCACCTACTAGAAGGCAGTAAATCGCTTGGTTAAATTAGATTTCAATTTTGCACAATTTTGATTTTTGTTAACCTCTAATGTTTTACTGAAGTGTTGTGTTTATAGATCAGGTACAATTTTCACACACACACATAGCATGATCACAAATGCATCAAAGGAAAAGCATAAACCACAAGGAACATACTCTGGGTAATGGAAGAATCCAAGTGACCCTCAAGCCTCGACCCTGAACTAGAAGAACACCATCTTTGTACACTGGTCCCCAACAGTGGTATAGGTAGCTACACCTCCCAACTGTGTGGTGCCCTTAGGCCCACACCAACCGTGTTGATGGAGATAGTGACCTGATCTCGAGCACATAAGACAATCATACAAGGCTAACACTCACATCAATCAAATCATGACAACGACACCATGATCATGAGGATAATATAGTACAATAGGTCATTGATCAGACACACTATAGGATAACTATGTAGGGACTCTAGTGGAGTGTAATCCGCTTGGCATCGAAAAGCCCAAGCTATATATGGTATGGAAAAACTCCCTCATGAGGCCACCTACCTGACATGGCTCAACTCTAATATGAGGCCTCATGTCGTGCCCTTACACTAACTTCTATAGAAGACTAACTACTATTCAAGCACACCACCCTCATACCAGCTCCCTCAAGATGCTTAGCTACTATCTAGATGGGTAGATCTCATATTTTATATTAAGTTTTATTATCCCATTAGATAATTCAATTTTCACTTGTTAGAGACCACTTACGAGTCGAGGTACACGAGAGAAGCCACTTCATACATCTACCCTACATACCCATGCTCATCACATGATGAGCCCCCATAGGCAATGCAAATTCCCAACCCAAACCCCAAATGAACAATCTCTCCCCCAGCCTATATTCGAGAGTTCAAGTCTTGTTAGATCTCATCATATGCACATGCACATACTCGTGTGTTGTCACAACCAACTTCACAAAAACCATAAGGAACCAAAAGCAAGGGTTGATACAAGAAATGACATAAATCACCAAGCATAAAATTCACTCAATGAGGCATATTGTCAGGAGTACGAATTTGACACAAATCCCAATGCACACAAAATAAAACCATAGGTAGATTAGAAACCTAATATACATTCCAAGTCCATAACCAAATCAAATTCCAAAAAAAATCCTAAGAAAATTGGGTGGCACATAAAATGAGGTGATGTAAGAATCGCTTAAAAATTAAACTCCTCAAAATTTGATAAAATCAAATACCCATTTCTTGATTAGGGTCAAACACCCAAATATCAAATAAAAGCAAAGATTCAAGCTTGCACACAAATTTTAGTAGCATAATATTACCAAAATTCACAAATTAAAGCTCATAAATCACATAAATGTTCATCCCCATCCAACCGGGTTAGATTGAAGCATGAAAAGGGAGGAGATAACTAGTTCTCATACTCCAATCATTTAGCAAAAAGAAATGGAATTTAAAATGGAGAAGAAACAATAAAATGAGAAGGCCCTACCTCATAGCCAAAATGGCCAAAACGAGAAATGCAACCACAGAGTGGAATGTTAGAGTTGTTATGTTATGGCTAATAATTGATTTATTTAATTATTAGTCTAATATCTCTACACTTAAGTTAAACTTAGGTCTCTTTAGTTACCTCTTGGTTATGTCACCATTAGGGTCTCTGGTTTCCTTTTATAAAGGATTCCCTCTTGTAATTATCATTATGGAGATTATTATTGAATTGGATTGAGAACTTTTCTCTCTCAATTATTGTTGCACAATCAATATGGTTTCTCTTTTCATGATCTTTGAGTTTAGGCCTCCATAGCTTTTTGCTTCTTCTCTTCTGTGACCAGTGTTTGCATGTAGGTGATTCTTGGGAGCTATGTGGTTGCTTCTTTGTCAACTCCAATATGGTATCAAAACTTCAGATCTTCATGCCCCTGTTCAGTTTTTGAGAGGGTTTGGTCGTGTTCTTCATATCTGTGTTTTTCATAAGTTTTTTATGTGGATTTAGGGGGGACTTGTTATTCTGGTCACTTTGGGCTCAAACGAACATCACCATTGAGCTCAGAGCACCCAAAAACCCTAGAATCCATATAAAATTTATCCATTTTGGACAACTTTTTTTTTTTAAGCAAATTTTTTGGGTGTCGAGAGCCGTACGGATTTGGCACGATACCTGAGGAGGCAATTTTTTCCTCAAAAATTGGCACGTATCCTGAGGTAGTGGTTTTTTAGCACACTTGCCAAGGTGCACAATTTTTCTTTGGCACACTTTTCGAGGTCAAAATTTTGCCATGAATTTTGATGTAAAAACTAGCACGTATCCCAAGGTTGGGGTCATTTCCTTTGTTTTTTTTGTTCTCAGGAGCTGTCTGTGGTGTTTTGCTCATATCTTGAGCATACAGACTTGAAATCGGACAAACCATATACCGTCGGAAAGCTCTTTCCGAGTCCGATCTAGTGGTAGAGGTTTGATTTTCTGATTTTGTCATTTTGATAGCATTTTTGGCTGTCAAAGTCTGATGTTCTTTTTTGCCTTTCAAGAGCCATATCTTGCTCATCTGTACTCATTTTTTGGGCAAATAGACATCCTTAGAAAGCTGATTTTGTGTACTTTTCAGTGATATGGGCCTTTAACCTAGATTTTGCTCCAGGTATATTTTATTTAGTTTTTTGCATTTATGCACTATGATGGATAACTTGGTTGTTTCAGGTCCTGGGATCTCATTCTTTGTTTGAGGTTACTCATATTTTTCTGTAGTTCATGTACATATAGCTTTCTGTCTTTTTTTTGAGCTATGTAGACATCATATTTTGTAAGCTTTATGTAAACGCATTGAGATAAAGTGCCACATGTTGTATACTTGGGATCTTGCACATCTTGTGTCAGTTTGTACTCGCACTCCATTATAAAGTGCCATGGGGGGGTTTGATATCTGGAATTTTCCCAGTAGAATTTTGTCAAGTGAGTGTTCCTTTCACGACATTAGCCTCATGAGTTGTGTCGATGACACTTGCCTTTATATGTGTTTGTACTTTCTGGTATGTGCCTAGTACTTCGAGATGCACTTTTTTTGGCATTCAATTTTAGTGTACCTGTCATGCCTCTTCCTCAACATTCAGGGGGGGTATCTACTGTTCATTTCTCATGCTTCTTGGTTCGATGGAGTGAGCTATGTATTCAGTTTTTGTTCCTATGTACTAGGCAGTTGTAGTGGCTGGGTACCTATGCAGTCTAGTGAGATGGATCATTTACCATATAGACACTCTTTCATTCCTATTTTTGGCGAGATCCTTCCATCTTCGATTGATTAGCTCTTTAGGCTTTGGTGTTATGCCATCTGTATCTTTGAGTCTCGATGTTTGCCTTTATTTTCCATCCTGATATCATGTAGATTATAGTCTTCTCTACCTGATCATGTTCTTTACAGTGGAGTTTCTTCAGAGATCGACAATCATTTTTCGACAGTGTTTGCAGTTTCATGCTTCAGAGGTGTTCTTCATGTTCATCCTTGTTCCTATTTTCTGGGACATTCCCTAGTTTGGAGGCTTCTTTTGTCCTTCATCTAGTTCTTTATCTCTTTTTGGAGTAGAGTTTTTCCCATGTGGTTTTCTCTATTTCTCCGGTTTACAGAGATATCTTGTACTTGGGTACCTAATCAGGCCTAGTTGCCGGGACCCATGATACACACTTTCATGCATTTTGTTTACATGCATTTTTTTGTCCTTAGTTGTTTAGCTTCTCCCTAAGTTACACTTAAGGGGGGGTGTTAGAGTTGTTATATTATGGCTAATAATTGATTTATTTAATTATTAGTCTAATATCTCTACACTTAAGTTAAACTTAGGTCTCTTTAGTTACCTCTTGGTTATGTCACCATTAGGGTTTCTAGTTTCCTTTTATAAAGGATTCCCTCTTGTAATTATCATTATGGAGATTATTATTGAATTGGATTGAGAACTTTTTTCTCTCAATTATTGTTGCATAATCAATATGGTTTCTCTTTTCATGGTCTTTGAGTTCAGGCCTCCATAGCTTTTTGCTTCTTCTCTTCTGTGACAGGTGTTTGCATGCAGGTGATTCTTGGGAGTTGTGGGGTTGCTTCTTTGTCAACTCCAATATGAAAAATCCATTGAAGATGATGAAACACTTGGCAAAGTAAGGGTTCCCCATTATGAATCCATCGAGACCAACCTCGTGATGATCTGTTGAGCCAATCTCACCCAACAAATAAACTGAGAAATTACCAAGAAGAGGGTTTTGTGATTTCTCTCCCAAAACATGAAAATGACAAAGTAAAAGTGAATAATAAAGTTCATTTTTTCCAATATAAGACTCATAAATTAGGTTCTTAAAAAAACTTAATAACTAATTGGCCCCATTTCCCAAATAAATTAGGTGATCCAATTGCTTGGAATTCAACTATGAAAAATTAGCTTCCAATAAATAAAAATAAATTAAATAAATATAAAATTTCCTCAAATATTTAAAATCACATTTAAATAACATTTTTCATGACAATTACTGAATTCTAAATGCACAAGCACGCTTACGAGTCTAATCACAAAATGCATTATGAATCCAAGTTTACTAATTACTAGAGGATTAATAACATCATCTAAACAGATATATCACCCATATAGGGATGACATTGGCTCAGTATGAATGGTTGAATCACTAACTCCATGTGCCACTACCAAGGATATAAGTTCTTTTACAGTAAATAAGCAAACATCAAGTGTAGATGCACAATACATAATAGTCGAAGCAACAAGTACACATAATTATGTAATAAAGCATTTAACTAACTTCATTTAAATAATCCATTTACATCACTGTATAAGTCTACTAAAAGAACAAGATAAATATTTGCAACACAATCACACCATCAATGAATCCAATAATAATCATCAAATAGTCGTAAATCATAATCCATGTTCGAATACAAAATTACCAAACATCATCAAAAAGCATCATGTCACATCACTAGCATCATCATGCATATATGATCAAAGTGAATAATAATGCATCTAACATCTATTAGCTATGATACTGGCAAACAAAATAATATAAGTCATTGAAGAATCTCAATAAGCAAATGTACATAAAATCATCAAAGTGCCTCTTGAATCAAAATAGGCCATTGAACATAATGCAAATATGGGAGGCACTATAGGTTATAGGACAAATATATAAAAAAAACATCTTTACTAGACAATGGGAAGGGAATCCCCCTTCCCTACGAGCCATTATGCTCATATCATGAAATGTTAGCATATTAAGCAACCCTCAAAAAAGGCATATAGGCAAGCAATGTATCAACTTGACTAGATAAAATTTGGTTTTAATCCAAGAAACAAAACAACCACAGGTAGAAGTAGAGCTAGTATTCAAAAGTTTCAAACATTGAAAAGTTATGGTTGTCCTAGTATAAGTGACATCTAGAGGATTAGTTGTATGTTAGTACACAACAAAGTCTTCTTTAAGGAGAAAGTTAATGGATAGTTCTAGATGAATTATAAGGTAAGTGAATAATGGCAGTGAATAATTTTGACTATTATTGAATTGATTTATCTTCAAACTTTATGATTAAATGGCAGCGAAAATCAATGAATATCATTAAATGGCAGCAAATATTATCAAATTAACACTATCAGCACATAAACTGTAATATCAGCTAATATCATTTTTTTGTTTTACAGGTTCTCCGAAATTGGTCTGAGTGATTGTTTCATTCAATTTTATTTGACCCATCTTTTGCAGTATTAAAATCTCATAGGGAGGACTCTGCATTCAACCTCATCATTTGTCTACATTCGACCATATTTATCTACATTCAATGACATTTATTCACACTTCACCAATTCATAGACCAAGCGATTTGGAGTTTTTTATTTTCACAAGTTGCATCCGAGAAGAGGTTAATTATTATTGAATGAAGGTTCAAATATAATCAATCAAAAGCATGGTAGATAACGTGTCAGTCAAATCATACATTGTGGACAGTCCACCTCACAACAATTCAGGGAAGAGTCAGAGTTTAATCTAGCAATCACAAACTAGATGAAGCCATTATAGAATATTACAATCAATCTGGAGATCAATTTTAATAAAAAAAAATGTGATGGCCTTTGCTGTGAAAAAGGTAGACTTGTCGAACTTGAGCAGAGAAGAACAAATAACTCGATATCACAGACAATGTTCTCACTTTTGGAGAACAAGATATCCATTACCTTTCTACAATAAATTATGTTGATCAGTTGGAATAACAGATTTGGAAGAAGGCTCCAGATTGCTTAATCGGTCAATCATTCGCTGAGAATGAGCTACAATCTCATAACAAGCCATTTTGATGTTCCACATCGCCGAATTGGTCAATCATTCGCTAAGAATGAGCTATAATGTCATAATAAGCCATTCTGATGTTCTAGATCACCCAATTGGTCAATCATTCGCTAAGAATGAGCTACAATGTCATAAAAAGCCATTCTGAGGTTCCAGATCACTAAATCGGTCAGTCATTCACTGAGAATGAGCTACAATCTCATAACAAGCCATTTTGAAGTTCCAGATCGCCGAATCGGTCAATGTTTCGCTAAGAATGAGCTACAATGTCATAATAAGCCATTCTGAGGTTCTAGATCGCTGAATCGGTTAATCGTTCACTGAGAATGAGCTACAATCTCATAACAAGTCATTATGAAGTTCCAGATCACCAAATCGGTCAATCATTCGCTAAGAATGAGTTACAATCTCATAATAAGCCATTCTGAGGTTCCAGATCATTGAATCGGTCAATCATTCGTTGAGAATGAGCTACAATGTCATAACAAGTCATTCTGAAGTTCTAGATCACCAAATCAGTCAATCGTTCACTAAGAATGAGCTATAATATCATCATAAGCCATTCTGAGGTTTGAGATCATTGAATCAATCAATCATTAGCTGAGAATGAGCTACAATCTCATAACAAGCCATTCTGAAGTTTCAGATCGCCGAATCAATCAATCGTTTGCTAAGAATGAGCTATAATGTCATAACAAGCCATTCCAAGGTTCCAAATCCTGAATCGGTCAATCTTTCACTGTGATTGAGCTACAATCTCATAACAAACCATTCTAAAGTTCCAAATCGCTGAATCGGTCAATCATTCGCTAAGAATGAACTACAATATCATAATAAGCCATTCTGAGTTTCCAAATCGCTGAATAAGTCAATCGTTCACTGAGAATGAGCTACAATCTCATAACAAGCCGTTCTGAATTTCCAGATTGCTGAATCAATCAATCATTCACTAAGAATGAGCTAGAATGTTATAACAAGCCATTCTGAGGTTCCAGATCGCTGAATTGGTCAATCATTCCTTGAGAATGAGCTACAATCTCATAACAAGCCATTCTGATGTTCTAGATCACTGAATTTGTCAATCGTTCGCTAAGAATGAGCTACAATGTCCTAATAAGCCATTCTGATGTTCGAGATCACCGAATCGGTCAATTGTTCGCTAAGAATGAACTACAATTTCATAACAAGCCATTTTGAGGTTCCAAATCGCTGAATTGGTCAACCATTCACTGAGAATGAGCTACAATGTCATAACATGTCATTCTAAAGTTCTAGATCACTGAATTGGTCAATTGCTTGCTAAGAATAATCTATAATGTCATAATAAGTCATTCAGATGTTCTAGATCACCGAATCAGTCAATCGTTTGCTAAGAATGAGCTGCAATGTCATAATAAGCCATTATGAGGTTCTAGATCGCTGAATCAATCAATCATTCACTGAGAATGAGCTACAATCTCATAACAAGTCGTTCTAAAGTTCCAAATCACCAAATCGGTCAATCATTCGCTATGAATGAGCTACAATGTCATAACAAGCCATTTCGAGGTTTGAAATCGCTGAATCGGTCAATCTTTCGCTGAGATTGAGCTACAGTCTCATAACAAGCCATTTTGAAGCTCCATATTGTCGAATAGGTCAATCATTCGCTAAGAATGAACTACAATGTCATAATAATCCATTCTGAGGATCCAGATCGGTGAATCAGTCAATTGTTCACTAAGAATGAGCTACAATATCATAATAAGCCATTCTGAAGTTCCAGATTGCTGAATCGATCAATTATTCACTAAGAATGAGCTAGAATGTTATAACAAGCCATTCTGAGGTTCCAGATCATTGAATCGGTCAATCATTCATTGAGAATGAGCTACAATCTCATAACAAGCTATTCTGATGTTCCAGATCACCAAATTTGTCAATCGTTTGCTAAGAATGAGCTACAATGTCATAATAAGCCATTCTAATGTTCTAGATCACCGAATCGGTCAATCGTTCGCTAGGAATGAGCTACAATGTCATAATAAGCCATTCTGATGTTCTAGATCACCGAATTGGTCAATCATTCGCTAAGAATGAGCTACAATGTCATAACAAGTCATTCTAATGTTCTAGATCACTGAACTGGTCAATCATTTGCTAAGAATGAGCTACAATCTCATAAACAGCCATTCTAAAGTTCTCGATTGCCGAATTTATAAATCGTTCGCTAAGAATGAGCTACAATGTCATAATAAGCCATTCTTTGGTTCTCGATCATCGAATTGGTCAACTGTTCACTAAGAATGAGCTATAATGTCATAATAAGCCATTTTGAGGTTCCAGATTACTGAATCGGTCAATCATTCACTAACAATGAGCTACAATCTCATAACAAGCCGTTTTGAAGTTTCAGATCGTCGAATCGGTCAATCATTCGCTAAGAATGAGCTATAATCTCATAACAAGCCATTCTGAAGTTCTAGATCACTGAATCGATCAATTGTTCACTCAGAATGAACTACAATGTCATAATAAGCCATTCTGAAGTTCTAGATTGCTGAATCGGTCAATCGTTTGCTAAGAATGAGCTACAATGTCATAATAAAAAAATTTGAAATTATAGATGATGAGAATCATCTACAATTGGATAACAAACCATTCTAAGTTTTTAGATCACCAAATCGGTCAACTGTTCGATGGGAATGAGTTACAGTGGCACAACAAATCATTTTGAGGTTCTAGATCATCGAATCGGTCAACTACTCGATGAGAATAAGCTAGAATCGCATAACAAGTTATTCTGAGGATCTACGTCACTGAATCGGCCAACCATTCGATGAGAGTCAACTACAATCACATAACAAGAATTTCTAAGTTTCTAGATTGCTAAATCGGTCAACCGTTCGATGAGAATCAACTACAATTGCAGAACAAGCCATTCTAAGTTTCTAAATCGCTAAATTGGTTAAGGGTTCAATGAGAATCTACTACAACTGCATAACAAGTTGTTTTGAGTTTCTAGATCACCGAATCAGTCAACCGTTTGATGTGAATCAGCTAGAATTGCATAATAAGTCATTCTAAGGTTCTAGATCACCAAATTGGCCAACTGTTTGATGAGAATCAGTTGCAATCGCATAACAAACCATTCTAAGTTTCTATATTGCTGAATCGGTTAACTATTCAAATAGAATCAACTATAATCCCATAACAAGTCATTCTGAGGTTCTAGATTGCTGAATCGGTCATCTGTTTGATGAGAATCATCTATAATCATATAATAAGTCATTCGGAGGTTCTAGATAATCAAATCGATCAACCGTTCGATGAGAATGAGTTAAAATCACATAATAAGATATTGTGAAGTTCTAGATCGCCGAATCAGTCAACCATTTAATGAGAATCAGTTACAATCATATAACAAAGCCATTATAAGTTTCTAGATCACTGAATCGGTCGATCGTTCAATCATTATTGACTAGAATCGCATAACAAGCTATTTTAAGTTTCTAGATCACCGAATTGGTCAACCATTCAATGAGAATTAGCTACAATCACATAAGTTATTATGAGGTTCTAGATCATCGAATCAGTCAACCGTTCGATG
This sequence comes from Chamaecyparis obtusa, assembly GCA_027943335.1. Lineage (NCBI taxonomy): Eukaryota > Viridiplantae > Streptophyta > Pinopsida > Cupressales > Cupressaceae > Chamaecyparis > Chamaecyparis obtusa. The sequence goes on from BSBK01002032.1 coordinate 2,013,914, forward strand.
AGAATCAACTATAATTGCGCAACAAGTCATTCTGAGGTTCTAGATTGTCGAATCGGTCAACCGTTCGATGAAAATTAGCTAGAATCACATAATTAGTCATTTTGAGGTTCTAGATCACCGATTCGGTCAACCGTTCGATTAGAATTAGTTACAATTGTATAACAAGCCATTCTAGGTTTCTAGATCACTAAATCAGTCAACCATTTGATGATAATCGACTATAATCACATAACAAGTTATTTTAAGTTTCTAGATCACCGAATCGGTCAACCGCTCAATGAGAATCAACTACAATCGCAAAATAAGTAATTTTTAAGTTCTAGATCGTCGATTCGATCAACCGTTCAAAGAGAATCAACTAGAATGGCATAACAAGTCATTCTGAGGTTCTAGATCGCTAAATTAGTCAACCATTCGATGAGAATCAACTGCATTCGCATAACAAGTCATTTTGAGGTTTTAGATCGCCGAATCGGTCAACTGTTCGATGATAATCATCTACAATCACATAACAAGCCCTTCTAAGTTTCTAGATCGCCGAATCAGTAAATTGTTTGATGAGAATCAGCTACAGTGGTACAATGAGTCATTTTGAAGTTCTAGATCATCGAATCAGTCAACCTTACGATGAGAATAAACTAGAATCGCATAAGTCATTCTGAGGTTCTACATCATCGAATCGGTCAACCATTCAATGAGAGTCAGCTACAATCACATAACAAGCCATTCTAAGTTTCTAGATCGCTAAATCGGTCAACCATTCATGGAGAATCAACTACAATCTCATAACAAGCTATTTTGAGTTTCTAGATCACGGAATCGGTCAATAATTCGATGAGAATAATCTACAATTGTATAACAAGCCATTCTAAGTTTCTAATTTGCTAAATCATTCAACCATTCTATGAGAATGTACTACAATCACATAACAAGCTATTTTGAGTTTCTAGATTGCCGAATTGGTCAACCTTTCAATGAGAATCAACTAGAATTGCATAATAAGTCATTCTGAGGTTTTAGATCACCGAATTGGTCAACTGCTCGATGAGAATCAATTACAATCACATAACAAGCCATTCTATGTTTCTAGATTACTGAATCAGTCAACTATTCGATTAGAATCAACTATAATGCATAACAAGTCATTCTGAGGTTCTAGATTGCCAAATTGGTCATCTGTTTGATGAGAATCATGAATAATCACATAACAAGTCATTCTGAGGTTCTAGATAGTCAAATCGATCAACCGTTCGATGAGAATCAGTTACAATCGCATAATATGCCATTGTGAAGTTCTAGATCTCCAAATCTGTCAACTATTCGATGAGAATTAGTTACAATCACATAACAAGCCATTCCAAGTTTCTAGATCACTGAATTGGTCAATTGTTCGATCATAATCGACTACAATTGCATAATAAGTTGTTTTAAGATTCTAGATCACCGAATCGGTCAACCGTTCGATGAGAATTAGATACAATCACACAACAAGTCATTGTGAGGTACTACATCATTGAATCAGTCGACTGTTTGATGATAATCAACTAGAATCGCATAACAGGTCATTCTAAGGTTCTAGATCACCGAATCAGTCATTTGTTTGATGAAAATCAGCTACAATCACATAACAAGTCATTTTGACATTCTAGATCATCGAATCGGTCAACCGTTCGATGAGAATCAACTATTATCACACAACAAGTCATTCTGAGGTTCTAGATTGTCGAATCGGTTACAATCGCATAACAAGTCATTCTATGTTTCTAGATTGCTGAATTGGTCAACTGTTTGATGAGAATTAGGTACAATTGCATAACAAGTCATTATGAGGTTCTAGATCGTTGAATCGGTCGACCGTTCAATGTTAATCAACTAGAATAACATAACAAGTCATTCTGAGGTTCTAGATCACCGAATCAGTTAATTGTTCGATGAGAATCAACTACAATCACATAACAAGTCATTTTGACATTCTAGATCACCGAATAGGTCAACCGTTCGATGAGAATCAGCTACAATCCCAAAAAAGTCATTATGAGGATCTAGATTGTCAAATCGGTTACAATCGCATAACAAGTCATTCTAGGTTTCTAGATCACTAAATCGGTCAACTATACAATGAGAATCTACTATAATCGCATAATAAGTTGTTTTAAGATTCTAGATCATTGAATCGGTCAACCGTTTGATGAGAATTAGCTACAATCACACAATAAGTAATTTTTAAGTTCTAGATCATCGAATCGAACAACCGTTCAATGAGAATCAACTAGAATCACATAACAAGTCATTATGAGATTCTAGATTGCCGAATCAGTCAATCGTTTGATGAGAATCAGCCACAATCACATAACAAGTCATTCTAAGGATCTAGATCTTTGAATCAGTCAACTGTTAGATGAGAATCAATTACAATCATGTAACTTGTCATTCTGAGCTTAGAAATCACCAAATCGGTCAACTGTTTGATAAGAATCAACTAAAATCATGTAACAAGCCATTCTGAGCTTACAAATACATGAATATGTTAACCGTTCGATGATAATCAGCTACAATAACGTAAAAAGCCATTCTGAGCTTACAAATCACCGAATCGGTCAACCGTTCGATGAGAATAAACTACAATCACGTAAAATAAGCCATTCTGAGCTTACAAATCATGGAATTGGCCAATTGTTCGATGACAATCAATTACAATCACGTAACAAGCCATTCTCAGCTTACAAATAATTGAATCGGTCAACCATTCGATTAGAATCAATAACAGTCACATAACAAGCCATTCTGAGCTTACAAATCACCGAATAGTTCAACCGTTCGATGAGAATCATCTACAATCACGTAAAAAGTCATTCTAAACTTACAAATCACCTAATAAGTCAACCGTTCAATGAGAATCATCTACAATCATGTAACAAGCCATTCTGAGCTTACAAATCACCGAATCGATCAACCGTTCGATTAAAATCAATAACAAGTCATTTTGAGCTTACAAATCACCAAATCATTCAACTGTTGGATGAGAATCAGCTACAATCACCGAAGCAGTCAACCGTTCAATTATAATCAATTACAATCACATAACAAGCCATTCTGAACTTACAAATCACCGAATCAGTCAACCGTTCGATGAGAATCAATTAATATCATGTAACAAGCCATTCTGAGCTTAGAAATCATCGAATCGATCAATTGTTCGATAAGAATTAGCTACAATCATGTAACAAGCCATTCTGAACTTACAAATCAATGAAGTGGTCAACCGTTCAATTATAATCAATTACAATCAACTAATAAGGCATTCTGAGCTTACAAATCATCGAATCGGTTAACCGTTCGATGAGAATCAATTACAATCACGTAACAAGCTATTCTGAGCTTAGAAATCACCGAATCGGTCAAGCGTTCGATAAGAATTAGCTACAATCATAGCACAAGCCATTCTGAGCATATAGATCACCGAAGTTGTCAACCGTTCGATGAGAATCAGCTACAATCACTTAAAAAGCCATTCTGAGCTCACAAATCACCGACTCAGTCAACCATTCAATGAGAATCAATTACAATCACGTAATAAGTGATTTTGATCTTACAAATCACCGAATCGGTCAACTGTTCGATGAGAATAAGCTATAATTACGTAACAATCCATTCTAAGCTTATAACTCACCGAATCGGTCAATCGTTCGATGAGAATCAACTACAATCATGTAACAGATCATTCTGAGCTTACAAATAACTGAATCGGTCAACCATTCAATGACAATCAATTAGAATCACATAACAAGCCATTCTAAACTTACAAATCACCGAATCTGTTAATTGTTCGATTAAAATCAATAAAAATCACATAACAAGCCATTCTGAACTTACAAATCACTGAATCATTCAACCGTTCGATGAGAATAAGCTACAATCACGTAACAAGTCATTTTGAACTTACAAATCACCAAATCGGTCAACCGTTCAATGAGAATCAGCTACAATCAGGTAACAAGCTATTATGAGCTTACAAATCACCGAATCGGTCAACCATTTGATTAGTATCAATAACAATCACATAAGAAGCCATTATGTGCTTACAAATTGCTGAATCCTTCAACCGTTGGATGAGAATCAACTACAATCACGTAACAAGCCATTCTGAGCTTACAAATCACCGAACCAGTCAACCATTTGATGAAAATTAGTTACAATCATGTAACAAGCCATTTTGAGCTTACAAATCACTAGATCGGTCAACCGTTCAATGAGAATCAATTACAATCACGTAACAAGCAATTTTGAGCTTACAAATCATCGAATTGGTCAACCGTTCGATGAGAATCAACTACAATTATGTAGTAAGACATTCTGAGCTTACAAATCACCGAATCGGTCAACCGTTCGATGAGAATAAACTACAATCATGTAACAAGCCATTTTGAGCTTACAAATCACCGAATCGGTCAACCGTTCGATGACAATCAATTACAATCATGTAACAAGCCATTTTGAGCTTATTGTAATTTATTCTCACCGAACATTTGACCACTTCGGTGATTTGTAAACTCAGAATGACTTGTTACATGATTGTAGCTTATTCTCATCGAATGTTTGACCGATTCGGTCATTTGTAAGCTTAGAATGGCTTGTTATGTGATTGTTATTGATTCTAATCAAACGGTTAACCGATTTGATGATTTGTAAGCTCATAGTGGCTTGTTATGTGATTGTTATTGATTCTAATCGAATGGTTGACTAGTTCGGTTATTTGTAAGCTTAGAATGGCTTGTTACATGATTGTAGCAGATTCTCATTGAACAGTTGACCGATTCGATGATTTGTAAGTTAAGATTAGCTTGTTACATGATTTTAGTTTATTCTCATCGAACGGTTGAAGGATTCAGTGATTTGTAAGCTCTGAATGGCTTCTTATGTGATTGTTATTGATTCTAATCAAATGGTTGACTGATTCGGTTATTTGTAAGCTTAGAATGGCTTGTTATATGATTATAGTTGATTCTCATTGAACAGTTGACCGATTCGGTGATTTGTAAGTTCAAATTAGCTTGTTACATGATTCTAGCTTATTCTCATCGAACAGTTGACCGATTCGGTGATTTGTAAGTTTAGAATGACTTGTTACTTGATTATTATTGATTCTAATCGAACAGTTGACAAATTCAGTGATTTGTAAGTTCAGAATGGCATGTTATGTGATTGTAATTGATTGTCATCGAACGGTTGACCGCTTTGGTGATTTTTAAGCTTAGAATGGCTTGTTACGTGATTGTAATTGATTATCATTTAACGGTTGACCGATTCGGTGATTTGTATGCTCAGAATGGCTTGTTACATGATTGTAGTTGATTCTCATCCAACGGTTGAAAGATTCGGTGATATGTAAGCTCAAAATGGCTTGTTATGTGATTGTTATTGATTCTAATTGAACGGTTGACCAATTCGGTGATTTGTAAGCTCAGAATGGCTTGTTATGTGAGTGTAATTGATTATAATTAAATGATTGATCGCTTCAGTGATTTATAAGTTCAGAATGGATTGTTACGTGATTGTAGATGATTCTCATCCAACAGTTGAATGATTCGGTGATTTGTAACCTCATAATGGCTTATTATATGATTGTTATTGATTCTATTCGAACAGTTGACCGATTCGGTGATTTGTAAGCTCAAAATGGCTTGTTACATGATTGTAGCTTATTCTCATTGAACACTTAACTGATTCAGTGATTTGTAAGTTTAGAATAGCTTGTTACATGATTGTAGCTCATTCTCATCAAACGGTTGAACGATTCAGTGATTTCTAAGCTTAGAATGGCTTATTATGTGATTGTAATTGATTCTCATCGAACGGTTGACCGCTTCGGTGATTTGTAAGCTCAGAATGGCTTGCTACATGATTGTAGCTTATTCTCATTGAACGTTTGACGGATTCGGTCATTTGTAAGCTCAGAATGGCTTGTTATGTGATTATTATTGATTCTAATCAAACGGTTGATCGATTCGGTGATTTCTTAGCTCAACATGGCTTTTTACGTGATTGTAGTTGATTCTCATTGAACAGTTGACAGATTTGGTGATTTGTAAGTTCAAAATGGCTTGTTACGTTATTGTAGCTAATTTTTATCGAACAGTTGACCAGTTCGATGATTTCTAAGTTCAGAATGGCTTGTTACGTGATTGTAATTCTTTCTCATCGAACAGTTGACCGATTTGGTGATTTGTAAGCTCAGAATGGCTTGTTATGTGATTGTAATTGATTATAATTGAACGATTGACCGCTTTGGTGATTTGTAAGTTCAGAATGGCTTGTTACGTGATTCTAGTTGATTCTCATCCAACGGTTGAACGATTCAGCGATTTGTAAGCTCAGAATGGTTTGTTATGTGATTGTTATTGATTCTAATCAAACGGTTGACTGATTCAGTGATTTGTAAGCTCAAAATGGCTTGTATCATGATTGTAGTTGATTCTCATTGGACAGTTCACCGATTCGGTGATTTGTAAGTTTAGAATTGCTTGTTACGTGATTGTAGCTAATTCTCATCGAATGGTTGAACGATTCGGTGATTTTTAAGCTCAGAATGGGTTGTTATGTGATTGTTATAGACTCTAATCGAATGGTTGACCTATTCGATGATTTATAAGCTCAGAATGGCTTGTTACATGATTGTAAATTCTCATCAAACGGTTGAATGATTCAGTGATTTCTAAGCTTAGAATGGCTTATTATGTGATTGTAATTGATTCTCATCGAACGGTTGATCGCTTCGGTGATTTGTAAGCTCAACATGGCTTGTTATATGATTGTAGCTTATTCTCATCCAACGTTTGACCAATTCGATCATTTGTAAGCTCAAAATGGCTTGTTATGTGATTGTTATTGATTCTAATCGAACGATTGATTGATTCGGTGATTTCTTAGCTCAAAATAGCTTTTTACGTGATTGTAGCTGATTCTCATCGAACGGTTGACAGATTTGGTGATTTGTAAGCTCAGAATGACTTGTTACGTTATTGTAATTGATTTTTATCGAACGGTTGACCAGTTTGATGATTTCTAAGTTCATAATGGCTTGTTACGTGATTGTAATTCATTCTCATCGACGGTTAACCAATTCGATAATTTGTAAGCTCAGAATGGCTTGTTATGTGATTGTAATTGATTATAATTGAACGGTTGACCGCTTGGATGATTTGTAAGTTCAGAATGGCTTGTTACATTCTAGCTGATTCTCATCCAACGGTTGAACGATTCAGTGATTTGTAAGCTCAGAATGGCTTGTTACGTGATTGTTATTGATTCTAATTGAACAGTTGACCAATTCGATGATTTATAAGCTCAGAATGGCTTGTTATGTGATTGTAATTGATTGTCATCGAACCATTGAGTGATTCGGTGATTTGTAAGCTTAGAATGGCTTGTTACATGATTGTAGTTTATTCTCATTGAACGGTTGACCAATTTGGTGATTTGTAAGCTCAAAATCGCTTGTTGCGTGATTGTAGTTGATTCTCATTGAATGGTTGACCAATTCGATGATTTGTAAGCTCAAAATCACTTGTTGCGTGATTGTAATTGATTCTCATTGAACGGTTGACTGATCCAGTGATTTGTAAGCTTAGAATGGCTTGTTACATGATTGTAACTGATTATTATCAAACTGTTGACCGATTCAGTAATTTGTAAGCTCATAATGGCTTGTTATGTCATTGTAATTGATTCTCATCGAACGGTTGACAGATTCAGTGATTTGTAAGCTCAAAATAGCTTGTTATATGATTGTAATTGATTATAATTGAACGGTTGAACCCTTCGATGATTTGTAAGTTCAAAATGGCTTGTTATGTGATTGTCTCTTATTCTCCTTGAACGGTTAAAGGATTTGGTGATTTGTAAGCTCATAATGGCTTGTTATGTGATTGTTATTGATTCTAATCGAACGGTTGACTGATTCAGTGATTTATAAGCTCAGAATAGATTGCTACGTGATTGTAATTGATTATCATCAAACGGTTGACCGATTCGGTGATTTGTAAGCTCAGAATGGCTTGTTACGTGATTGTGACTAATTGTCAACAATTGGTTGACTGATTCGATGATTTGTATGCTCAGAATGGCTTGTTACGTGATTGTAGTTTATTCTCATCGAACGATTGACCGATTCGATGATTTCAAAGCTCAGAATGGCTTGTTACGTAATTGTAGCTGATTCTCATCGATTGGTTGACCGATTCGATGATTTGTAAGCTTAAAATTGTTTGTTACTTGATTGTAATTGATTCTCATTAAACGGTTGACTGATATAGTGATTTGTAAGCTCAGAATGACTTGTTATGTGATTGTAATTGATTATAATTGAACGATTGACCACTTTGGTGATTTGTAAGTTCAAAATGGCTCATTACGTGATTGTAGCTTATTCTCATCCAATAGTTGAATGATTCGGTGATTTGTTAGCTCATAATGGCTTGTTATGTGATTGTTATTGATTCTAATCGAACATTGACCGATTTGGTTATTTGTAAGCTCAGAATGGCTTTTTACATGATTGTAATTGATTGTCATCGAACAGTTCATGGATTCGGTGATTTGTAAGCTCAGAATGGCTTGTTACGTGATTATATTTTAATTTCATCGAACAGTTGACCGATTCGATGATTTGTAAGCTCAAAATGGCTTGTTACGTAATTGTAGCTAATTCTCATGAAACAGTTGACTGATTCAGTAATTTGTAAGCTCCAAATCACTTGTTACGTGATTGTAACTGATTGTCATCAAATGATCCAATTCGATGATTTGTAAGCTCAGAATGGCTTGTTACGTGATTGTAGTTGATTCTCATCGAATGGTTTACCTATTCAAGGATTTGTAAGCTCATAATGGCTTGTTATGTGATTGTAATTGATTCTCATCGAACGGTTCACCGCTTCGGTGAGTTGTAAGCTCATAATAGCTTGTTATGTGATAGTTATTGATTCTAATCGAACGGTTGACCGATTCGTTCGATTTGAAAGCTCATAATAGCTTGTTACATGATTGTAGCTGATTCTCATTGATCGGTTGACCAATTCAGTGATTTGTAAGTTCAGAATGATTTGTTACGTGATTGTAGTTGATTCTCATCGAACGGTTGAACGATTCGGTGATTTGTAACCTCAGAGTGGCTTGTTGTGTGATTGTTATTGATTCTAATCAAACAGTTGACCGATTAGGTGATTTGTAAGCTCAAAATAGCTTGTTACATGATTGTAATTGATTGTCATCGAACGGTTGACCGATTCGGTGATTTTTTAGCTCAAAATCATTTGTTACGTGATTGTAATTGATTCTCATTGCACGGTTGACTGATCTAGTGATTTGTAAGCTCAGAGTGGCTTGTTACGTGATTGTAACTGATTGTCATCAAATGATTGACCGATTCAGTGATTTGTAAGCTCAAAATGGGTTGTTACATGATTGTAGATGATTCTCATCGAATGGTTGAGCTATTTAGTGATTTGTAAGCTCAGAATGACTTGTTATGTGATTGTAATTGATTCTCATCGAACGGTTGACCGCTTTGATGATTTGTAAGCTCAGAATGACTTGTTACTTGATTGTAGCTTATTCTCATCGAATGTTTGACCAATTCGGTCATTTGTAAGCTTAGAATGGCTTGTTATGTGATTGTTATTGATTCTAATCAAACGGTTGACCGATTTGGTGATTTGTAAGATCAGAGTAGCTTTTTACGTGATTGCAGCTGATTCTCATCAAACGGTTAACAAATTCGGTGATTTATAACCTCAGAATGGCTTGCTACATGATTATAGCTGATTCTCATCGAACGTTTGACCGATTCGGTCATTTGTAAGCTCAGAATGGCTTTTTACGTGATTATAGCTTATTCTCATCGAACAGTTGACAGATTCAGTGATTTGTAAGCTCATAATGATTTGTTACATGATTGTAGCTGATTCTCATCGAACAGTTGACCGATTCGGTCATTTGTAAGCTCAGAATGGCTTGTTACGTGATTGTAATTGATTGTCATTGAACGGTTGACCGATTCAGTGATTTGTAAGCTCAGAATGGCTTGTTACATGATTGTAGTTGATTCTTATCAAACAGTTGACCAATTCTGTGATCTTTAAGCTCAGAATGGCTTGTTACGTGATTGTAATTGATTCTCATCGAAGGGTTGACCGATTCAATGATTTGTAAGTTCAAAATGGCTTCTTATGTGATTATAATTGATTATAATTGAACGGTTGACCGCTTCGATGATTTGTATGTTCAAAATGGCTTGTTATGTGATTGTCGCTGATTCTCATCCAACGATTGAATGATTCGACAATTTGCATGCTTAGAATGGCTTGTTATGTGATTGTTAATTATTCAAATCGAACGTTGACCGATTCGGTGATTTGTAAGCTCAAAATGACTTGTTGCATGATTATCATCGAACGGTTGACCGATTCGATGATTTGTAAGCTCAGAATGGCTTGTCACGTGATTGTAGTTTATTCTCATCGAACGGTTAATTGATTCGGTGATTTGTAAGCACAAAATGGTTTGTTACATAATTCTAGCTGATTCTCATCAAACGGTTGACCGATTTGGTAATTTGTAAGCTCAAAATTGCTTGTTACGTGATTGTAATTGATTCTCATTGAACGGTTGACCGATCTAATGATTTTTAAGCTCATAATGGCTTGTTACATGATTGTAACTAATTGTCATCAAACGGTTCACTAATTTAGTGATTTATAAGATCAGAATAGCTTGTTACGTGATTGTAACTAATTCTCATCAAATGGTTGTCCTATTCGGTAATTTTTAAGCTCAGAATGGCTTGTTATGTGATTGTAATTGATGCTCATCGAACGGTTGACAACTTTGGTGATTTTTAATCTAAGAATGGCTTATTACATGATTGTAGCTTATTCTCATTGAACGTTTGACCGATTCGGTCATTTGTAAGCTCGAAATGACTTGTTATGCGATTGTTATTGATTTTAATCGAACGGTTGACCGATTTGGTGATTTGTAAGCTCAGAATGACTTTTTACGTGATTGTAGTTGATTGTCATCTAACGGTTAACAGATTCGGTGATTTGTAAGTTTAGAATGACTTGTTATGTGATTGTAGTTGATTCTCATTGAACGGTTGACAGATTCGGTGATTTGTAAGCTTAGAATGGCTTGTTATGTGATTGTAGTTGATTCTTATTGAATGGTTGACCGATTCGGTGATTTCTAATCTCAGAATGGCTTGTTACGTTATTGTTGTTTATTCTTGTCGAACGGTTAACCGATTCGGTGATTTGTAAACTCAAAATCACTTGTTACATGATTGTAATTGATTCTCATTGAACGGTTAACCGTTTCAATGACTTGTAAGCTCAAAATAGCTTGTTACGTGATTGTAATTGATTGTCATCAAACAGTTGACCGATTCAGTAATTTGTAAGCTCAGAATGGCTTGTTATGTGATTGTAGCTGATTCTTACCAAATGGTTAACCTATTCGGTGATTTGTAAGCTCAGAATGGCTTGTTATGTGATTGTAATTGAGTCTCATCAAATAGTTGATTCTCATCGAACGTTTCACCGATTCAGTCATTTGTAAGCTCAGAAAGGCTTGTTATGTAATTGTTATTGATTCTAATCGAACGGTTGACTGATTCGATGATTTGTAAGCTCAGAATGGCTTTTTACGTGCTTGTAGCTGATTCTCATCGAACTGTTGATAGATTTAGTGATTTATAAGCTCAGAATGGTTTGTTACATGATTGTAGCTGATTCTTATCGAACGGTTGACCGATTCAGTGATTTTTAAGCTCAAAATGGCTTGTTACAAGAAGGTAATTGCTTCTCATCAAACGATTGACCGATTTGGTGATTTGTAGTCCCAGAATGGCTTGTTATGTGATTGTAATTGATTATAATTGAACGGTTGACCGCTTCGATAATTTATAAGTTCAAAATAGTTTGTTATGTGATTGTAGCTAATTCTCATCCAAGGGTTGAACAATTCGGTGATTTGTAAGCTCATAATGGCTTGTTATGTGATTGTTATTGATTCTAATCGAACAGTTGACCGATTCGGTGATTTGTAAGCTCGGAATGACTTGTTACATGATTGTAGCTAATTCTCATTGAACGGTTGACCGATTCGGTGATTTGTAAGTTCAGAATGGCTTTTACGTGATTGTAGCTGATTCTCATTGAACGGTTGAACAATTCGGTGATCTGTAAGCTTAGAATGGCTTGTTACATGATTGTCATCGAACGGTTGACCGATTCGATGATTTGTAAGCTTAGAATGGCTTGTTACGTGATTGTAGTTTATTCCCATCAAATGGTTGACCGATTTGGTGATTTGTAAGCTCAAAATAGCTTGTTACATAATTGTAGATGATTCTCATCGAACGGTTGACCGATTCGGTGATTTGTAAGCTCAAAATCGCTTGTTACGTGATTGTAATTGATTCTCATTAAACAGTTGGCCGATCCAGTGATTTGTAAGCTCAGAAAGGCTTGTTACATGGTTGTAACTGATTGTAATCAAATGGTTGACCGGTTCGGTGATTTGTAAGCTCATAATGGCTTGTTACATGATTGTAGCTGATTCTTATTGAATGGTTGACCTATTCGGTGATTTGTAAGCTTAGAATGGCTTGTTATGTGATTGTAATTGATTCTCATCGAATGGTTGACCGCTTTGGTGATATGTAAGCTCAAAATAGCCTGTTACATGATTGTAGCTTATTCTCATTGAATGTTTGACCGATTCGGTCATTTGTAAGCTCAGAATGACTTGTTATGTGATTGTTATTGATTCTAATTGAATGGTTGATTGATTCGGTGATTTGTAAGCTCAAAATAGCTATTTACGTGATTGTAATTGATTATCATCGAATGGTTGACCGATTCGGTGATTTGTAAGCTCAGAATGGCTTGTTACATGATTGTAGTTTATTCTCATCGAACGGTTGACCGATTCAGTGATTTGTAAGCCTAGAATGGCTTGTTACGTAATTGTAGTTGATTCTCATTGAACAGTTGACCAATTCGGTAATTTGCGAGCTGAAAATTGCTTGTTATGTGATTGTAATTGATTCTCATTGAACAGTTGACCAATCTAGTGATTTGTAAGCTTAGAATGGCTTGTTATGTGATTGTAATTGAACGGTTGACCGATTCAGTGATTTATAAGCTCAGAATGGCTTTTTATGTGATTTTAATTGATTATAATCGAACACTTGACCGCTTCGGTGATTTGTAAGTTCAGAATGGCTTGTTACGTTATTATAGCTGATTCTAATCCAACGGTTGAACGATTCTCATCTTAGGGTTGAACGATTCAATGATTTGTAAGCTCAGAATGGCTTGTTATGTGATTGTTATTGATTCTAATCGAACGATTAACCGATTCGGTGATTTATAAGGTTAGAAGGGCTTGTTACATGATTGTAGGTGATTCTCACTAAATGGTTGACCGATCCAATGACTTGTAAGGTTAGAATGGCTTGTTACGTGATTGTAACTGATTGTCATCAAACGGTTGACCAGTTCGATGATTTGTAAGCTCAGAATGGCTTGTTACTTGTTTGTAGCTTATTCTCATCAAACATTTGACTGATTCGGTCATTTGTAAGCTCAGAAAGGCTTGTAATGTAATTGTTATTGATTCTAATCGAATAGTTGACTGATTTGGTCAGTTGTAAGCTCAAAATGGCTTTTTACGTGATTATAGCGGATTCCCATCAAACGATTGACAGATTCAGTGATTTATAAGCTCAGAATGACTTGTTACGTGATTGTAGCTGATTCTTATTGAACGGTTGACCGATTCACTGATTTTTAAGCTCAGAATGGCTTGTTACATGATTGTAATTGATTCTCATTGAATGGTTGACCGATTCGGTGATTTTTATGCCCAGAGTGGCTTGTTATGTGATTCTAATTGATTATAATTGAACAGTTGACTGCTTTGGTGATTTGTAAGTTCATAATCGCTTGTTACATGATTGTAGTTGATTCTCATCCAAGGGTTGAATAATTCAATGATTTGTAAGCTTAGAATGACTTGTTATGTGATTGTTATTGATTCTAATCGAACGGTTGACCAATTCGGTGATTTGTAAGCTCAGAATGGCTTGTTACATGATTGTAGTTGATGGCTTTTACGTGATTGTAGCTTATTCTCATCGAATGGTTAATGATTCAGTGATTTGTTAGCTCAAAATGGCTTGTTATGTGATTGTTATTGATTCTAATCGAACGGTTGACCTCTTCGGTCATTTGTAAGCTCAGAATGGCTTGTTATGTGATTGTTATTGATTCTAATTGAACGGTTGACCAATTCGGTGATTTGTAAGCTCAGAATGGCTTTTTACGTGATTGTAGCTAATGGCTTTTATGTGATTGTAGCTGATTCTCATCGAACGATTAAATGATTCAGTGATTTGTTAGCTCAAAATGGCTTGTTATGTGATTGTTATTGATTCTAATTGAATGGTTGAGCGATTTGGTGATTTGTAAGCTCAGAATGGCTTGTTCTGTGATTGTAGTTTATTCTCATCGAACGGTTGACCGATTTGGTGATTTCTAAGCTCAAAATGGCTTGTTACGTAATTGTAGCTGATTCTCATTGATCGATTGACAGATTCGATGATTTGTAAGCTCAAAATTGCTTGTTACGTGATTGTAATTGATTCTCATTAAACGGTTGACCGATCTAGTGATTTGTAAGCTCAAAATGACTTGTTATGAGATTGTAATTGATTATAATTGAATGGTTGACCACTTTCATGATTTGTAAGTTCAGAATGGCTCATTACGTGATTGTAGCTTATTCTCATCTAACAGTTGAACGATTCAGTGATTTGTTAGCTCATAATGGCTTGTTATGTGATTGTTATTGATTCTAATCGAACGTTGACCAATTCGGTGATTTGTAAGCTCATAATAGCTTATTTCGTGATTGTAATTGAGATCACTAAATCTGTTATGCGATTGTAGTTGATTCTCATCGAACAGTTGACCAATTCAACAATCTAGAAACTTAGAATAGCTTTTTATGTGATTGTAGCTGATTCTCATTGAACGGTTGATTGATTCCGTGATCTAGAAACTCAAAACAACTTGTTATGCTATTATAGTCGATTCTAATCGAATGATTGACTAATTCAGCGATCTAAAAACTAAGAATGGCTTGTTATATGATTGTACATGATTCTCATCGAACAGTTGACCAATTCGACAATTAAGAACCTCAGAATGACTTGTTATGCAATTGTAGCTGATTCTCATCGAACGGTCGATCGATTCGGTCATCTAGAACCTCAAAAATACTTGTAATGCGATTCTAGTTGATTCTCATTGAACAGTTGACTGATTCAATGATCTACAAACTCAAAATGACTTATTGTGCGATTGTAGATGATTCTCATCAAACGATTGACCGATTGACCGATCTAGAAACTTAAAATACCTTGATATATGATTCTAGTCAATTCTCATTGAACGGTTGATTAATTTAGTGATCTAAATACCTAGAATGACTTGTTATATGATTGTAACTGATTCTCATCAAACGGTTGACCGATTTGGCAGTCTAAAACCTTAGAAAGACTTATTGTGCGATTCTAGCTAATTCTCATTAAACAACTGACCAATTCAATGATCTAGAACCTCAGAATGACTTGTTGTGCGATTGTAGAAAATTCTCATCGAATGGTTGACCATTTCGGTAATCTAGAAAGTTAAAACATCTTGTTATGCGATTTTAGTCAATTCTCATCGAACCGTTGATCTATTTAGCAATCTAGAAACTTAGAATGGCTTATATGTGACTGTAGTTAATTCTCATCGAATGGTTGACCGATTCTGTGATTTAAAAACTTAAAATAGCTTGTTATGTGTTTGTAGTCGATTCTCATCGAACAGTTGACCGATTCAGTGATCTAGAAAATTAGAATGAATTGTTATGTGATTGTAGATGATAATCATCAAACGGTTGACCAATTCGGCGATCTACAACCTTAGAATGACTTGTTATGCAAATCTAGTTGATTTTCATCGAATAGTTGACCGATTTGATGATCTAGAACCTCAGAATGGCTTGTTGTACGATTGTAGTTGATTCTCATCAAATGGTTGACCGATTCGGCGATCTAGAAACTCAAAATAGCTTGTTATGCGATTATAGTCAATTCTCACTGAACGGTTGACTGATTCAGCATTCCAAAAACTTCTAATGGTTTACTATGCGATTGTAACAGATTCTCATCCAACGGTTGACCAATTTGGTGATCTACAACCTCAGAATGACTTGTTATGCAATTATAGTTGATTCTCATCTAACAATTGACCGATTCAGCGATCTAGAACCGCAGAATGACTTGTTATACAATTGTAGTTGATTCTCCTCAAATAGTTGATAGATTCGGCAATCTAGAAACTCAAAATAGCTTGTTATGTGATTGTAGTCAATTCTCATCGAACGGTTAACTAATTCAGCGATCTAGAAACATAGAATGACATGTTATGCGATTGTAGCTTATTATCATCAAACTATTGATCGATTCAGCAATCTAGAACTTCAGAATAAATTGTTATGCAATTGTAACTAATTCTCATTGAACGGTTGACCTATTCGGCAATCTAGAAACTCAAAACAACTTGTTATGCAATTGTAGTCAATTCTAACAAAATGGTTGACTGATTCAGTGATCTAAAAACTTATAATGACTTGTTATGCAACTGTAGCTTATTCTTATCGAATGGTTGACTGATTCAGCGATCTAGAACCTCAGAATTACTTGTTATGTGATTGTAGCTAATTCTCATCGAACGGTTGATCGATTCGATAATCCAAAAATTTAGAATGGCTTGTTATGTGATTGTAGTTGATTCTCATCAAACGGTTGACCGATTTGGTGATCTAGAACCTCAGAATGACTTGTTATGCGACTCTAGCTGATTCACATCGAACAGTTGACCGATTTGGTGATCTAAAAACTCAATACAACTTATTATGTGATTGTAGTTGATTCTTATTAAATGGTTTACCGATTTAGTTATCTAAAGGCTTAGAATGACCTATTATGCAATTGTAGATGATTCTCATCGAATGATTGACCGATTCAATGAATCTAGAACCTCAAAATGACTTGTTATGCAATTGTAGTTGATTCTCATTAACAAGTTGACTAATTCAGCAATCTAGAAATTCAAAATAGCTTGTTATGCGATTGTAGTTGGTTTTCATCGAACGGTTGACCGATTCATTGATCTAGAACCTCACAATGACTTGTTATGCGATTCTAGTTGATTCTCATCGAATGGTTGACCGATTTGATGATCTAGAACCTTAGAATGACTTGTTATGTGATTCTGGCTAATTCTCATCAAACGGTTGACTAGTTCGATGATCTAAAACCTCAAAAGGACTTGTTGTGCGATTGTAGCTGATTCTTATTGAACGATTGATGGATTGGGCGATCTAGAAACTCAAAATAGCTTGTTATACGATTATAGTCGATTCTCATCAAACGTTTGACTGATTCAATAATCAAGAAACTTAGAATGGCTTGTTAAGCGATTGTAGTTGATTTTGATCGAACCCTTGACTGATTCAACAATCTAAAACTTCAAAATGCCTTGTTATGCAATTGTAGTTGATTCTCATTGAACAATTGACCGATTGAGAAATTTAGAAACTCAAAATAGCTTGTTATGCAATCGTGGTTGATTCTCATCAAACGATTGACTGATTCAGTGATCTAGAACCTCAGAATGACTTGTTATACGATTGTAGATGATTCTCATCAAATGGTTGATGGATTCGGCGATCTAGAACCTCAGAATGACTTGTTATGTAATTCTAGGTTATTCTCATCGAATGGTTGACCGATTTGACATTAAAGAACCTCAGAATGACTTGTTGTGCCATTATAGTTGATTCTCATCGAATGTTTGACTGATTCAGTGATCGAGAAACTCACAATGGCTTGTTAAGCGATTATCGCCTATTGTCATCGAACATTTGACCGATTCAGAAATCTAGAAACTCAAAATAGCTTATTATGCAATTGTAGTCAATTCTCATCAAACAGTTGACCAATTGCGTGATCTAGAAACTTAGAATTGCTTGTTATGCGATTGTAGCCAATTCTCATCAAATGGTTGACCAATTTAGCAATCTAGAAACTGTAGCGATTGTAGTCGATTCTCATCGAATGTTTGACCAATTCAATGATCTAGAACCTCAGAATGACTTGATGTATGATTGTAGCTTGTTCTCATCGAACGGTTGATTGATTCGGTGATCTAGAAACTCAAAATACCTTGTTATGCGATTGTAGTTGATTCTCATCGAATGGTTGACCAATTTAGCAATCTAAAAACTTAGAATGGTTTGTTATATAATTGTAGATGATTCTCATTGAACGGTTGATCGATTTGGTAATCTAGAACCTTAGATTGACTTGTTATACAATTGTAGCTGATTCTCATCGAACAGTTGACTGATTCATTGATCTAGAATCTCAGAATGACTTGTTATATGATTCTTGTTGATTCTCATCAAATGGTTGACTGATTCGATGATCTAGAAGCCCAAAATGACTTCTTGTATGATTATAGTTGATTCTCATTGAATGTTTGACCGATTCAGCAATCTAGTAACTTAAAATAATTTGTTATACGATTGTAGTCGATTCTCATCAAATAGTTGACCGATTCGGTGATCTAGAACCTCAAAATGACTTGTTATGCGATTCTAGTTGATTCTCATCGAATGGTTGACCGATTCAAAGATCTAGAACCTTAGAATGACTTGTTATACGATTGAAACTGATTCTCATCAAACGGTTAATCAATTCATTGATCTAGAAACACAAAATGGAAGGAGATTAATAATAGACTTTAATTTCTATTATTAAGAAACATTTAGTGTTTTTCGATTGAGTTGACCTAGCGATAATCTTAGGATTAATTTTATCATTAATCCGAAATCATCGAAAACATTATTCCCAATGATGTTTTCCTTATTAGCAAAACTTAAGATTAATTTTGTTAATTTTGATAGTTTTGCGATTATCTTAATGAGTGGCCAAGATTAAGTGGCAAAATCCACGATCAAGATTAAGAGGCAAAACAAGTGATCCAGATTCAATCTCATAAAACTCTAGATAAGGGTTGCCACCCCATCGACCAATGAGAAGATGCCACCTCATCAATGGACAAATGAAAATAAAGAAGTGACAACCAATAAAATGGTGCCAACATGGCAACCAATCAGAAGCAAACACCTAACCAACCCAAGAAGAAAGGAGAAAGTGCCACTTGGGCTTACATTAGATGATCTTCTAGAACTACTCTACCCTTTCCCCTCATGTCCTTAGCCAAGGCAATGAACTTGACTATCATGTTGTTGATCTCCTCCATGGGTGGGCAAGGTGCAAACTTAGTCTTCAATTCAACCTTATCCATTATCACTCTTCCTTCTTCCAATTTCCTTTCTTGCTCAACCGAATGATTGTTGGTGTAGTCAATGAGAGTCTGAAGAGATGAGAGAGCCTCAAAGTGTTTTGTTTCTATCCTAGCTCCTCCAAAAGACTCTAACTGTACACCAAGCCTATCTTCATTTACCTCTTCATCCTGTATACCTACAATACCAAAGGCCAACTCGATTGCATGCCTAGTGTCCTCTATCCTGTTAAGAACCATGGGAATGACCCCTGCTATCTACCCTCTAATCTCATCTAACAAATGCATCTTGAAAAGTAAGGCAACATACCATGCCAAAACAAGATCCCTCTCATTCTTTCTAACAACTCTTGCCTCCTCTAATAGCTCAATTGGGGTCTCAATCACTGCCTGCAGCTGGGGTATAGTTGTCTCCTTTATTGGAAGGAAATCCCTCCAAGTATCATCAAATGTGAACATCCTAGTCCTCAATGCTATACAAGCCTGAAATTGCTCCACAAGGTAGGGAAGAAAAGCCAACCCATCCTATATCACCTTCTCAGCCCACTGTCGAGCCTCTTGCCCTGTGAATCTCACATCTTCAACTTCACTAAAGCTACCCTCCGCAATGGCAAGTGTAAGCATAACTGCTCCACCAATCTGCTGTAGGGGTTTACAAATCCCTCTGTATGCTTCCTTCCAATAGTTAATTTCTGTTTCATACTTCTCAATTTTCTCATTAGCTTGGAGCAACCTACCTGTGAGAGAGCGGAGACCCTCATGCAACTCCTCACACTCAACCTGATCCATGGTGGCTCCTATATCATGCTCAACAAAATCAAACTCATCAGGCTGGATATCACCAAGGGCCTTATTCACCTTGGGGATAGCCACCTGCACCCTGCGAGTACCATTCTCACTTCTAATTACTCTTCATAACTTCCCCACCGGAGGTAACTCTGTATCAACTTCAAACTCTTTTAGGTTCATCTCTTCATCTATGGGCACATGACCATCCTTTGGCATAAGGTGAAGTCTCAACCAATTTGGCAAAGTACACCTTCCAAGTTCTAAATTAAGCTCAATGGGTGGGGCATCACCAACTACTCCCCATGTTGGACCTTCAACCCCAATCAATAAATCTTCATCATCATCTCCATCCTCATTATTTTGGTCTTCAGGGTCAGCTTTTGGTTGATTCTCAGTGAGGGGAGAGTAATCAGAGCTAGGAGAATAGCCTCTGGATACATCTGAACTCACCTCCACTACCATCAACCTACCATCATCAATCACCCTTTCTCTGTTTGCCATTGCACTTTCCCTGGAAGGAGCTACACTATGCCTCTTCGATGGAGGCCTCTCATTTTTGATCTCCTTGCCTCTGGCACCACTCACTGCCCTTTTTCTACTATCTCTATCACTGGATCCTCCTAGCTATCCTGTAGATTCTGTTGGAACCTCTTCTAATAATCTCATCTTTTTGTATGTAAGGGGGACACCACTCTGATTCAGGAGATCCATCCTCCTCTCATACCACTGCTTTGTAAACAAATCCACTGGCATCATGACCACATCGAATGGAGGATCATCATCAACCTCCCAATCAATAGAATCAAACTCTATGTTCTTGACTGCTTTGTATTCCTATCTTAATGTCCTTCCATCATCCTCCAATTGGTCTGGAATTCTAAGTCCTCTCCACTTGTACTCCCTCATCATATCTGTTGTAAGTCTAGAGAAGACCCGCTTCCTTATATCATGTTCATCAACTGCATTGGCCCAATAGTCCTCGATGTGAGGCACATGCCAAAATGGATTGCCATAAGCAACCTTTATCTGCCCATGAGGATCAAATCTCTGCCTCGCATGATACAATCCCAAATGATAGTATTCTAACTCTTTATCTGTTGCTGCCAAAGTTGTTGCATTGTGGCAACTATCATTGCCTACTATCATCGAGAGTTGTACCCCATTCAAACCTTTATTTTTCAACATCCTGTCATAATGTTCCAACTGTCTAGCTACTTCCAATAACACAAGTCTATCAGTAGGGTACCTTGGAAGTTTCCTTGGGCAACTAGTACTACCCACTATCCTGATATAAGTAAACTTCTGGAATTGGAAGTACCAATTACCATACTTCTTGATTAACCTCTCAACTTCTACAAATAGCCTCTTGTGGGGCTTCCCCTATAAGATTCTAACTGTCTTCATGGCAAACACATCATAAAATATCTTAAAGTCCTTGGTGTTGTACAAATGTAACTATGGGTAACAAGCATGTACCATGTACTGACCCTTCTCGATACCAACTTGTCCTAATGCCCTCTACCCCACTGGTTGATACATGCCAGCTATCATATAAAAGAGGTAGGACCCCATATTGAACACCTTCTGTCCTACCACCATCCTTAATTGTGTATTTAAGTTCTCACTGATGATAGCCGCCCAATCGAATGAACACCCTCTTGTACTGATGCTTTCCATGAAGTGGAACATCCGAGTATCAAAGAGTCTACCCTGGGGTGTACCCATGATTCTGTTCAACAACACTATAAGATCACCAAACTCTAATTCGAAGTCACCCCGAATCAACTGTGGTAGCTTGACGGGTGGCTTCCTAGGCTCTGCTAACCATTCTCTGTATAATAAGGCAATGTATTGATCTTGTTTCCCATTGTAAATTGCCACTGCTTCATCCCTTGTTACTCTTCTACTGCCCTTGATGTGAGGGATGTTGAATATGCCATAAATTGTTATGTCTCCAATGTTGACAAGAAGCCTCTTGTCACTGTCATAGATAATTGACTTCACTCTGAAATCATAATGACTGGCACACTCCATGATCAGCTCCAGGCAAGGAAGGGTAGGAGGGAAAGCGGTTCCCTGAATGATTCCACTTTTCCGTATCTTCTGGGCTAATTGTGATGTGCCACTAAGTAACCTCTCCCTCATGTGGATCATGTTCACGCTCGATATGTTGGTATCACCAACTTTCTTCAACTTGGAGGGAAAGAGAGACTTAGGAAGCATATCTTTCTTCTCTTTCTTGATCACGTTCGCTTGAGCCATCTTACTAGCACTTCCTTCCGCCATGCTCTTGATTGCCAATCACCTATCACCTGCAAGACAAGAAGAGCATCAAACAAGGAAACATAACATCATGCATAAACTCCAAAAAACAAACATAGCTGATCTAAGACAGCAAGTATATCATTATCAAATCTCTTAAATCAATCATGTTATATAATCGTTAGTAACTAATATCAAATCAATCAACTCCACTGCAACATCTCTTGAATCATCTACAATCAACCACTAAATTTGCTTAAGTGTGGGGACGCAAGGCTACATTCTATAGGTGCAAGCAGTGAGGCATGAAGCAAAGTATGACATGACTGTCGCAAGCTTAGCTCCTAGACAACACCTAGCTACCTCGAGATGAAATGAATGGCTAATCTCCTAAGGAATGGCCCGCACTTGCAATGTCCTTAGCAGCTCTCATACTATGGATAGAATACCACGAGGGAGGGTCTAATGCAACCGCTTCTATTTCATAAGTAGTCATCCGATGAGTAGACATGCTGTATGGCGGAACATATACACTTTGGGGTCCTTAGGCATGACCGGGTAGTTATAACCTCAAACAGTCCTCTATCTTTGAATAATAAATGCAAATGAAGCATTATGAAGTCCTAGGTGATGCCTAACTTGAGATAAACATACAATGGTAAGCCTCAAATGATAACTTATTCAAAATGAGGATACTCTAGCAGCCTCAAGACAATGAGTTGGGGAACCATGAAAGAGGATCTAAGCGACCACTCTTCATCATGGTGCAATCCAACTGCTAATCATCTATAAGCTATGCTCGATCAAAGACAATGAGTTGGGGAACCATAAAAGAGGATCTGAGCGACCACCCTTCATCATGGCACAATCCAACTGCTAATCATCTATGATAAGCACCGAGTATGTCAAACAAATGAATCAAGTATCATGAGAGCCTTATGTATATCGATCCCGAAGGGCGGCCTAATCGACTAGCAACACATATCAGCACCTAAGCAACTAAACAAACGTGCATCCCCAACACTTAAACAAATAATATGAAATGATGAATATACAGATCTGCATTTTAAAATAAACAACGACAGCCCTTAGTTCGGCCAAAATGTCCAATAAAACTCCTCAAATAAAATTATGTGGCATGGCAGCCCTCAATCATCAATGAAATGGCATCCCACATCAAGCATCAAGCCCTTCACCTTGGCAAAATATGCAATGACAAGCCTCGGATCTGCAAGCAAATAAAACATAGCAGCCATCACATAATAGTTAGCAAAATTAAAAAACCCTCAACACCAATAGATCTGCATTTTTAAACATAATTGAGAACATGGACAGCAAGCTAGATCATGAAAGATCATCACCCAACATCAACTAACACCATTATAGCACCGACTTACCCTCATAAAGAAATCACAAGGGTCTGAAATAAAAATCGCAAGCCCTAGCAGCCAACGAAAGATCGCCACAAACTCTCCAAAATGATACCAATGACGCCCTCAACTGGCTATAGATAAAAATCGCAAGGCTGGAGATGAAAGGCAGCCACCAAAATGATGCAAATCACCTCCAAAAAGCATGAATAAAGCCTCCAAGAAAAAATCGCATGGGCTGTATATAAAATCGCAGACCTCCAAAATCGAAAGATAGCAAACTCCAAATGGCCAAAGATTGAAATGAAATGCCAAGGCATTGCTTATATAGGCAAATGAAACCCTCTTGGATGGCCGACTTCCCTCAAATGGATAAATGTTTAATTTTAAATTGCAATGGACAATTATTTAATGTTAAATTTGCAAAAGACAATCATTAAATGCCCAAGGAGACTTGCGAAAATTATAAGGAGCCTACGATTTGGTGTTTTTGGAAAAAAAACAAAACACTTTATGTTGTTCGAAATTCCAATAGCCCCCACAATTCGATTTTTAAAATGGGGCAAGACCAATAAGAAATGAAATAGTCCCCACGATTTGCAAACTCAAAGCACTTACAGCCCCAAAGAAAAAAAAATGATTTCCAAATGATCAATGGGCTGGCCAAAAAAAATGATTTTAAATTTTAAAGCAAAAGGCCCCCCAAAATTTCGAATTTCAAAGGAAGATAGGGCTGGCCAAAACGAAATCCCACAAGGTAAAATGGTGTTAAGTTCAAGGTAACAATAGATCCATGATTTTCGAAAATCAATGGGCTGTCCAAAAAAAATTGAATTGCAAATAGAACCAGCCCCATGCAAATTAAGCTCAAGGATCACAATTATATAAGGCCACACAAGCAATTTAAAATTTCCACACCATAGGCCCTATCCAATTTCGAATTATACAAGCAAGCATGGCCCCAAAACAATTTCGATTTTGTGCAAGATTTTAAGCGATATTTTAAATTAAATTTACTTATTTAATTTAAATTAAATCTAAATTTCATTCCCAAGTTAGCATCTAATTACTTAAATTGCTTGAAATGAAATTCAAATGAAATTCAAATGAAATCAAAATTAAATCCTTTTCAATTTTACCTTTTAAAATCCAATTTTGCAAAATACCAATAAATTTCCCTTTTGACATTCCATTAGCTCAACTTGCCAACCCGTTCATGGTTAGATACATCATTTTATCATCATTGAATCATTGTTTTGAACCAAAATCAAATTCGCCCATCATTCAATTTTACAAACTTTCCAAAAATCATCAAATCCACAAATCTTTTGAAAATTCACCAAGTTAAGCACTTTTACAAATTTTCAAAAATTTCTCTAACGCAAAAATTCAACAATTTTAAATCCTTTATCCAGCCTGAGATTCTGCAAGTCTGACACTTAGCCAATTTCGCCTACCCAAATATATCAATTCTCATCTTAGTTCAATCCATCGTTCCAGCTCTAAGGCAACATTATTATTCTTGGAAAATCAGAGTGTAAGTATGGCGAAAATGAACTTGTTCACCTGAAACTCATCCAAAAATGAACTTCAAGTGAAAATCCACCCTTGTTCAAAACCTATCAGAATTGCCTCAAATTTGGCCCAGAGGCCTGAATTGATATATAAACTGTCTCTCATGCTACTGACTGAGAAAATTGTCCTTACCAACTCGAAAAAAAGGGGGACCCAAAAGAATTTTGGGGTGATGTGTGAAAACCTCACAACACTTATCTCGCCTTGCGATTCGGGTGACTAGGAGTTACGCTCCGTCATCACCCTTGCACATGCTATGAGGACTTTTTCATATTATTGATGCAAGACATTCGAAACAAGCGTCTCTCTATGGCACCTCTTGTTTTAGCAATTAGATATTTGTGAACCAGTTTCATATTGGGAAAGATGGTGGGTATGTTATTTGAAGCTTTTCTGTTAGTGTTTAATCAGTTGAGCACGACATACTGCCAAACACTGCTATTTGTGTGAATCATATCATCTTCATCTCAGATTCTCCAGACATGTTCCTTTCATTATTTCATTCTTTGATGGAATCCATTTTATTGTTAGCATCTTTTGATTGTA
Organism: Chamaecyparis obtusa; assembly: GCA_027943335.1. NCBI lineage: Eukaryota > Viridiplantae > Streptophyta > Pinopsida > Cupressales > Cupressaceae > Chamaecyparis > Chamaecyparis obtusa. The sequence goes on from BSBK01002032.1 coordinate 2,039,943, forward strand.
AGGATCGATCTTCCTTAGTGCATCCATTCTTCAAGTCTCTGTAGTTGTAAATATATTCTATGCTTTTGAGAAAGGGAAATTAAGGCTATGCATCCAAAAGGAATACAGGACTATATGTCCAATCAAAGAATTTATATGTATAATTGTGCATTAAAAAGTAAAGAATCCATTATGTGATTTTGTATCCTATTTGCATTTATATATAGCTAGATCGGCTTGTTTGGTTTGTTTACTCATTTATTAACTCATTAGATGCATCTCCTTAATGAAATTTGAAAAAAATGCATTTGTAGTTAAATTTAAGCAATTTAGAAGTTCCCGATAGGTTCTTGATTCATCTCCGATATTTGCCAATAAATCTTTTTTGCCCTCAGTGATAAGTTGTTGATAACTATATTTTGAACTATGGTCAAGAGTGTGTTATTTTGGGAGAATCAATGAGAAGACTTTAAGCCTTTGAATATATTAGAGAATCTTGATGAAATAAGAGATGAGACATCAAGACTATGGGGGAAATAGGTGGTGAACTTTAGGGAGGTAGTGGAGGCTAGATGTATTAGAGAGTGGTGATGGAAATTGATGCAAGGGATCAATGCTTTGGAAAATTTGTACACAATCTAACCCAGAAAATTACAGAACATTGATATGGATTGTGGAAATCTAATAGATTTAAAAGAAGAATGATTTTAGTGTTTACATGTATCACTCTACATTTGTCATCATGACATGGGACGTGCATGTCAAGGCACTTATATAGGCTTACTTTCTCCAAGGAAAACTTTAGCAATAGTAGATTCATGCGATTTTCATGTCAGGGCACTTTCATAGGCTTTTATTAGGTCTTCTAGCAAATGATTATGCTCAATAGCAGGATCTTGCTAGGGTGCATCAGACGTCTAGTCATAACTTGCAATATGATGTAGGGGTCAAAGCAACCTTTTAACCCACCACAGGTTTCACCTTTTCTTTAGGTTGTGCATGTGCATGCTTATGTGATCCAACTTTATTACTGGTGTTGGTTCTTGCTTTGATATGGGTGGACTTGCACTGACCTTCATGATGATGCATTTAGTGCCACAACGGGTTCTCCACATTAGATCATTTGTGTCACTTTCTTTTGCCACTCTCATTATTGGAACATGGTGGAGCAGTTTGTTTTGTGATCACCATCGTTGCACCCATGATCACCATCATTGTAACCACATGATGGGTACATAGGCATTTGTATTGTTTGTGCCTTAGCTCATTGCATCAATAGCAATATATGTTTTGTTTTCCCATTTAGCCACCTCCTTGATCTTGAAGTCTGCCACCTTGCCCTTGTGATGCAGGAGCATCCTAGGTGTAAGAGCAATCTTGCATCACCCAAAAATATTTCTATTTTTGTATTCAATAAGGGCTATCTTGTGTAGAGCTACTATTTATGGAAACTTGCTATTTTTAGTAAGTTGGTCATACGATCTCAAAATGTTCTGATTTCACATGTGGAGGTTCATCTCAGTTGTATCAGCCTGCCAATAAAGTTTCATTGATAGATCAAGTCTAGCTTTGGAGATATTGAAGATTTTCGGTATTGGCAACAGGGTACAGAGACTTTAAACTTAGTTTTGAAGGCTTTAGAGGCCCCGAATGAGGTCAACAATTTGGGTGATAGGTGCTTGTGTGAGTCAAGCCTGTAGAGTGCTTCATTGGCGATGACTTATGGTCTTCGAAAGTTGGGTCACCTGAAATGGCGAAAAATAATTTTTCCTTCAAAATTTTTGTTCGGGTTTCAAAAGTTATTTTGAGCCAACTTTGATGTAATAAATTGTAAAATAAAATAATTCTCTAAGTTTGGTCGGCCCTTTGGGCTAAATTTCTGGAACCTTCTCGGGCGGTGGAAATTACCTATATAAAGAAGGCCCATAGTGTTGTCTTAGGTAGTTCTGGGTAGATCTAGGTAATAATTCGAGGCTTTGTCCTATAGAATATTGTAAAGGGAATGCCCATGTGGCTTTGCATATTGTAATTCTAAAATTTGGAATTCCACACTTGTGGAGATAATAAGAAGCCCATTTTATGTTCTTGCAAATTGTTGTTGTTTCTCTATTTTTGTTATGTGTTTGTGGTATTAAGGGGAGCACCCTTCATCAAGTGGTATCAGAGGTAGGAGTTCCTGAGTGTGTAAACAGATTGCTGATTGTGAGGTAGTTTACACTAGGACCGTGGGTTAGGGTTTCTGTATAAACAGATCACCGACTGTGAGGCAGTTTGCACTAGAACCGTGGTTAGGGTTTCAGCGTGCATCACGAAAATGCCTCCATGAAGAGAACGTGGTGGAAGAGCTGGTGTTGTGACACCTGAGGTTAGAGAGCTGTAGAGACAAGTGTGAACATTGCAAGAAGAGATTCGCAGAGGAATGAATCTTAATGTCAGAGATGAAAGCGAGGATGAAGCCGAAGAAGAATATCAAGAAGGAGAAGTCGAAGTTGTGAACCAGGAGGAAGAAAGACTTTTTCGGGTCATTTCCAAGATTGGGAAAAGACCTAAGATTGAGGTTCCTACATTTTCTAGAAATCTTAACCCAGAAGAATTGATCGACTAGATCAATGAATGTGAGGAATATTTTGAGTATGAAGATGTTGAGGATCCTGATAGGGTCAAATTTGTGAAAGCCAGACTGAAAGGTCATGTGAAGATCTGGTGGAAAGAGATTCAATTGGAGTGAAATAGACGAGGGAAAGATAAAATCACAAGATGGGATCAGATGGTGGATAAATTGAAGTGACAGTTCATTCCTGTTGATTATGAGCTTGACCTATTGAAGAAAATGCAAAGTTTGAAGCAAGCAAGAACATCTGTTCAGGAGTATAAAGAGGAGTTATATCGACTCCTCATCATAACAGGCCATGCATAAGTTGATAAGGAGAAATTTGCCTGATACCTTAATGGGTTAAGGTCAAGTATTTAGGAGGAGTTGAATCTGGTTCGAATGAACAGTATTGAGGAGGCATACCAGTTTGCCCTAAAAGTAGAGGAAAAGCTGAACAAGAAATTTGAGAGCAGACAAAATGATGCAGGAGCATCTTGGGTGTAAGAGCAATCTTGCATCACCCAAAAATATTTATGTTTTTATGTTCAATAAGGGTTATTTTGTGCAGAGCTGCTATTTATGGAAAGTTACTATTTTTGGTAATTTTCGTATGTGCTCAGAATGATCTGATTTCTTTCTTGGAGGTTCATTTTGGTCATATAAGTCTGTCAGTAAAGTTTCATTGCCAGATCAAGTGTATATTGGAAGATATTGAAGATTTTCGGTATTGGCAGGAGGGTACAGAAACTTCGAACTCAGTTTTGAAGGCTTTAGAGGCCCCGGATGAGGTCAAATTTTGGGCTGAATGAAACTTGTTTAATTCAAATGTTGTAGAGCTCCTCGCGCCCTTTCCGAAATGGGGTTACAATAGTCAATCGGGTCAACTGGTGATGACTTATGGTCTTCGGAAGTTGGGTCACCTGAAATGGCGGAAAATGATTTTTCTTCAAAATTTCTGTCCGGGTTTCAAAATTTATTTTGAGCCGACTATGATATAATGAAATGTAAAATAAATAAAAAATAATTCTAAGTTTGGTCGGCCTTATTGGCTAAAATTCTGGAACCTTCCCAGGCGGTGGAAAATTGCCTATATAAGGAAGGCTGTATTATTGTCTTAGGCAGTTCAGAATAGTTCTGGGTAGTAGATCTGGGTATTGATTCGAGGCTTTGTCCTAAAGAATATTGTAAGGGAATGCCCATGTGGCTTTGCATATTGTAATTCTGAAAGTTTGTAATTCCACATTTGTGGAGATAATAAGAAGCCAATTTTCTGTTCTTGCATATTGTTGTTGTTTCTCTATTTCTGTTATGTGTTTGTGGTATTAAGGGGAGCACCCTTCATCAAGTGGTATCAGAGCAGGAGTTCTTGAGTGTGTAAACAGATCGCCGACTGTGAGGCAGTTTGCACCAGGACCGTGGCTAGGGTTTCAGCGCACATCGCGAAAATGCCTCCACGAAGGGAACGTGGCGGAAGAGCTGGTGTTGTAACGCCTGAGGTTAGAGAGCTGCAGAGACAAGTGCGAGCATTGCAAGAAGAGATTCGCAGAGGAATGAATCTTAATATCAGAGATGAAAGCGAGGATGAAGCCGAAGAAGAATATCAAGCAAGAGAAGTTGAAATTGTGAACCAGGAGGAAGAAAGACTTTTTCGGGCCATTTCCAAGATTGGGAAAAGACCTAAGATTGAGGTTCCTACATTTTTTGGAAATCTTAACCCAGAGGAATTGATTGACTGGATCAATGAATGTGAGGAATATTTTGAGTATGAAGATGTTGAGGATCCTGATAGGGTCAAATTTGCAAAGGCCAGACTGAAAGGTCATGCGAAGATCTGGTGGCAAGAAATTCAATTGGAGCGAAATAGAAGAGGGAAAGATAAAATCACAAGATGGGATCGGATGGTGGATAAATTGAAGCGACAGTTCATTCCTGTTGATTATGAGCTTGATCTACTAAAGAAAATGCAAAGTTTGAAGCAAGCAGGAAGATCTGTTCAGGAGTATACAGAGGAGTTCTATCGACTTCTCATCAGAACAGGCCATGCAGAAGCTGATAAGGAGAAAGTTGCCCGATACCTTAATGGGTTAAGGCCAAGCATTCAGGAGGAGTTGAATCTGGTTCGAATGAACAGTATTGAGGAGGCATACCAGTTTGCCCTAAAAGTAGAGGAAAAGCTGAACAAGAAGTTTGAGAGCAGACAAAACAGAAGAGGTCGCGGTGGACGATCTGGTGGACGGTCATATGGTGGCCGAAATGAAGATCCGAAAAAGAAGGATGAGGCTAGTAGCAGTCAGAATCAGCGAGGAAATAATTCTAATCGCTTCCAGGATCAGAATAATAGAGATCAAAGAGGAAGAGGAAGAGGAAGAGGACAAGGATCTGGAAGAGGTGGCTTCCGTGGAACATGTTTTCACTGTGGAGAAGAAGGTCATAGGGCATTTGAATGTCCTCAGCGCCAAGGCAGAACAGACAGGAGAAATGAAGGCCAGGCTAGAGTTGCACATGTAGATGAAGATGCCAGATCATCAAATTCTGAAGATGCTGAAAGAGGAGAAACGTTGATTAACAGAAGAGTCCTGTTGAGTGGTGAGAATGAACCTGAGCAAAGGAGGAGCCTGTTTCGCACCAGGTGCAAGTGTGAAGGTAAATGTTGTGATGTGATTGTTGATAGTGGAAGCACTGACAATTTGGTGTCAGAAGAGATGGTGACAAAGTTGAAGCTCAAGAGACAGAAACACCCACATCCATATCGGATTGCCTGGGTACAGGATGACCACAAGGTCATGGTCAATGAACAATGCCTAGTGAAGTTCAAGATTGGCGGATACCAAGATGAGGTATTGTGTGATATCATATCTATGGATGCATGCCATATGTTGTTGGGTAGACCCTGGCAGTTTGACAGATGTGCTGTACATGATGGCCGTGCGAATACCTATTCCCTGACAAAGGATGGAGTACGACATAAGCTAAAACCGTTGAAGGAGACTGAAGAAAAGGTATGTGGTAATGCAAGGATAACTTTTGTTGATGGAAGAAATTTCCTAGATGGTATGAGGCATGAGCATGTATGTTTTGCTTTAATTCCAAAAGTTGGTAAAGAGGAAGTAGAAGATGTTCCTGTAGAAGTTGCAGATTTGTTGAATGAGTTTCAGGATATTGTATCCGATAACGTGCCTGATGGATTACCACCAGTCAGGAAGATCAGTCATCAGATGGACTTGATCCCAGGAGCGAGTTTGCCGAATAAGGCAGCACACAGAATGACACCTGCAGAAAGTGAGGAGTTGAACAGACAAGTACATGAACTGTTACAGAAAGGATTGATCCGTGAGAGTCTGAGTCCCTGTGCTGTACCAGCAGTATTAGCACCAAAGAAGAATAGAGAATGGAGGATGTGTACAGATTCTAGGGCAATAAACAAGATCACAATCAAGTACAGGTTTCCATTGCCACGAATGGATGATATTATGGACTGTTTGAGTGGAGCTGTGTATTTTTCAAAGATAGATCTGAAGAGTGGATATCATCAGATTTGGATCAGATAAGGAGATGAATGGAAGACTGCCTTCAAGACAAAGGAAGGACTGTATGAGTGGTTAGTCATGCCTTTTGGGCTAACCAATGCACCGAGCACTTTCATGCGGCTCATGAATGAGGTTCTGAAAGAATTTCTGGGTAAGTTTGTCATTGTTTACCTAGATGATATTTTGATCTTTAGTAAGACATTGGATGAGCATATGATGCATATTCGTATGGTATTTGAGAAGTTGAGAGAAGAGAAATTGTTGATTAATTTGAAGAAGTGCAGTTTTGTGAAGAAAGAGTTAGTGTATTTGGGATTTGTAGTTTCAGCAGAAGGTCTGAAAATGGACCCAGAGAAGGTACAGGCTATTCTTGAATGGCCTACTCCAAGGAGTGCTACTGAGGTAAGATCTTTTCATGGTCTAGCTATCTTTTACAGAAAGTTTATCAGAAATTTTAGCAGTATTTGTGGACCCTTGACTGAAACAATGAGAGGGGATAGAAAAGAGTTTAAGTGGACTAATGGGGCAGAAAAAAGTTTTCAATTGTTGAAACAAAAAGTTACAGAACAACCTGTTTTAGCACTTTCAGATTTTAATAAGGTGTTTCAAGTAGATTGTGATGCTAGTGGTACTGCAATAGGAGCTGTTATGAGCCAAGAAGGTAAACCTGTTGCTTATTTCAGTGAGAAGTTAAATGATGCCAAGAGGAAATATTCTGTTTATGATCAAGAATTTCATGCTATAGTTCAGGCATTAAAGAAGTGGAGACATTATCTGCTTCCTAAGGAGTTTGTTTTGTATACTGATCATCAAGCTTTGCAATATTTGAATAGTCAAGGAAAATTGAATCAAAGACATTTGAAATGGGTTGAGTTTTTGCAGAGTTATACATTTGTTTTGAAACACAGGAGTGGAAAGTCTAATAGGGTTGCAGATGCTCTTAGCAGAAGGCAACTATTGCTGACAGAAATGCAGATTGAAGTGGTTGGGTTCAAGGAACTCAAGAATTTGTATCCAGAGGATCCTGATTTTGGTGAAGCTTGGAAAGCTTGCACAGAACCTGTTACTCTAGACAGGACGAAATGGCTGGATTTCATCATCCAGGATGATATGCTATTCAGAGGGAGTCAGTTGTGCATTCCACGAAGTTCTATGAGGGAGAATCTCATCAAGGAGAAGCATAGCGGAGGATTGGCTGGACATTTTGGTCGTGACAAAACCCTTGGTTTGGTTAGTGAGAATTATTATTGGCCACAGTTGCAGCAAGATGTGAAGAAGTTTGTACAGAGTTGCAGAGTATGTCAGATGGCGAAAGGAGTGAAGCAGAATACAGGATTGTATCAGCCATTACCCGTACCAGAGAAGCCTTGGGAGGATATCAGCATGGACTTTGTTCTTGGTTTACCGAGGACACAGCGGGGACACGATTCAATTTTTGTGGTAGTTGACAGATTTTCAAAGATGGCACATTTCATTCCCTGCAAGAAGACTAATGATGCTGTTCATGTAGCAGAATTGTTTTTCAGAGAAGTAGTGAGACTTCATGGTTTGCCAAAGACCATAGTTTCAGATCGGGACACCAAGTTTGTTGGATATTTCTGGCGTACGTTGTGGAAGAAGTTAAAGACAGATTTGAAGTTCAGTTCATCACATCATCCACAGACTGATGGACAGACAGAGGTGGTGAATAGAAGTTTGGGAAATTTGCTGAGATGTTTAGTTGGAGATAAGCCAGCAGGATGGGATTTGATTTTACCACAGGCAGAATTTGCATACAATAATTTTGTCAACAGGAGCACTGGTAAATCACCATTCCAGATTGTATATGGAAGTAGTCCAAAAAATGCATCTGAATTGCGGAAGATAGATAAAGGAGAAATAAGTAGTGCTAAAGCTGAGGATTTTGCAGAACACTTGAAGAACATCCATGAGGAGGTGAGGAAGCATATTACCAAGATGAACGCACAGTATAAGGCTAAGGCAGATGAGAAAAGGAGGTATAAGGAATTTCAAGTTGGTGATGAAGTCATGGTTCATTTGCGGAAGGAGCGATTTCCAGTTGGTACATATAACAAGTTGAAAATGAAAAAGTTTGGACCATGTAGGATACTGAAGAAACATGATTCAGAAAACGCATATGAGGTAGAATTGCCTACTGAGCTAAATATTTCACCAGTGTTTAACATTTCAGACCTGACAGAGTATCATGAAGGAGGTGTTGAAGATGAGATCACAGCAGTACAGTGGAGTATTCCAGCAACTAGTTCAGACACTAAGGAGATTGAAGATATACTGGATAGTCGTGTTGGCAGAAGCACAAGGAACAGGACATATGAAGAATATCTGGTCAAGTGGAAAGGACGACCTGTTGAAGATTCATCATGGCTAACAAAGGAGGAGGTTAACCGTCTTGGTTTTCCTTTGCACACCTGAGTCGTGACAGGGTCACTTCTCAAATTACCCCGGGTGTCTGATGCAGGAGCATCTTGGGTATAAGAGCAATCTTGCATCACCCAAAAATATTTATGTTTTTATGTTCAATAAGGGCTATTTTGTGCAGAGCTGCTATTTATGGAAAGTTACTATTTTTGGTAATTTTCGTATGTGCTTAGAATGATCTGATTTCTTTCTTGGAGGTTCATTTTGGTCATATAAGTCTGCCAGTAAAGTTTCATTGCCAGATCAAGTGTATATTGGAAGATATTGAAGATTTTCGGTATTGGCAGGAGGGTACAGAAACTTCGAACTCAGTTTTGAAGGCTTTAGAGGCCCCGGATGAGGTCGAATTTTGGGCTGAATGAAGCTTGCTTAATTCAAGTGTTGTAGAGCTCCTCGCGCCCTTTCCGAAATGGGGTTACAATAGTCAATCGGGTCAACTGGTGATGACTTATGGTCTTCGGAAGTTGGGTCACCTGAAATGGCGGAAAATGATTTTTCTTCAAAATTTCTGTCCGGGTTTCAAAATTTATTTTGAGCCGACTATGATATAATGAAATGTAAAATAAAAAAAAAATAATTCTAAGTTTGGTCGGCCTTATTGGCTAAAATTCTGGAACCTTATCAGGCGGTGGAAAATTGCCTATATAAAGAAGGCTGTATTATTGTCTTAGGCAGTTCAGAATAGTTCTGGGTAGTAGATCTGGGTATTGATTCGAGGCTTTGTCCTAAAAAATATTGTAAGGGAATGCCCATGTGGCTTTGCATATTGTAATTCTGAAAGTTTGTAATTCCACATTTGTGGAGATAATAAGAAGCCAATTTTCTGTTCTTGCATATTGTTGTTGTTTCTCTATTTCTGTTATGTGTTTGTGGTATTAAGGGGAGCACCTTTCATCAAGTGGTATCAGAGCAGGAGTTCTTGAGTGTGTAAACAGATCGCCGACTGTGAGGCAGTTTGCACCAGGACCGTGGCTAGGGTTTCAGCGCACATCGCGAAAATGCCTCCACGAAGGGAACGTGGCGGAAGAGCTGGTGTTGTAACGCCTGAGGTTAGAGAGCTGCAGAGACAAGTGCGAGCATTGCAAGAAGAGATTCGCAGAGGAATGAATCTTAATATCAGAGATGAAAGCGAGGATGAAGCCGAAGAAGAATATCAAGCAAGAGAAGTTGAAATTGTGAACCAGGAGGAAGAAAGACTTTTTCGGGCCATTTCCAAGATTGGGAAAAGACCTAAGATTGAGGTTCCTACATTTTTTGGAAATCTTAACCCAGAGGAATTGATTGACTGGATCAATGAATGTGAGGAATATTTTGAGTATGAAGATGTTGAGGATCCTGATAGGGTCAAATTTGCAAAGGCCAGACTGAAAGGTCATGCGAAGATCTGGTGGCAAGAAATTCAATTGGAGCGAAATAAAAGAGGGAAAGATAAAATCACAAGATGGGATCGGATGGTGGATAAATTGAAGCGACAGTTCATTCCTGTTGATTATGAGCTTGATCTACTAAAGAAAATGCAAAGTTTGAAGCAAGCAGAAGATCTGTTCAGGAGTATACAGAGGAGTTCTATCGACTTCTCATCAGAACAGGCCATGCAGAAGCTGATAAGGAGAAAGTTGCCCGATACCTTAATGGGTTAAGGCCAAGCATTCAGGAGGAGCTGAATCTGGTTCGAATGAACAGTATTGAGGAGGCATACCAGTTTGCCCTAAAAGTAGAGGAAAAGCTGAACAAGAAGTTTAAGAGCAGACAAAACGGAAGAGGTCGCGGTGGACGATCTGGTGGACGGTCATATGGTGGCCGAAATGAAGATCCGAAAAAGAAGGATGAGGCTAGTAGCAGTCAGAATCAGTGAGGAAATAATTCTAATCGCTTCCAGGATCAGAATAATAGAGATCAAAGAGGAAGAGGAAGAGGACAAGGATCTGGAAGAGGTGGCTTCCGTGGAACATGTTTTCACTGTGGAGAAGAAGGTCATAGGGCATTTGAATGTCCTCAGCGCCAAGGCAGAACAGACAGGAGAAATGAAGGCCAGGCTAGAGTTGCACATGTAGATGAAGATGCCAGATCATCAAATTCTGAAGATGCTGAAAGAGGAGAAACGTTGATTAACAGAAGAGTCCTGTTGAGTGGTGAGAATGAACCTGAGCAAAGGAGGAGCCTGTTTCGCACCAGGTGCAAGTGTGAAGGTAAATGTTGTGATGTGATTGTTGATAGTGGAAGCACTGACAATTTGGTGTCAGAAGAGATGGTGACAAAGTTGAAGCTCAAGAGACAGAAACACCCACATCCATATCGGATTGCCTGGGTACAGGATGACCACAAGGTCATGGTCAATGAACAATGCCTAGTGAAGTTCAAGATTGGCGGATACCAAGATGAGGTATTGTGTGATATCATATCTATGGATGCATGCCATATGTTGTTGGGTAGACCCTGGCAGTTTGACAGATGTGCTGTACATGATGGCCGTGCGAATACTTATTCCCTGACAAAGGATGGAGTGCGACATAAGCTAAAACCGTTGAAGGAGACTGAAGAAAAGGTATGTGGTAATGCAAGGATAACTTTTGTTTATAGAAGAAATTTCCTAGATGGTATGAGGCATGAGCATGTATGTTTTGCTTTAATTCCAAAAGTTGGTAAAGAGGAAGTAGAAGATGTTCCTGTAGAAGTTGCAGATTTGTTGAATGAGTTTCAGGATATTGTATCTGATAACGTGCCTGATGGATTACCACCAGTCAGGAAGATCAGTCATCAGATGGACTTGATCCCAGGAGCGAGTTTGCCGAATAAGGCAGCACACAGAATGACACCTGCAGAAAGTGAGGAGTTGAACAGACAAGTACATGAACTGTTACAGAAAGGATTGATCCGTGAGAGTCTGAGTCCCTGTGCTGTACCAGCAGTATTAGCACCAAAGAAGAATGGAGAATGGAAGATGTGTACAGATTCTAGGGCAATAAACAAGATCACAATCAAGTACAGGTTTCCATTGCCACGAATGGATGATATTATGGACTGTTTGAGTGGAGCTGTGTATTTTTCAAAGATAGATCTGAAGAGTGGATATCATCAGATTCGGATCAGAGAAGGAGATGAATGGAAGACTGCCTTCAAGACAAAGGAAGGACTGTATGAGTGGTTAGTCATGCCTTTTGGGCTAACCAATGCACCGAGCACTTTCATGCGGCTCATGAATGAGGTTCTGAAAGAATTTCTGGGTAAGTTTGTCATTATTTACCTAGATGATATTTTGATCTTTAGTAAGACATTGGATGAGCATATGATGCATATTCGTATGGTATTTGAGAAGTTGAGAGAAGAGAAATTGTTGATTAATTTGAAGAAGTGCAGTTTTGTGAAGAAAGAGTTAGTGTATTTGGGATTTGTAGTTTCAACAGAAGGTCTGAAAATGGACCCAGAGAAGGTACAGGCTATTCTTGAATGGCCTACTCCAAGGAGTGCTACTGAGGTAAGATCTTTTCATGGTCTAGCTATCTTTTACAGAAAGTTTATCAGAAATTTTGGCAGTATTTGTGGACCCTTGACTGAAACAATGAGAGGGGATAGAAAAGAGTTTAAGTGGACTAATGGGGCAGAAAAGAGTTTTCAATTGTTGAAACAAAAAGTTACAGAACAACCTGTTTTAGCACTTCCAGATTTTAATAAGGTGTTTCAAGTAGATTGTGATGCTAGTGGTACTGCAATAGGAGCTGTTATGAGCCAAGAAGGTAAACCTGTTGCTTATTTCAGTGAGAAGTTAAATGATGCCAAGAGGAAATATTCTGTTTATGATCAGGAATTTCATGCTATAGTTCAGGCATTAAAGAAGTGGAGACATTATCTGCTTCCTAAGGAGTTTGTTTTGTATACTGATCATCAAGCTTTGCAATATTTGAATAGTCAAGGAAAATTGAATCAAAGACATTTGAAATGGGTTGAGTTTTTGCAGAGTTATACATTTGTTTTGAAACACAGGAGTGGAAAGTCTAATAGGGTTGCAGATGCTCTTAGCAGAAGGCAACTATTGCTGACAGAAATGCAGATTGAAGTGGTTGGGTTCAAGGAACTCAAGAATTTGTATCCAGAGGATCCTGATTTTAGTGAAGCTTGGAAAGCTTGCACAGAACCTGTTACTCTAGACAGGATGAAATGGCTGGATTTCATCATCCAGGATGATACGCTATTCAGAGGGAGTCAGTTGTGCATTCCACGAAGTTCTATGAGGGAGAATCTCATCAAGGAGAAGCATAGCGGAGAATTGGCTGGACATTTTGGTCGTGACAAAACCCTTGGTTTGGTTAGTGAGAATTATTATTGGCCACAGTTGCAGCAAGATGTGAAGAAGTTTGTACAGAGTTACAGAGTATGTCAGATGGCGAAAGGAGTGAAGCAGAATACAGGATTGTATCAGCCATTACCCGTACCAGAGAAGCCTTGGGAGGATATCAGCATGGACTTTGTTCTTGGTTTACCGAGGACACAGCGGGGACACGATTCAATTTTTGTGGTAGTTGACAGATTTTCAAAGATGACACATTTCATTCCCTGCAAGAAGACTAATGATGCTGTTCATGTAGCAGAATTGTTTTTCAGAGAAGTAGTGAGACTTCATGGTTTGCCAAAGACCATAGTTTCAGATCGGGACACCAAGTTTGTTGGATATTTCTGGCGTACGTTGTGGAAGAAGTTAAAGACAGATTTGAAGTTCAGTTCATCACATCATCCACAGACTGATGGACAGACAGAGGTGGTGAATAGAAGTTTGGGAAATTTGCTGAGATGTTTGGTTGGAGATAAGCCAGCAGGATGAGATTTGATTTTACCACAGGCAGAATTTGCATACAATAATTCTGTCAACAGGAGCACTGGTAAATCACCATTCCAGATTGTATATGGAAGTAGTCCAAGAAATGCATCTGAATTGCGGAAGATAGATAAAGGAGAAATAAGTAGTGCTGAAGCTGAGGATTTTACAGAACACTTGAAGAACATCCATGAGGAGGTGAGGAAGCATATTACCAAGATGAACGCACAGTATAAGGCTAAGGCAGATGAGAAAAGGAGGTATAAGGAATTTCAAGTTGGTGATGAAGTCATGGTTCATTTGCGGAAGGAGCGATTTCCAGTTGGTACATATAACAAGTTGAAAATGAAAAAGTTTGGACCATGTAGGATACTGAAGAAACATGATTCAGAAAACGCATATGAGGTAGAATTGCCTACTGAGCTAAATATTTCACCAGTGTTTAACATTTCAGACCTGACAGAGTATCATGAAGGAGGTGTTGAAGATGAGATCACAGCAGTACAGTGGAGTATTCCAGCAACTAGTTCAGACACTAAGGAGATTGAAGATATACTGGATAGTCGTGTTGGCAGAAGCACAAGGAACAGGACATATGAAGAATATCTGGTCAAGTGGAAAGGACGACCTGTTGAAGATTCATCATGGCTAACAAAGGAGGAGGTTAACCGTCTTGGTTTTCCTTTGCACACCTGAGTCGTGACAGGGTCACTTCTCAAATTACCCCGGGTGTCTGATGCAGGAGCATCTTGGGTGTAAGAGCAATCTTGCATCACCCAAAAATATTTATGTTTTTATGTTCAATAAGGGCTATTTTGTGCAGAGCTGCTATTTATGGAAAGTTACTATTTTTGGTAATTTTCGTATGTGCTTAGAATGATCTGATTTCTTTCTTGGAGGTTCATTTTGGTCATATAAGTCTGCCAGTAAAGTTTCATTGCCAGATCAAGTGTATATTGGAAGATATTGAAGATTTTCGGTATTGGCAGGAGGGTACAGAAACTTCGAACTCAGTTTTGAAGGCTTTAGAGGCCCCGGATGAGGTCGAATTTTGGGCTGAATGAAACTTGCTTATTTCAAATGTTGTAGAGCTCCTCGCGCCCTTTCCGAAATGGGGTTACAATAGTCAATCGGGTCAACTGGTGATGACTTATGGTCTTCGGAATTTGGGTCACCTGAAATGGCGGAAAATGATTTTTCTTCAAAATTTCTGTCCGGGTTTCAAAATTTATTTTGAGCCGGCTATGATATAATGAAATGTAAAATAAAAAAAAAATAATTCTAAGTTTGGTCGGCCTTATTGGCTAAAATTCTGGAACCTTCCCAGGCGGTGGAAAATTGCCTATATAAGGAAGGCTGTATTATTGTCTTAGGCAGTTCAGAATAGTTCTGGGTAGTAGATCTGGGTATTGATTCGAGGCTTTGTCCTAAAGAATATTGTAAGGGAATGCCCATGTGGCTTTGCATATTGTAATTCTGAAAGTTTGTAATTCCACATTTGTGGAGATAATAAGAAGCCAATTTTCTGTTCTTGCATATTGTTGTTGTTTCTCTATTTCTGTTATGTGTTTGTGGTATTAAGGGGAGCACCTTTCATCAAGTGGTATCAGAGCAGGAGTTCTTGAGTGTGTAAACAGATCGCCGACTGTGAGGCAGTTTGCACCAGGACCGTGGCTAGGGTTTCAGCGCACATCGCGAAAATGCCTCCACGAAGGGAACGTGGCGGAAGAGCTGGTGTTGTAACGCCTGAGGTTAGAGAGCTGCAGAGACAAGTGCGAGCATTGCAAGAAGAGATTCGCAGAGGAATGAATCTTAATATCAGAGATGAAAGCGAGGATGAAGCCGAAGAAGAATATCAAGCAAGAGAAGTTGAAATTGTGAACCAGGAGGAAGAAAGACTTTTTCGGGCCATTTCCAAGATTGGGAAAAGACCTAAGATTGAGGTTCCTACATTTTTTGGAAATCTTAACCCAGAGGAATTGATTGACTGGATCAATGAATGTGAGGAATATTTTGAGTATGAAGATGTTGAGGATCCTGATAGGGTCAAATTTGCAAAGGCCAGACTGAAAGGTCATGCGAAGATCTGGTGGCAAGAAATTCAATTGGAGCGAAATAGAAGAGGGAAAGATAAAATCACAAGATGGGATCGGATGGTGGATAAATTGAAGCGACAGTTCATTCCTGTTGATTATGAGCTTGATCTACTAAAGAAAATGCAAAGTTTGAAGCAAGCAGGAAGATCTGTTCAGGAGTATACAGAGGAGTTCTATCGACTTCTCATCAGAACAGGCCATGCAGAAGCTGATAAGGAGAAAGTTGCCCGATACCTTAATGGGTTAAGGCCAAGCATTCAGGAGGAGCTGAATCTGGTTCGAATGAACAGTATTGAGGAGGCATACCAGTTTGCCCTAAAAGTAGAGGAAAAGCTGAACAAGAAGTTTGAGAGCAGACAAAACGGAAGAGGTCGCGGTGGACGATCTGGTGGACGGTCATATGGTGGCCGAAATGAAGATCCGAAAAAGAAGGATGAGGCTAGTAGCAGTCAGAATCAGCGAGGAAATAATTCTAATCGCTTCCAGGATCAGAATAATAGAGATCAAAGAGGAAGAGGAAGAGGACAAGGATCTGGAAGAGGTGGCTTCCGTGGAACATGTTTTCACTGTGGAGAAGAAGGTCATAGGGCATTTGAATGTCCTCAGCGCCAAGGCAGAACAGACAGGAGAAATGAAGGCCAGGCTAGAGTTGCACATGTAGATGAAGATGCCAGATCATCAAATTCTGAAGATGCTGAAAGAGGAGAAACGTTGATTAACAGAAGAGTCCTGTTGAGTGGTGAGAATGAACCTGAGCAAAGGAGGAGCCTGTTTCGCACCAGGTGCAAGTGTGAAGGTAAATGTTGTGATGTGATTGTTGATAGTGGAAGCACTGACAATTTGGTGTCAGAAGAGATGGTGACAAAGTTGAAGCTCAAGAGACAGAAACACCCACATCCATATCGGATTGCCTGGGTACAGGATGACCACAAGGTCATGGTCAATGAACAATGCCTAGTGAAGTTCAAGATTGGCGGATACCAAGATGAGGTATTGTGTGATATCATATCTATGGATGCATGCCATATGTTGTTGGGTAGACCCTGGCAGTTTGACAGATGTGCTGTACATGATGGCCGTGCGAATACCTATTCCCTGACAAAGGATGGAGTGCGACATAAGCTAAAATCGTTGAAGGAGACTGAAGAAAAGGTATGTGGTAATGCAAGGATAACTTTTGTTGATGGAAGAAATTTCCTAGATGGTATGAGGCATGAGCATGTATGTTTTGCTTTAATTCCAAAAGTTGGTAAAGAGGAAGTAGAAGATGTTCCTGTAGAAGTTGCAGATTTGTTGAATGAGTTTCAGGATATTGTATCCGATAACGTGCCTGATGGATTACCACCAGTCAGGAAGATCAGTCATCAGATGGACTTGATCCCAGGAGCGAGTTTGCCAAATAAGGCAGCACACAGAATGACACCTGCAGAAAGTGAGGAGTTGAACAGACAAGTACATGAACTATTACAGAAAGGATTGATCCGTGAGAGTCTGAGTCCCTGTGCTGTACCAGCAGTATTAGCACCAAAGAAGAATGGAGAATGGAGGATGTGTACAGATTCTAGGGCAATAAACAAGATCACAATCAAGTACAGGTTTCCATTGCCACGAATGGATGATATTATGGACTGTTTGAGTGGAGCTGTGTATTTTTCAAAGATAGATCTGAAGAGTGGATATCATCAGATTCGGATCAGAGAAGGAGATGAATGGAAGACTGCCTTCAAGACAAAGGAAGGACTGTATGAGTGGTTAGTCATGCCTTTTGGGCTAACCAATGCACCGAGCACTTTCATGCGGCTCATGAATGAGGTTCTGAAAGAATTTCTGGGTAAGTTTGTCATTGTTTACCTAGATGATATTTTGATCTTTAGTAAGACATTGGATGAGCATATGATGCATATTCGTATGGTATTTGAGAAGTTGAGAGAAGAGAAATTGTTGATTAATTTGAAGAAGTGCAGTTTTGTGAAGAAAGAGTTAGTGTATTTGGGATTTGTAGTTTCAGCAGAAGGTCTGAAAATGGACCCAGAGAAGGTACAGGCTATTCTTGAATGGTCTACTCCAAGGAGTGCTACTGAGGTAAGATCTTTTCATGGTCTAGCTATCTTTTACAGAAAGTTTATCAGAAATTTTAGCAGTATTTGTGGACCCTTGACTGAAACAATGAGAGGGGATAGAAAAGAGTTTAAGTGGACTAATGGGGCAGAAAAGAGTTTTCAATTGTTGAAACAAAAAGTTACAGAACAACCTGTTTTAGCACTTCCAGATTTTAATAAGGTGTTTCAAGTAGATTGTGATGCTAGTGGTACTGCAATAGGAGCTGTTATGAGCCAAGAAGGTAAACCTGTTGCTTATTTCAGTGAGAAGTTAAATGATGCCAAGAGGAAATATTCTGTTTATGATCAGGAATTTCATGCTATAGTTCAGGCATTAAAGAAGTGGAGACATTATCTGCTTCCTAAGGAGTTTGTTTTGTATACTGATCATCAAGCTTTGCAATATTTGAATAGTCAAGGAAAATTGAATCAAAGACATTTGAAATGGGTTGAGTTTTTGCAGAGTTATACATTTGTTTTGAAACACAGGAGTGGAAAGTCTAATAGGGTTGCAGATGCTCTTAGCAGAAGGCAACTATTGCTGACAGAAATGCAGATTGAAGTGGTTGGGTTCAAGGAACTCAAGAATTTGTATCCAGAGGATCCTGATTTTGGTGAAGCTTGGAAAGCTTGCACAGAACCTGTTACTCTAGACAGGACGAAATGGCTGGATTTCATCATCCAGGATGATATGCTATTCAGAGGGAGTCAGTTGTGCATTCCACGAAGTTCTATGAGGGAGAATCTCATCAAGGAGAAGCATAGCGGAGGATTGGCTGGACATTTTGGTCGTGACAAAACCCTTGGTTTGGTTAGTGAGAATTATTATTGGCCACAGTTGCAGCAAGATGTGAAGAAGTTTCTACAGAGTTGCAGAGTATGTTAGATGGCGAAAAGAGTGAAGCAAAATACAGGATTGTATCAGCCATTACCCGTACCAGAGAAGCCTTGGGAGGATATCAGCATGGACTTTGTTCTTGGTTTACCGAGGACACAGCGGGGACACGATTCAATTTTTGTGGTAGTTGACAGATTTTCAAAGATGACACATTTCATTCCCTGCAAGAAGACTAATGATGCTGTTCATGTAGCAGAATTGTTTTTCAGAGAAGTAGTGAGACTTCATGGTTTGCCAAAGACCATAGTTTCAGATCGGGACACCAAGTTTGTTGGATATTTCTGGCGTACGTTGTGGAAGAAGTTAAAGACAGATTTGAAGTTCAGTTCATCACATCATCCACAGACTGATGGACAGACAGAGGTGGTGAATAGAAGTTTGGGAAATTTGCTGAGATGTTTGGTTGGAGATAAGCCAGCAGGATGGGATTTGATTTTACCACAGGCAGAATTTGCATACAATAATTCTGTCAACAGGAGCACTGGTAAATCACCATTCCAGATTGTATATGGAAGTAGTCCAAGAAATGCATCTGAATTGCGGAAGATAGATAAAGGAGAAATAAGTAGTGCTGAAGCTGAGGATTTTGCAGAACACTTGAAGAACATCCATGAGGAGGTGAGGAAGCATATTACCAAGATGAACGCACAGTATAAGGCTAAGGCAGATGAGAAAAGGAGGTATAAGGAATTTCAAGTTGGTGATGAAGTCATGGTTCATTTGCGGAAGGAGCGATTTCCAGTTGGTACATATAACAAGTTGAAAATGAAAAAGTTTGGACCATGTAGGATACTGAAGAAACATGATTCAGAAAACGCATATGAGGTAGAATTGCCTACTGAGCTAAATATTTCACCAGTGTTTAACATTTCAGACCTGACAGAGTATCATGAAGGAGGTGTTGAAGATGAGATCACAGCAGTACAGTGGAGTATTCCAGCAACTAGTTCAGACACTAAGGAGATTGAAGATATACTGGATAGTCGTGTTGGCAGAAGCACAAGGAACAGGACATATGAAGAATATCTGGTCAAGTGGAAAGGACGACCTGTTGAAGATTCATCATGGCTAACAAAGGAGGAGGTTAACCGTCTTGGTTTTCCTTTGCACACCTGAGTCGTGACAGGGTCACTTCTCAAATTACCCCGGGTGTCTGATGCAGGAGCATCTTGGGTGTAAGAGCAATCTTGCATCACCCAAAAATATTTATGTTTTTATGTTCAATAAGGGCTATTTTGTGCAGAGCTGCTATTTATGGAAAGTTACTATTTTTGGTAATTTTCGTATGTGCTTAGAATGATCTGATTTCTTTCTTGGAGGTTCATTTTGGTCATATAAGTCTGCCAGTAAAGTTTCATTGCCAGATCAAGTGTATATTGGAAGATATTGAAAATTTTCGGTATTGGCAGGAGGGTACAAAAACTTCGAACTCAGTTTTGAAGGCTTTAGAGGCCCCGGATGAGGTCGAATTTTGGGCTGAATGAAGCTTGCTTAAGTCAAGTGTTGTAGAGCTCCTCGCGCCCTTTCCGAAATGGGGTTACAATAGTCAATCGGGTCAACTGGTGATGACTTATGGTCTTCGGAAGTTGGGTCACCTGAAATGGCGGAAAATGATTTTTCTTCAAAATTTCTGTCCGGGTTTCAAAATTTATTTTGAGCCGACTATGATATAATGAAATGTAAAATAAAAAAAAAATAATTCTAAGTTTGGTCGGCCTTATTGGCTAAAATTCTGGAACCTTCCCAGGCGGTGGAAAATTGCCTATATAAGGAAGGCTGTATTATTGTCTTAGGCAGTTCAGAATAGTTCTGGGTAGTAGATCTGGGTATTGATTCGAGGCTTTGTCCTAAAGAATATTGTAAGGGAATGCCCATGTGGCTTTGCATATTGTAATTCTGAAAGTTTGTAATTCCACATTTGTGGAGATAATAAGAAGCCAATTTTCTGTTCTTGCATATTGTTGTTGTTTCTCTATTTCTGTTATGTGTTTGTGGTATTAAGGGGAGCACCCTTCATCAAGTGGTATCAGAGCAGGAGTTCTTGAGTGTGTAAACAGATCGCCGACTGTGAGGCAGTTTGCACCAGGACCGTGGCTAGGGTTTCAGCGCACATCGCGAAAATGCCTCCACGAAGGGAACGTGGCGGAAGAGCTGGTGTTGTAACGCCTGAGGTTAGAGAGCTGCAGAGACAAGTGCGAGCATTGCAAGAAGAGATTCGCAGAGGAATGAATCTTAATATCAGAGATGAAAGTGAGGATGAAGCCGAAGAAGAATATCAAGCAAGAGAAGTTGAAATTGTGAACCAGGAGGAAGAAAGACTTTTTCGGGCCATTTCCAAGATTGGGAAAAGACCTAAGATTGAGGTTCCTACATTTTTTGGAAATCTTAACCCAGAGGAATTGATTGACTGGATCAATGAATGTGAGGAATATTTTGAGTATGAAGATGTTGAGGATCCTGATAGGGTCAAATTTGCAAAGGCCAGACTGAAAGGTCATGCGAAGATCTGGTGGCAAGAAATTCAATTGGAGCGAAATAGAAGAGGGAAAGATAAAATCACAAGATGGGATCGGATGGTGGATAAATTGAAGCGACAGTTCATTCCTGTTGATTATGAGCTTGATCTACTAAAGAAAATGCAAAGTTTGAAGCAAGCAGGAAGATCTGTTCAGGAGTATACAGAGGAGTTCTATCGACTTCTCATCAGAACAGGCCATGCAGAAGCTGATAAGGAGAAAGTTGCCCGATACCTTAATGGGTTAAGGCCAAGCATTCAAGAGGAGCTGAATCTGGTTCGAATGAACAGTATTGAGGAGGCATACCAGTTTGCCCTAAAAGTAGAGGAAAAGCTGAACAAGAAGTTTGAGAGCAGACAAAACGGAAGAGGTCGCGGTGGACGATCTGGTGGACGGTCATATGGTGGCCGAAATGAAGATCCGAAAAAGAAGGATGAGGCTAGTAGCAGTCAGAATCAGCGAGGAAATAATTCTAATCGCTTCCAGGATCAGAATAATAGAGATCAAAGAGGAAGAGGAAGAGGAAGAGGACAAGGATCTGGAAGAGGTGGCTTCCGTGGAACATGTTTTCACTGTGGAGAAGAAGGTCATAGGGCATTTGAATGTCCTCAGCGCCAAGGCAGAACAGACAGGAGAAATGAAGGCCAGGCTAGAGTTGCACATGTAGATGAAGATGCCAGATCATCAAATTCTGAAGATGCTGAAAGAGGAGAAACGTTGATTAACAGAAGAGTCCTGTTGAGTGGTGAGAATGAACCTGAGCAAAGGAGGAGCCTGTTTCGCACCAGGTGCAAGTGTGAAGGTAAATGTTGTGATGTGATTGTTGATAGTGGAAGCACTGACAATTTGGTGTCAGAAGAGATGGTGACAAAGTTGAAGCTCAAGAGACAGAAACACCCACATCCATATCGGATTGCCTGGGTACAGGATGACCACAAGGTCATGGTCAATGAACAATGCCTAGTGAAGTTCAAGATTGGCGGATACCAAGATGAGGTATTGTGTGATATCATATCTATGGATGCATGCCATATGTTGTTGGGTAGACCCTGGCAGTTTGACAGATGTGCTGTACATGATGGCCGTGCGAATACCTATTCCCTGACAAAGGATGGAGTGCGACATAAGCTAAAATCGTTGAAGGAGACTGAAGAAAAGGTATGTGGTAATGCAAGGATAACTTTTGTTGATGGAAGAAATTTCCTAGATGGTATGAGGCATGAGCATGTATGTTTTGCTTTAATTCCAAAAGTTGGTAAAGAGGAAGTAGAAGATGTTCCTGTAGAAGTTGCAGATTTGTTGAATGAGTTTCAGGATATTGTATCCGATAACGTGCCTGATGGATTACCACCAGTCAGGAAGATCAGTCATCAGATGGACTTGATCCCAGGAGCGAGTTTGCCAAATAAGGCAGCACACAGAATGACACCTGCAGAAAGTGAGGAGTTGAACAGACAAGTACATGAACTATTACAGAAAGGATTGATCCGTGAGAGTCTGAGTCCCTGTGCTGTACCAGCAGTATTAGCACCAAAGAAGAATGGAGAATGGAGGATGTGTACAGATTCTAGGGCAATAAACAAGATCACAATCAAGTACAGGTTTCCATTGCCACGAATGGATGATATTATGGACTGTTTGAGTGGAGCTGTGTATTTTTCAAAGATAGATCTGAAGAGTGGATATCATCAGATTCGGATCAGAGAAGGAGATGAATGGAAGACTGCCTTCAAGACAAAGGAAGGACTGTATGAGTGGTTAGTCATGCCTTTTGGGCTAACCAATGCACCGAGCACTTTCATGCGGCTCATGAATGAGGTTCTGAAAGAATTTCTGGGTAAGTTTGTCATTGTTTACCTAGATGATATTTTGATCTTTAGTAAGACATTGGATGAGCATATGATGCATATTCGTATGGTATTTGAGAAGTTGAGAGAAGAGAAATTGTTGATTAATTTGAAGAAGTGCAGTTTTGTGAAGAAAGAGTTAGTGTATTTGGGATTTGTAGTTTCAGCAGAAGGTCTGAAAATGGACCCAGAGAAGGTACAGGCTATTCTTGAATGGTCTACTCCAAGGAGTGCTACTGAGGTAAGATCTTTTCATGGTCTAGCTATCTTTTACAGAAAGTTTATCAGAAATTTTAGCAGTATTTGTGGACCCTTGACTGAAACAATGAGAGGGGATAGAAAAGAGTTTAAGTGGACTAATGGGGCAGAAAAGAGTTTTCAATTGTTGAAACAAAAAGTTACAGAACAACCTGTTTTAGCACTTCCAGATTTTAATAAGGTGTTTCAAGTAGATTGTGATGCTAGTGGTACTGCAATAGGAGCTGTTATGAGCCAAGAAGGTAAACCTGTTGCTTATTTCAGTGAGAAGTTAAATGATGCCAAGAGGAAATATTCTGTTTATGATCAGGAATTTCATGCTATAGTTCAGGCATTAAAGAAGTGGAGACATTATCTGCTTCCTAAGGAGTTTGTTTTGTATACTGATCATCAAGCTTTGCAATATTTGAATAGTCAAGGAAAATTGAATCAAAGACATTTGAAATGGGTTGAGTTTTTGCAGAGTTATACATTTGTTTTGAAACACAGGAGTGGAAAGTCTAATAGGGTTGCAGATGCTCTTAGCAGAAGGCAACTATTGCTGACAGAAATGCAGATTGAAGTGGTTGGGTTCAAGGAACTCAAGAATTTGTATCCAGAGGATCCTGATTTTGGTGAAGCTTGGAAAGCTTGCACAGAACCTGTTACTCTAGACAGGACGAAATGGCTGGATTTCATCATCCAGGATGATATGCTATTCAGAGGGAGTCAGTTGTGCATTCCACGAAGTTCTATGAGGGAGAATCTCATCAAGGAGAAGCATAGCGGAGGATTGGCTGGACATTTTGGTCGTGACAAAACCCTTGGTTTGGTTAGTGAGAATTATTATTGGCCACAGTTGCAGCAAGATGTGAAGAAGTTTCTACAGAGTTGCAGAGTATGTTAGATGGCGAAAAGAGTGAAGCAAAATACAGGATTGTATCAGCCATTACCCGTACCAGAGAAGCCTTGGGAGGATATCAGCATGGACTTTGTTCTTGGTTTACCGAGGACACAGCGGGGACACGATTCAATTTTTGTGGTAGTTGACAGATTTTCAAAGATGACACATTTCATTCCCTGCAAGAAGACTAATGATGCTGTTCATGTAGCAGAATTGTTTTTCAGAGAAGTAGTGAGACTTCATGGTTTGCCAAAGACCATAGTTTCAGATCGGGACACCAAGTTTGTTGGATATTTCTGGCGTACGTTGTGGAAGAAGTTAAAGACAGATTTGAAGTTCAGTTCATCACATCATCCACAGACTGATGGACAGACAGAGGTGGTGAATAGAAGTTTGGGAAATTTGCTGAGATGTTTGGTTGGAGATAAGCCAGCAGGATGGGATTTGATTTTACCACAGGCAGAATTTGCATACAATAATTCTGTCAACAGGAGCACTGGTAAATCACCATTCCAGATTGTATATGGAAGTAGTCCAAGAAATGCATCTGAATTGCGGAAGATAGATAAAGGAGAAATAAGTAGTGCTGAAGCTGAGGATTTTGCAGAACACTTGAAGAACATCCATGAGGAGGTGAGGAAGCATATTACCAAGATGAACGCACAGTATAAGGCTAAGGCAGATGAGAAAAGGAGGTATAAGGAATTTCAAGTTGGTGATGAAGTCATGGTTCATTTGCGGAAGGAGCGATTTCCAGTTGGTACATATAACAAGTTGAAAATGAAAAAGTTTGGACCATGTAGGATACTGAAGAAACATGATTCAGAAAACGCATATGAGGTAGAATTGCCTACTGAGCTAAATATTTCACCAGTGTTTAACATTTCAGACCTGACAGAGTATCATGAAGGAGGTGTTGAAGATGAGATCACAGCAGTACAGTGGAGTATTCCAGCAACTAGTTCAGACACTAAGGAGATTGAAGATATACTGGATAGTCGTGTTGGCAGAAGCACAAGGAACAGGACATATGAAGAATATCTGGTCAAGTGGAAAGGACGACCTGTTGAAGATTCATCATGGCTAACAAAGGAGGAGGTTAACCGTCTTGGTTTTCCTTTGCACACCTGAGTCGTGACAGGGTCACTTCTCAAATTACCCCGGGTGTCTGATGCAGGAGCATCTTGGGTGTAAGAGCAATCTTGCATCACCCAAAAATATTTATGTTTTTATGTTCAATAAGGGCTATTTTGTGCAGAGCTGCTATTTATGGAAAGTTACTATTTTTGGTAATTTTCGTATGTGCTTAGAATGATCTGATTTCTTTCTTGGAGGTTCATTTTGGTCATATAAGTCTGCCAGTAAAGTTTCATTGCCAGATCAAGTGTATATTGGAAGATATTGAAAATTTTCGGTATTGGCAGGAGGGTACAGAAACTTCGAACTCAGTTTTGAAGGCTTTAGAGGCCCCGGATGAGGTCGAATTTTGGGCTGAATGAAGCTTGCTTAATTCAAGTGTTGTAGAGCTCCTCGCGCCCTTTCCGAAATGGGGTTACAATAGTCAATCGGGTCAACTGGTGATGACTTATGGTCTTCGGAAGTTGGGTCACCTGAAATGGCGGAAAATGATTTTTCTTCAAAATTTCTGTCCGGGTTTCAAAATTTATTTTGAGCCGACTATGATATAATGAAATGTAAAATAAAAAAAAAATAATTCTAAGTTTGGTCGGCCTTATTGGCTAAAATTCTGGAACCTTCCCAGGCGGTGGAAAATTGCCTATATAAGGAAGGCTGTATTATTGTCTTAGGCAGTTCAGAATAGTTCTGGGTAGTAGATCTGGGTATTGATTCGAAGCTTTGTCCTAAAGAATATTGTAAGGGAATGCCCATGTGGCTTTGCATATTGTAATTCTGAAAGTTTGTAATTCCACATTTGTGGAGATAATAAGAAGCCAATTTTCTGTTCTTGCATATTGTTGTTGTTTCTCTATTTCTGTTATGTGTTTGTGGTATTAAGGGGAGCACCCTTCATCACAAAATAGAAGATGTCATGGTGGAAGATCTGGTGGATGGTCATATGGTGGCCGAAATGAAGATCTAAAAAAGAAGGATGAGGCCAGTCGCAGTCACAATCAGTGAGGAAATAATTCCAATCATTTCCAAGATCAGAATAATAGAGATCAAAGAGGAAGAGGAAGAGGACAAGGATCTAGAAGAGGAGGCTTTCGTGGAACATGTTTTCACTATGGAGAAGAAGGTCATAGGGCATTTGAATGTCCTCAGTGCCAAGGCAGAACAGATAGGAGAAATGAAGGCCAAGCCAGAGTTGCACATGTAGATGAAGATTTCAGATCATCAAATTCTGAAGATGCTAAAAGAGGAGAAACGTTGATTAATAGAAGAGTCCTGTTGAGTGGTGAGAATGAACCTGAACAAAGGAGGAGCCTGTTTCGCACCAGGTGCAAGTGTGAGGGTAAGTGTTGTGATGTGATTATTGATAGTGGAAGCACTAACAATTTGGTGTTAGAAGAGATGGTGATGAAGTTGAAGCTCAAGAGACAGAAACACCCACATCCATATCGAATTGCCTGGGTACTATAATACCCCAAAAATGGGCTATAGGTTCATTAACCTCCTACATCTTCAAAATGAATGAAATCGACATCGAAGTCCTAACCTAAGGCACATCTAAACATTATCGAATTCTAATTGATTATCCTAAAATCTGCATCGGAGAATATTTCTAATTATCTTAATTATCTTTAATTTAATGATTATTTGGCAATAAATCCAATTTATCCTAAAGTTTGATTAATTGAATATTCTAAATATTTAATTAATTAGATTTAATTCTGCCACTTGATTATTAAGTTGAATTTAATTATGTCTATTCCTAAATTGTATTATTCAAATTTGACAATAAATCAAACTTCCTATCATTAATTGATTAAATCCTTATTTAATTGATGAAAGCAAGTTTTCATATTTAATGATATTATTTTTGAATAAATTTTTGATTTAATAATTGATTAACCCATAAATCAATTATTTTATTTCAAAAATCAATTAAAGTTGAGAATAAGTCACTTTATTTATTTATTAATTCATAATTATCCATGTGCACATAAAAGGACCAGTTAAACTCCAAATTAGAAAATCAATGCAAGTAGTTAGCTTTTGGAAACTCAACATCCTTTATGAGTTTTAAAGTTGATCTAAACTTCTAATTCGAGTTGAACTGTGCTTTTGCATGATTTTTGTGACTTAATTATCTGTTTATTCTTGATAACTCAAAAATCAACCTGAGTTTATCAAGAGTGATTTATGGCTTTTTCTATGCACCTCCAAAGCCCTGGATTTCTATAAAATCAAGGCTCAGCTCTTCACAAATCATCCACAAATTTGTATACTTACGCTATCACATTCAATTTGAGAGTTGCACAATCATGCTGGAGAATTGGAATTTGGAGAATCAAAGCTCTTACGAATCAACATTTTTGTGAGATCAATCTTGTTTTTACATATCATTATTAGATAGATTTCATATCAAATTTTTCATATAGATCAGTTTTATATCAAGTTTTCATCCTAATTGCATAGAAAATAAAAAATATAGATCAATTGCATTCAAATCCTTCGTTTAGGTGTCGTCAAGGTCACTGATCTCGATTTCATTCTGAGAACATCATACTCGCACGTATTAGAAGGCAGTAAATCATCTGGTTAGTTTAGCTTTCAATTACTTGCATGATTTCGATTTCAACTAACCTCTAATGTTTTACTGAAGTGTTATGTATATAGATCAGGTACAAAATTCACACACACATTTTCGGCACCCACCGTGGGGCCCTAATACAGGTTTCCAATTTAATTCTATCAATTTCTATCTTTTTCTTCTCAGTTTCTGTGCAAAACTATGATTTTTTATTTTTGTCCGTACCACTGTCGTATGAGTTTCTAAAAAATGTCATATGAGATGACACCCACTATCGTATGAGACTACACCCACTCTCGTACGACAGTCTATCAGAATGAGAATTGTGCTAGACAGTACACACTGTCATTTGAGATTTCAACTGTCATTTCATTAGATACCCAGTGTCATACGAGTTTCCAGACTGTCATTTGGGAACAGACCCACTGTCGTACGAGTTTCAACATCAAGTTTTCAATTGTCATTTCATTTTTCAGGGCAGTTTGTCAGATTTGGTTTCAGATTTCGACTAACTGCTAATCTTAACAATTGAAAGTCTCTATTTTTTTTTTATTGATTCCTGCTGGTTGTGATTAGGAAAAGCGCAATAATTTCTAAAAATAGGTAAACATCTACTAAGCGAGTTGCGAGGATCTCATGTATTCTCCTTGTTCTGATAACATTTTGATTTGGACTTAAAATAAATCTCTCGTGTGTCTAGCTTGAGTGCTTCTTTTCATGCTTTTGTTTTACACACTTGCATAATTGATACTAGGTTATGACACCTTAGGTATTTATTTAGCAGTCTTAGATACTTGTGATTGATCTAGATTGCTATCTTGGGTTATTGGACTTACTAATCCATCGACCCCTTGTTCCGCCCTATGGTTGCAAGGTCAACGCCACATTAAAGGGGAGGGGTCTACAGGAAAGAAGTGTTAATTGTTCCACCGGACAACCCTTTTGTGCTTTTTGGAACTCACTGTTTTCTAAGTTGTGGAATCATTTTTAGCTTGTGTGAGGTGTTAAGTGTTCCACCTTGTGGACTCACCTCATATTTTCTTTAAGCGTTAAGTGTTCCTCTTTCTGCTTTTTGAATACTTTTGGTAGATTCACTTTCGGGAATATATATCTATGCTCACATAGTAATTAGGCCCTATGAACACTATTTGCGATTCTTGAGAGATTGGATTCCTAGCGAAATCCTTCCTTGACGATGGAATCCTTGTAGGTAGGGAGGATACTTGGTGCGTTTCACATTCAACTTGGTTAGTGCATCTTCTCTTATTGATCGACACATTCTCTCTCCGAAGAGGTTGATAGATCACGTGGGGTTGACATCGCGAGCTTTGGTGAATCAAAATTGGTTAGTGCGTCTTCTCTTATTGATCAATACATTCTCTCCCCGAAGAGGTTGATAGATCACATGGAGTTGATATCACGGACCTTGGTGAAACAAAACCTTGTCTTAGCATGTTGGATTAATCTGCTTGCTTTGTTTGGGTTAAAAGTGAAGAGGCGTAAGAAACTTGAATCTGGAGCCAAGTCCCCTTATGGTATAAATCTGTGAGTAACCTTTAGAGAGGGTTAACCATAGCGGACGATCCCTTCATAGGGCAAACTACGTTGATGGAACCTCAAGTGGTAATAGCCATTTCAGACATGGTAGTGATAGCCGCTATATAAATGTCCTTGTGGAAGAAATCTTCATAGGTGTGGTTCATTGTTGGGTTGTCGAATCTCCTTAGCAGCTCTTGATTGATTAATTTCTTGGACTATGTCAAAAACCTGGTGCACCGGGATTGGGGTTCACCCCTTTGGATCATAAAAGTTGCAGAGTCAAACCATTACTAAAAACCCTAGAGAGGCCAATTTTTCATTTTTAGGTATATGTGCATTATTGCAAAACTTTTTAGAACATACACAATTAGTACTCTCAGGGATTAGCACAATTTGGTCACTTGATTGTTCATGCACAAGGTTGCTTTTGCCCTTGTTCATTGTTTTTAGATGTGCTTGGAATCACTTGCTTGTTGTTCTGTGTGCTTGTTTATCTACTTGGCTATTAAAAATGAACAAATTTGGTTTATTCTTCAAATCTAGATAGTACAATTTGCAAACAATCCAAAATTGAAAACCCTAAAATTGCAAAATCTGAATGAAAAATTTTTTCTGGAGACAAAAGTCATACGAGTTTTTGTCAAGTGTCGTCTAGTTGTGAACCCACTGTCGTATGGTATCAAACCCACTGTCATACGAGTCTTACCGCTATGAAATTTCAAAAAAGTTCAAAACTACTGTCAACTGTCATTTGGTCTTAAGCAGACTATTGTACGAGTTTAGCAACTGTCATTTCATAGCCTACCCACTGTCGTACGAGTCTGTAGAGTGTCGTTTGGGAAAATTTTGGAAAGTTGTCAGAAAATTGTCAAATTGCAAGATATCCAATATTTCCAGCCTAGTTCCAGAATCTGTCGAACAAATCATTGTGTTAGGAATAGAGCAGTAGCTATTGAGAATCCAATCATTTTCCAAAAGTGATCTTTTGAACTCAATCCAGCCTTCTATTTGATCAATTTGAGTCCTTTTTATCTCGTGTCAAAACCTTGTCAGATCTATCAATCTTCAATCAATCTTCAAAAATATACTAAGTGTTGAGAACTCATGTCCGCTATCTTTTGGGCAATCTAACCCATACATCCAGGGCACAGTATCCTTCACCCATGTCTAATCAAATCTTCAAAACAATCATAATCTTGACAAGGTTGTGTCATCCAATTTTCTCGAATCAAATTGTTCTTCAGTTGTCTTCATCTTTTTCTTCTATTTCATTCAAAGTTAATGGTGGAGACCAGAGCTTCCTCAGACAAGAAATCAGGAGACACATCTCAAAACTTACCTTTGACCAATATCCAGGGTCCAACTCTTGAAAAACTCATCAATTCTGGTCTTTACAAAGATGACGGTCTCAGTAACTTTCGATTGAAAATTGGTTACATACCTCCTCCATCAACTCACGGAGGTAATCAGCAGACTCCTCCTCGATCTATCCCAAGGAGTCCCAGAACTCCTACCATGTCTCAAGTAGGGACAAATCATGGCTCTCAAGGAGCTCAATCTCAACATGGTGCAGATCAGGCACCCACACCTAAAGAAATTGCCCAATACCAAAATGATGATAACTTCAAGAGAATGATGAGGCATTTCTTGAAGGAAGATAGAGAAGCATACTTTTTAGAGTTGGCTCATCAAGGAGCTAAACTTCCTCCTCACTTCAATGTTGAAGATATCATCACACATGAGGAAGAAACTCCTTTAATAGCTATGATGAAACAAATGCATGCTATGCAAGTCAAACTAAATAAGCTTGAAAAATAAAAAGAACCCAAGGAGTTCTCCATGGAGGCCCTATGTCCTTTTCTGTTCGACAAAGACTTGTATATGCCACCATTCCCAAAAAGAGTGGAGATGCCAAAGTATGACAAATATGACGAACACTCTGATCCTCAAGATCATGTTAGAGAGTTCTATATGCAATCCATGGAATTCATGCATGAACTAACCTATCTGATGCATCTCTTTCCTAGATCCCTGGGAGGAGCATCCATTCAATGGTTTTCAAGATTGCCACCTGCTATCAAAACTTTTGAGGAATTGATTAAATTGTTTTATCAACAATACTCCTACAATATTCAACATCTAATCACCATGATCGATATTTGTAACCTCAAGAAATATCTAGGAGAACCATTCCTAACATTCCTCAAGAGGTGGCAAAAGAAGTTCTCTCTATATGCTAGACCAATTCTCGAAATGGAGAAACTCAAAATCTTTATCAATAACCTTGTTCCAGAGCTCAACTATCCATTACAAATGCAAGATCATGTATCTTTCAATAAGATGGTGGATAACACAATCAAGATTGAGAAAGTACTTGTCAACAAAGGAGACATCACACTTCAAAAGGACAAGTACGAATCAGGATCTAGTTCCAAAGATAAAAACAAAAATTGGAACAAGAACAAAGGTTTTGTCACAGATGGTGTTGTTGACATTGTCCGTGGCCCATCAAAGGCACCAGCCTACAATCTGACTCTTGGCACCCAAGCCATTAAAGCTTCAAAATAGAAGTCATCCGAACCATTTCAAAAGAAGCCAGAATACAAATCTTGGTCTAAGGATAATAAATGAAAGTTCACTCCTCTTGGAGAATCTTTGGAATCCGCTATGAGAACTCTGCTAGCTGATAACATCCTCTCTTTGCCTAAGATCCAAGAATATCCTGATCCTAAACCAAAATGGTGGAGAGAGAATGAATTCTATAATTTCCATCAGGTTAAAGGTCACAAAAATAATAACTGCTTGTGGTTGAAACACACTATTCAAGATCTGATCGATAAGGGAGACATCACAATTGATAATCCTAAAAGCAATAATGATGACACAACATTTACCAAACCGTTTCCACAACACGGTTAGGGAGTTTCAACTTCTTAGCCTAACATGGGGGAAAAAGTCAATTACGCTTACCCTGGAAACAATGTTGTCATCAATATGATTGAACCATGTCTCTCTGAGAGCTGCAATGTCATCACAATTGTATGAAAAGACATAGATCATTCCTTAGCTAATGCAGTTACTCAGTCACAAGCTCAGGCCCATTTGAAAGGACAAATCCCAGATTCATCTAACATCCCTAAGGTACCTTTTAATCTTTCATCCACATCCAAATAGAAGGTTACTTCCAAATCTTCCAATCCAAAGGATACAAGGCCTACATCTTACAGCATTGTCCAACAACTCTAGCATACTAATGCCAAAATCTCTATGTTTGAGTTACTTCAAATATCTCCAGCTCACAAAGATGTCCTAAATAAAGCTTTGCTCGGCTCTAATGTTCCTTATGAACTAGATCTAGACAGGTTCCAGACTATGGTTGGTCATCTTACGTCTCTGCAATATATCTCCTTTTCAGAGGAAGGTGACAACTCTTTGAGTCACCCACATAATCAGCCCTTACACATAGAAGTCTTGATCTAGAACCATAGAGTCAAATGTGTGTTGATAGATGGGGGCACTGGCCTCAACATTTGTTCTTACAGCTGAATCACACAGTTGGGATTCTCAGAAATGGCTATTGATCCTTGAAAGAAGATCACCATAAAGGCCTATGATGAACAGGAAAGATCTTCTAAAGGCACCATTGTCTTACCCATCCGAGTGGGCCCAGTAATCAAAGATACCACATGTCAGGTGCTTGATCTGCCTTTGGCTTATAATATACTTCTAGGGAGACCCTGGATACATGAAATGCAAGCTATTCCTTCTACATACCATCAATGCTTGAAATTTCCCTATGAAGGAGTAGAAGTTACTATCCCAGCAGATCTGAGTACAACTTGTAATACATTGAAGGGAAGTGCTGATAAGCTTGTTCCCAATAACAAAGAATCTTCCATCAAGCAGCTAAATGTTGCTTCCACATCCAAGATGGAAGACATTGCTAAAAAGGTCAATATCAAAGAAAATGGGATGCGAGAATACATTATAGAGCCAGTCTTGTCTTTGACATCTCTCCCAATCTCACCTAAGTCATATGGACAATCTTTGAAGCAGTCTAAATCAGAACCTAAGGAACCTATGGAAGCATATAAAATAAATTTTGTGGCGGAGCAAGTATCCAAACAAGAATTTGAAGAGGATGAAGTTGTGCTTGCATGGCTATACAAAGATGATTCTGAATCCAAAATTGTTCAAACTAATGATTCTATAGCACCTAAAATCCCTTCTAATTCATATGGTCCAGGGAACAAATTGATAGCCAAGATGGAATATCCAGGTTAAGGACCTCTAGGAATTAGAGGAAAGGGTCTTGTGACACCCATTTCACATACTGGTAGAGCAAACAAAGATACTGTTGGCTTAGGCTTTAAGAAGAAACCCTATTACCTCAAAGGTGGTTGTTCTCATGTCATAGAACAAATTGCACTAGGAGAACCCCTTCTTAAGAAAGAAGAAATAGAACCCTCAGATGATGAGTTAGACAACTCAGAGCTTATCCCTTATGAACATTTTCCTGTAGAAATCAAAGACCTTCTTGATATAGAAAATGATGCAATAAAGAGAATCAATGTAGTAGAAACACAAGAACCTACTATAGAGCAAGAGATGGTTGCACCACAAGAACCAGCTAATCTCGAAGGCAATCAAACTAATCAAGAGGAAGGGGGTAGTTATTTTGACACTGATTCCCATGAATATGAATTCAAGTCAGAGACTGAGGGTAATCCTTTTTGGGGTATTCACCCTGACTTTACACATATCCTAAGATTTCCTAGAGATCCTGAATCAGAAGCTGAGTCAAACGACTATGAATGGGGAGCCATTCCAGAGGAAGATGAGCTTATCATAGAGAAATATATTGATGCTATTCACCAATATGCACCTCAACCCAATGTAGGTCTAGAGTGAAATAATGAACTTAACGTGTCTGATCCACCTATGGTTGAATTGGACTCCCACGATGACATTGAGCCTATTCATGAGATGAACATTTTGAGCTGTAATATCACCTTTGAACTTGAACATCAGGTCAGTACCAATGATGACAGATCCATATCAGTGAACACCATATCCCAAGCCTCTCCCGCTTTGACTATCCAATGTCCTGACCTTATTGACCGAACTTCCATGAATCTGAGCCATGATGTTTACACCTTTCCCAATGACTATGCCCTTGCTTGTTACCTCAATGCAGTTGAGCCTATGAGGACTTCCATCAGTGAACTGAGAGTTAGCATGACTGAGTCGAACATCAAATATCTTAGTCAAAAGAATAAAAATAAAAAGAAAAAGAGTTCTGAGGGTGAAAACCACTTTGTGGCAGTCTCAGAACCTGTAAAAGTAAAAAGAAAAGATGTATCTGAAGGTGAAAACCTCTCTGAGGTGCCTAAGGATGAGATATTTGATGTCCTTCCGAGTCATTTACAAGATAGATCTCCAGTTTTGATTGAGCCCACTCAATCCATCAATTTGGGTACAACAGATGAACCACAATTGGTACATGTAGCACAATCATTATCAGAAAAAGAGAAATAGAAATTCACTACATTCTTAACAGAAAAAAAGATCAACTTTGCATGCTCCTAGAGTAAAACCGGTCAAGAAAAAATTGAGAAAGATGCATCCTCATGTTGCACTCTTAGTCAAGGTTGAATTAGAGAACTCCTAAAAGATGGATTCATCTGTGTCATAGACTATGCTGAGTGGATCTCCAACATTGTACCTATTTCTAAACCAAATGGTTCAATCAGAGTGTGTACGGACTTTAGAGATGTGAACAAAGCATGCACTAAGGATGATTTTCCACTGCCTAACATTGATATGCTAGTGGACATGACTGTGGGTTACGAGATGTATTCCCTCATGGATGGTTTTTTTGGATACAACCAAATCAAATTGCTCCAGAAGACCAAGAGAAAACTACGTTCACATGTGCATGGGGAACCTTCTGTTGGAATGTTATGCCATTTGGGCTTAAAAATGCTGGTGCTACATATCAAAGAGCAATGCCATCTATTTTCCATGACATGATGCATCGAACTATGGAGGATTATGTTGATGATATATTAGCAAAGTCAATGATCAGAACTGAACATCTAATTGACTTGAGCATGATCCTAGACAGAATGGAAAAGTTTAGTCTCCGACTAAATCCTACGAAGTGTGCTTTTGGTGTCACTTCTAGAAAACTCTTAGGATACATAGTTTCAAAGAAAGGTATTGAAGTTGATCCGGCTAAAGTAAAAGCTATCATAAAGATGCAACCTCCCAAGAATATCAGTCAAATGAGAACTTTGCAAGGGAGAGTACAATCCATCAGAAGATTCATATCACAGCTTGCTGACATATCACAACCTTTCACAAAGACATTACATAAAGGTGTGACCTTTGCATGGAATGGAGAATGTGAAAAGAATTTTGACCATATCAAGAATTGACCTTTGCATGGAATGGAGAATGTGAAAATAATTTTGACCATATCAAGAATTATCTCTGGAATCCTCCTATCTTGATGCCTCCTATTCATGGGAAGCCATTGATATTATATGTCTTCACAACAGATACATCACTGGGGCCATTGCTAGCACAACATGATGAGAACAAGAAGGAAAGAGCCATATAATACATCAGCAGAACTTTAGTGGCCTATGAGAAGAACTACTTAATGATCGAGAAGGCTTGTCTAGCTGTGATCTTTGCATCACAGAAACTGAGACATTACATGTTATCTCATACCACTCATTTGATAGCAAAAATCGATCCACTGAAGTACCTACTAAGCAAAGCTACTGCCCTCACAGGTAGACTAGCTAAATGGGTCATGCTATTGAGTGAATTTGACATTGAATATGTTGAGAGAAAAGCTATCAAAGGATAGGTCATTGCTAATCAATTAGCTGAAGCACCACTTTTTGATGATACACCAATGCAAATGAAATTTCCTGATTCCTCTATCATGCACCTCTCTTCTAGAGAATGACAGTTATTCTTTGATGACTCCTACACACAGAATGGATCTGGAGCAGGGATATTGTTCATCACTCCTCAAGGATACTTGATACCCAAAGCATTCAGACTAAAATTTCCTTGCATAAACAATATTGCTGAATATGAGGCACTTCTTAATGGTATGAAAATGACAATACAATGGAGAGTGACAGAGATATACATTCATGGAGACTCACAACTGGTTACCCACCGAGTCAATGATGTGTACCAAACTAAAGATGAAAAGCTCATTCCTTACAAGAAAATGATAGATGATTTTAAGAAATACTCCATATCTATCACATTTGAGCAAATACCTAGAACGGAGAACAAGGTTGTCGATGCAATGGCGATACTATCTACTCTCTTGCAGTAGCCCGAACATGAGCTACGCTATAAATTCTTGGTGGAAGCCCTATCCTATCCTGCATATGACTCCCCTGAAACTCACATGATCTGCACTGTTGTAGGTTATGATTCATCCCGATACAAAACCCTTTTCTCCTATCTCCATGACCAAATCATTCCTAATTCCTTTAACTATTTTGAGAAATGAAACCTTATCCGCTC
The DNA here is from genome assembly GCA_027943335.1 of Chamaecyparis obtusa. Classification (NCBI taxonomy): domain Eukaryota; kingdom Viridiplantae; phylum Streptophyta; class Pinopsida; order Cupressales; family Cupressaceae; genus Chamaecyparis; species Chamaecyparis obtusa. Next base: position 2,076,702 of record BSBK01002032.1, read on the forward strand.
TGCATCTCGATATGTCATCATTGGTAATGACCTATACAAACGAGGTCTAGATGGTACACTGCTTAGATGTTTAGAACGAGAAGAGTCTCAACGTGCATTAGAGGAAGTCCACGAGGGTATATGTGGGTCACACTTGAATGGTTTAACATTAGCTCGAAAACTTATTAGGGTTGGGTACTATTAGCCTGAAATGGAGAAAGAGGCTATTAAATTTGCTAAAAACTATCAACAGTGTCAACTACATGGCAACTTGATTCATGCTCTAGGGAGAGATCTAATTCCCTTTACTACACAATGGCCTTTTCAACAATGGGCATTTGATCTCATAGGTGCTATCCATCCGCACTCTTCCAATGGACATACCCATATAATCATAGCTACAGATTATTTTACAAAATGGGTAGAAGTGGTTCCTTTGACACAAGCAACGGGGAAACAAATCTCTATGTTCATCTTGAACTACATTATATGCAGATATGGGATTCCTCACTCTATAATCATAGATAATGGGGGACAATTCAAAAATAAGGACCTAGATGACTTATGTGCTAAATTCAAGATCACTCAACATTGGTCATCTATATACTATCCTCAAGGGAATGGACAAGCAGAGGCTTCAAACAAAAATCTCTTGAAAATCTTGCATAGAACAGTGAATAAAATAGGAAGAGACTGGCATCTGATGATCAATCCAGCTCTCTGGGCCTACAGAACAAGTATCAGAACGCCTACTGGGGCTACACCATTCGCTTTAGTTTATGGGTCTGAAGCAATACTGCCTATTGAGGTTGAAATCCCATCACTCAGAATCAAAATGCATGGACTTGTCACCGATGATGACTATAGAGTGTCTAGGTTGCAAGAACTTGAACTACTAGATGAGCGCAGACAAGTAGCGTATGATCATCGTAGAGTGTATTAGAAAAGAATGTCTAGAGGGAAAATCCTAAAAATCAATCACATCAAGAACGCAAGGGGAAGTTTGAACCCAACTGACTAGGTCCCTTTGTTATCACTGCTACTTTTGGCTTTGGTGCCTATCAACTCTCAATGACTGAAGGAGAATAGCTCTGAGAACCAATCAACGTTCTCCATCTGAAGAAATTCTATGCCTAAAGCATTTAGTGCTTGGTAAATATCTTGAAAAATTTTAAAAATTTGAAAAAGTCTTGAAAAAAATGAACATCTTGGTGAAAACCTAGCAATAGGTGCCTTGATGATTAACAAAAAAAGTAAAAAATATCAAAAGTACAAAAAAATTGAAAATATCAAAAAAAAAAAAATGAAAAAATGAAAAATACAAAAAAAATGATGAAAAAAATGAACATCTTGGTGAAAACCTGGAAACAGGCACCTTGGTAGCAAAAATAGAATCTCTACCAAGATGGTGAAAACCTGGCAAACATGCGCCACTTATTTCAAAATGCTCCATCTATCAGCACAATCTTGGTCTTTCCCAACTTTCAGTCTGCTTTAGTCTATATATATCCTTGTTTCAATAAAGTCAGTTTGTACGCCAATCAGCTTGAGCGTCTGTATCCTATCAATGTCCAAACTTGGGGGCAATCAATGTCATGTCCTATGTCCTCCAGTGTATCTTAGACGTGTCATATCCAGTCAGCATCCTTTGAAACTTCAAGTTGAGTCAGTCAGTCAGTCTCATCTCCAGAAAGGATTTTGCATCTACAACAACACAATCAAAACACAAACTGAAAAACAATATGTGCTTCATGCTTTTATCTCCTTGTATGCTTAACTGATTCACATTGAAATTTTTGCATATTGTGTCCCTTCGAGCTCTTCGATGATGTCCTTTACAGGATTTAGAGAGTGATGACTGGGGGCATAATCTTTTCTTTGTCTTCTTCTTGTATGTCAAAATCTAACAACTTTGGAAATTCTGGATTGATATGGTGTCTGACTGTAAGAGCCTCTATCTCGAATTGGATGGCCATGCGTACCTCGACCATTGATACTCAAAAAATTCAAGGAAGTTTGATCTAACTATTATCTTGTTGAAGTGAATTCTTTCTCCTACTATGAAACACGATCTTGCCTAAAGGATGTGAATGATAAAGGGTCACTACGGGCAATTCACACGAAATTTAGAATGATCTTTTGATTGTTTGATGTGTTTATAACGCAAGGTGTATTCAGGTCATCACAACGTTTATGTTTTGATGCTTATACAAATTGCTATATCAAAATGGACATGATATTCAGGTCATCCTGGCATTTGTGCCTTGGTGCTTATATCTAATCTGACATTCTGAAAACAAAATCAATATTCATATATCTGTGGTTGTTTAACCAGTGGGTGTTGTATTGATTCTTGCGAATACAAATTAATATTCATATGTCTATGGTTTCATAGCTAGTGGGCATTGTATTAATTTATCTGGTTACCAAAAAGTTCAATGATGATAACAAATCGACACATGATCAGTGACTAGGTCCTAGGTCTTAGGTTGCATTTCATTTTGCATGTCTCTTTGCATTTTGCATATTTGCATGATCTCACAATGGCTAAATAAACTTCAATCACCTATTCAAATCTAACATGAGCTGAAACTTAACACGAAGGTTCCTCCAATGAAACAGCAAGTAGAACCCTTTTTCGGGATCAAAATCAAAATCTGAGATTATTCATATTATTAACTACTTGCACAATCGACCTTCAATCCTCATTGAAATCTAGAATTCAACTTAACTGATTATCTTACATCAAACTATCAAAATTTCAACTTGGTTAACTATGGTCAACTCATGGTTTTACCTAGTCAAACTTGGTCTCTAGGACCTCTAAACGATGCAAAACACATTCTCAGATGTGTATAATCACTTCTCAAATCAATTAACATGCTTCTAAATCATTCAATGCTGACTTTTCTTGTCAGATTTCAATTTTAATCCCAAAGGGGGCATGGTATTGCATATCAATTCAAAGTCTATAAATCAAATTCTATCGATCAAATCTATCAATATCTTTCATCAGTGATCAAGACAACAACTACGTCTAGTCACTGATTCATCAAAAGTCCTCATCACTCGGGGCAAATCTATCATCACTTGGGGCATATCAGATTCATCGAGATTCATATCAATCTGGTATTCTCTTAATCTTGTAAACTGTATCAGCTTTTTTGCAACTATCGATTCGTTAGAGTTATTTTCCTTGGTTCTTCGGTAACTAAAGGGTTCAAATGTGATACCAATGTGATTCAATATAAGGACAATCATGTTTGGAATCAGTCACTCACTTCTTCGCAATCATAAGGTTCAGAATTAGGCGTTTTGACACTTTTTCGCAATCATCGGTTCATTTGTTGTTATAGTGAACATTATCTCTGGTCGTTCAGGACCTAATATCTTCATGTCAAATCTTTCAATCATCATATCTTTCGAATCAGTTCCATATCTTTATCATACATAGACTGTCTTTGAACCATTGCGCTTCACACAATAATTCAAAGAGGGGCAAAATGTAATACCCCAAAAATGGGCTATAGGTTCATTAACCTCCTACATCTTCAAAACGAATGAAATCGACATCGAAGTCCTAACCTAAGGCACATCTAAACATTATCGAATCCTAATTGGTTATCATAAAATCTGCATCGGGGAATATTCCTAGTAATATTCCTAATTATCTTAATTATCTTTAATTTAATGATTATTTGGTGATAAATCCAATTTATCCTAAAGTTTGATTAATTGAATATTCTAAATATTTAATTAATTAGATTTAATTCTGCCACTTGATTATTAAGATGAATTTAATTATGTCTATTCCTAAATTGTATTATTCAAATTTGACAATAAATCAAACTTCCTATCATTAATTGATTAAATTCTTATTTAATTGATGAAAGCAAGTTGTCATATTTAATGATATTATTTTTGAATAAATTTTTGATTTAATAATTGATTAACCCATAAATCAATTGTTTTATTTCAAAAATAAATTAAAGTTGAGAATAAATCACTTTATTTATTTATTAATTCATAATTATCCATGTGCACATAAAAGGACCAGTTAAACTCCAAATTAGAAAATCAATGCAAGTTGTTAGCTTTTGGAAACTCAACATCCTTTGTTAGTTTTAAAGTTGATTTAAACTTCTAATTCGAGTTGAACTATGCTTTTGCATGATTTTTGTGACTTAATTATCTATTTATTCTTGATAACTCAAAAATCAACCTGAGTTTATGAAGAGTGATTTATGGCTTTTTCCATGCACCTCCAAAGCCCTGGATTTCTATAAAATCAAGGCTCAGCTCTTCACAAATCAACCACAAATTTGTATACTTACGCTGTCACATTCAATTCGAGAGTTGCACAATCACACTGGAGAATTGGAATTTGGAGAATCAAAGCTCTTACGAATCAACATTTTTGTGAGATCAATCTTGTTTTTACATATCATTGTTAGATTTCATATCAAATTTTTCATATAGATCAGTTTTATATCAAGTTTTCATCCTAATTGCATAGAAAATAAAAAATATAGATCAATTGCATTCAAATCCTTTGTTTAGGTGTCGTCAAGGTCACTGAGCTCGATTTCATTCCGAGAACATCATACTCGCACCTATTAGAAGACAGTAAATCACCTAGTTAGTTTAGCTTTCAATTACTTGCATGATTTCGATTTCAACTAACCTCTAATGTTTTACTGAAGTGTTGTGGATACAGATCATGTACAAAATTCACACACACAGGTACAGGATGACCACAAGGTCATGGCCAATGAATAATGCCTAGTGAAGTTCAAGATTGGCAGATACCATGATGAGGTATTGTGTGATATCATATCTATGGATGTATGTCATATGTTGTTGGGTAGACCATGACAGTTTGATAGATGTGTTGTACATGATGGTTGTGCAAATACCTATTCCCTAACAAAGGATGGAGTGTGACATAAGCTAAAGCCATTGAATGACACAGAAGAAAAGGTATGTGGTAGTGCAAGAATAAATTTTGTTGATGGAAGAAAATTCCTAGATGGTATGAGGCATGAGCATGTGTGTTTCGCTTTAATTCCAAAAGCTGGTAAAGAGGAAGTAGAAGATGTTCTTGTAGAAGTTGCAGATTTGTTGAATGAGTTTCAGGATATTGTATCCGATAATGTGCCTGATGGATTACCACTAGTCAGGAAGATCAGTCATCAGATGGACTTGATCCCAGGAGTGAATTTTCTGAATAAGGCGGCACACAAAATGACACCTGTAGAAAGTGAGGATTTGAACAGGCAAGTACATGAGTTGTTGCATAAAGGATTGATCCATGAGAGTCTGAGTCCCTGTGCTATACCAGCGGTATTAGCACCAAAGAAGAATGGAGAGTGGAGGATGTGTACAAATTTCAGAGCAATAAACAAGATCACAATCAAGTACAGGTTTCTATTGCCATGAATAGATGATATTATGGACTATTTGAGTGGAGCTATGTATTTCTTAAAGATATATTTGAAGAGTGGATATCATCAGATTTGGATCAAGGAAGGAGATGAATGGAAGACTACCTTCAAGACAAGGGAAGGATTGTATGAGTGGTTAGTCATGCCTTTTGGGCTAACCAATGCACCAAACACTTTCATGAGGCTGATGAATGAGGTTCTGAAAAAATTTCTGGGTAAGTTTGTCATTGTTTACCTAGATGATATTTTAATCTTTAGTAAGACATTGGAAGAGCATATGATGCATATTTTTATGGTGTTTGAGAAGTTAAGAGATGAAAAATTGTTGATTAATTTGAAGAAGTGTAGTTTTGTGAAGAAAGAGTTAGTGTATTTGGGATTTGTAGTTTCAATAGAAGGTCTAAAAATGGACCCAGAGAAGGTACAGGCTATCCTTGAATGGCCTACTCCAAGGAGTGCTACTGAGGTAAGGTCTTTTCATGGTTTGGCTAGCTTTTACAGAAAGTTTATCAGAAATTTTAGCAGTATTTGTGGACCCTTGACTGAAACAATGAGAAGGGATAGAAAAGAGTTTTAAGTGGACTAATGGGGCAGAAAAGAGTTTTCAATTGTTGAAATAAAAAGTTACAGAATAGCCTGTTTTAGCACTTCTAGATTTTAATAAGGTGTTTCAAGTAGACTGTGATGCTAGTGGTACTGCAATAGGAGCTATTATGAGCCAAGAAGGTAAACCTATTGCTTTTTTCAATGAGAAGTTGAATGATGCTAAGAGAAAATATTCTATTTATGATCAGGAATTTGATGCTATAGTTCAAGCATTGAAGAAGTGGAGACACTATCTGCTTCCTAAAGAGTTTGTTTTGTATACTGATCATCAAGCTTTACAATATTTGAATAGTCAAGGAAAGTTGAATCAGAGGCATTTGAAATGGGTTGAGTTTTTGCAGAGTTATACATTTGTTTTGAAACACAGGAGTGGAAAGTCTAATAGGGTTGCTGATGCTCTTAGAAGGAGGCAACTATTGCTGGCAGAAATGCAGATTGAAGTGGTTGGGTTCAAGGAATTCAAGAATTTGTATCCAGAGGATCCTGATTTTGGTGAAGCTTGGAAAGCTTGTACAGAACCTGCTACTTTAGACAGGACAAAATGGCTAGATTTCATCATCCAAGATGATATGCTATTCAGAGGGAGTCAATTGTGCATTCCACAAAGTTCTATAAGGGAGAATCTCATCAAAGAGAAGCATAGCGGAGGATTGGCTGGACATTTTGTTCGTGATAAAACCCTTGCTTTGGTTAGTGAGAATTATTATTGGCCACACTTGCAGTAAGATGTGAAGAAGTTTGTATAGAGTTGTCGAGTATGTCAGATGGCAAAAGGAGTGAAGTAGAATACAGGGTTGTATCAGCCATTACCTGTACCAGAGAAGCCTTGGGAGGATATCAACATGGACTTTGTTCTTGGTTTACTGAGGACTCAACGGGGACATGATTCAATTTTTGTGGTGGTTGGCAGATTTTCAAAGATGACACATTTCATTCCTTGCAAGAAGACTAATGACGTTGTTCATGTAGCAGAATTGTTTTTCAGAGAAGTAGTGAGACTACATGGTTTGCCAAAGACCATAGTTTCAGATCGGGACACTAAGTTTGTTGGATATTTCTGGCGTACATTGTGGAAAAAGTTGAGGAAAGATTTGAAGTTCAGTTCATCACATCATCCACAGACTGATGGATAGACAGAGGTGGTGAATAGGAGTTTGAGAAATTTGCTGAGATGTTTGGTTGGAGATAAGCCAACAGGATGGGATTTGATTTTACCACAGACAGAATTTGCATACAATAATTTTGTCAACAGGAGCACTGGTAAATCACCATTCTAGATTGTATATGGAAGTAGTCCAAGAAATGTATCTCAATTGAGAAAGATAGATAAAGGAGAAATAAGTAGTGTTGAAGCTGAGGATTTTGCAGAACACTTGAAGAACATCCATGAGGAAGTGAGGAAGAAAATTACCAAAATGAATGCATAGTATAAGGCTAAGGCAGATGAGAAAATGAGGCATAAGGAATTTTAGGTTGGGGATGAAGTCATGGTTCATTTGCGGAAGGAGCAGTTTCCAGTTGGTACATATAACAAATTGAAAATGAAGAAGTTTGGACCATTTAAGATACTAAAGAAGCATGATTTAGGGAATGCATATGAGGTAGAATTGCCCAATGAGCTGAATATTTCACCAGTGTTTAACATTTTAGATCTAACGGAGTATCATGAAGGAGGTGTTGAAGATGACATCATAGTAGCACAATGGAGTATTCCAGCAACTAGTTCAGAAACTAAGGAGATTGAGGATATACTGGACAGTTGAGTTGGTAGAAGCACAAGGAATAGGACATATGAAGAATATTTGGTCAAGTGGAAAGGATGACCTGTTGAAGATTCATCATGGCTGACAAAGGAGGAGGTTAACCATCTTGGTTTTCCTCTACACACCTGAGTCGTGACAGGGTCACTTCTCAAATTACCTCAGGTGTCTGATGCAGGAGCATCCTGGGTGTAAAAGCAATCTTGCATCACCCAAAAATATTTTTGTTTTTGTATTCAATAAGGGCTATCTTGTGTAGAGCTACTATTTATGGAAACTTGCTATTTTTAGTAAGTTGGTCATACGATCTTGGAATGTTCTGATTTCACATGTGGAGGTTCATCTCAGTTGTATCATCTTGCCAGTAAAGTTTCATTGACAGATCAAGTCTAGCTTTGGAGATATTGAAGATTTTTGGTATTGGCAAGAGGGTACAGAGACTTTGAACTCAGTTTTGAAGGCTTTAGAGGCCCCGGATGAGGTCGACAATTTGGGTGATGGGTGCTTGCACTAGTCAAGCCTGTAGAGCGCTTTGTGGCCTTTCTGAATTGAGGTTATAATAATCAATCGAAGCAACTGGCGATGACTTATGGTCTTCGAAAGTTGGGTCACCTGAAATGGCAGAAAATAATTTTTCCTCAAAATTTTTGTTCGGGTTTCAAAAGTTATTTCGACCTGACTTTGATGTAATAAATTGTAAAATAAAATAATTCTCTAAGTTTGGTCAACCCTTTGGGCTAAATTTTTGGAACCTTCTCGGGTGGTGGAAATTACCTATATAAAGAAGGCTTGTAGTGTTGTCTTAGGCAGTTTTGGGTAGATCTGGGTAATGATTCGAGGCTTTGTCCTACAGAATATTGTAAAGGGAATGCCCATGTGGCTTTGCATATTGTAATTTTGAAATTTGGAATTCCACACTTGTGGAGATAATAAGAAGCCCATTTTCTATTCTTGCAAATTGTTGTTGTTTCTTTGTTTCTGTTATGTGTTTGTGGTATTAAGGGGAGCACCCTTCATCACCTTGCCATTAAAAGACTTCAGCTCTAGGGGAAGACTTCATTTTTCTTTATGGTAAACTCATAATTCACCACAATATTTTGCTTGATGTTAGCTTTATCTACTTTCTCCCTCTCAAATCACCCTTGTTCTTGTTTTATTTTGCATGCAATTCACTTGCTTGATGTATTTCCATCTGTGGTGTAAACATTATCAAAGACTAAACTATCCTACAATTCTATTAAATTCACTACTGATTAACTGCTCTAAATTTTTAAGCCTCTAAGTAGATTGTCCAAACCTATTTGTAGTTGTCTACTGCGCCTTTCATTCTCACTACTCTCCTATGATCTGATTGATCCTTGTAGGAGAATGGTTGTAGATTGGAGCAGAGTTTATCCTCATCACTACTTACATACTCCACCTTTTAGCTGATACATTGGCATCACATTACACAAATTACTTATCTGTAAGCATGTGCAACCAGTCCACCTCTCATTGAATGAAACTCTCAAGTGATTGCCCCTATCAATGTTTCCTCATTTACACCACTTCCTATTAATCTTATCCCATTGAGACTCAACAATTGTGGTGTCTGGCCTTTGACTAATCTTATTCCTTGTGCCTAATTGGAGTTGCAGACATCCATGCCTTCATTCTACTAATCTTCTTTTGATGAGTTGATCACCTCCTTAAACACCTCCCTTGATGTGCAATAGTGACTATACTTTATCCCTTTGGTCTTGACGTGCTTTTCCACCAATATCTCAACACAAAGAGAAAATTGGTTTACTTGCTGAATAGGGGTTTTAAAACTTCTGCAATGCTTCATGCACTAAACTACATGTTGAAAAAGGTAATTGTAGAATATTACTACTATGAATAGAATCCCTGACGAAGGTGTCAATTGTTATTGTAAATCGACACTTCCAATAGAGACAATAGGCTCTATTTATAAAAGATTACAAGAGGATGTTTTTAAACAAAAAACTTGCTAACATAATACCTAAAAAGAAACTTCCTAAACTGACTCTAGATAACCATTATAGAAACATTAAAATATTGTTTTAATACACTCCCTTAATAGTTATACACGCCTTCAATCTTCCATTTCGACTACGAAAAACACACAATTGTGGGAGTAAAAACATGAGTAAAAATGAAGAAGGCACTAAGAAATTGCACACGGCTATGTATCACCCAGAAATGACAAACAAAATGAAACTCAGACTGTGTAGAATTGTTGTGAGCTTAGACATCGAGCCCTGCAAAAGACAATGTGTGCAAAAGAATTGTAGCAAGCAGATCTCTTTGTGTTCAGGTCAAGAAAGAAGACGTGTAGTTGGAAGAAACATATAAGTGCCCAAAAAACTTCTAGAAAAGACATAGTTCTAAGAAAAATGACGACCTTCAATGACAAAAACAACAATCTTCTACAAACAAAAACCTTGAAATAAACTCCAATTTTTTCATAGAAAAATCAATTATTTTTAAAAAAAATTCCAGGTAAACCCTATCAATGGTCTAATTTATTTCTGTTCATGCTTGTGAAATCATCCTTGCATTTCCCATTTTCAACTGGCTTTAACTTTTCTTGTTGTGAGGTTTCTAGGATAAATATGTCCACATCAATGGTCTGATTGATTTCTATTTATGTTTGTGAAATCATCCTTTCATTTTGAAAGTACATGTAAGGAATTCCATTATCTTTTGAATGGAAATCCAAGTAGCAGAGCAAGTATCACACAACCTCAAGTTGTTGGTGTTCCCATGCACTAATTTTTGGCCTGGAAATTATTCACCCACTTCCACTCACTATTCTCTGCAGTCTTCTACCTTAGTTCAATGTTACTTATGGGAGGGATTTTAAACAAACTAATCCCACCCATTAATTCCACACCTACACCAAGGATAATACACCTGTGCCATGAGAAAACATTTCCTTTGTTAAAAAAATCATGAAACCCATTATCATTGCTTTATTTCTATTTTGGATGACTTGGGGCCAATGTATGCACTTGCAGCAAGAATGAGCCGCAGTGGAGTTTTTTTAACTACATATTTTGGCTAGTTGAATCATGGACACTTGGTTGATTGTATGTTAATTAGGTATTTTGCTCACTGGTAATGTTGTCTTGGTTGTTTAGTCCACTAGTTTCCATTAGGCAGAATTCTAGACCAAGGACATATTTAAAAGGGTTGAGGTTGAGTCTTTTGTAATGTCCAATAACTGCACTTATCTTCTGATGATTCCTTTCACTCTCAAACTATCCCCTTGATCTTGAAATATGTTCCATGCATGTGACCAAGCAAGTGTATCATGTTTTATGTATGGCTAAATGATGCAATTAATAAGGTATTGAATTGAAACATAGATATGGTGGTTTATTTTGCTTTGTTGTTTTACTATTAACGCACGGATGTATGAACTTCATTGCTGCTGCATATAGACACACACACACACATATATTTTTTTAAAAAATGTGTTTCCTGTATGGATGAACCCAAAATGAACCCGAACCCGCCCCCAAATTTTTTTGAATGAATTTTGAACCCAACTCTGAACCTGAAACCAAACCAGCAACTTTGATTAAATATAATCTATTTTCCCTCTGAACTCTTCCTTGTGGAGTGTCAAATATATTTTACAATTTATAATCTTTCCCTCCTTAATGAGGGTGTTTGGTGTCCCTCTTTATCTTTATTTTCTTGGATGTACCTCTCTTCAAATAGACATAACTTTTCATAATTACACCACCTCAATCACATCTTTCCATGATTGAATCATGATTGTCGTTTATCATATCTACTACTTTTTTTTAATAACTTGTGCCTCTTTACAACCCAAATATAATCTCTGGTTATAATTTTGATTATTATGATGTCTGCTCTAATCACCAATCAGATAAACCTGAGTTTCTTAACAATATAGTTAAGGAATATAGATTATAAATTATTTTTGCTCGTACTCATTGATCTCTATTGTTGCCAGTGACCAATCCTCTATCAACCAATTATTATTTAATAGGTGACTCAATTATGGTATAGGATATTATTGATTACAATGATTGATCGATGTTTTATTGAAAACATACCCAATTACTGCTATTCTTTATCACTGTCTCATTTTATTTGCCTTATACAATATGCTTGTAAACATGTTCGATGGTTTTGTTATCATTAATTATTTTGATAATTGAATGTTGATCCTCTCCAGCATGTTTATTGATGATATTGATATTAGCGTAGCTTATTTCATACTTGATAACTTTAGCTATTATATATTATTGACTTCAAGTATCTTTTGATATACTTTTACAATTTTGTTTCTTTTAGATACTCTACAAAGTTGAAATGACGTGAAAAAATATGGGATGTAACAATTAGGATTTCAAATGGGGGACATGACATCTTCTAACCTGTGCCAATCTATAAGAAACATACAATGCAAGATTTGTAAACCCCTACAACAGATTTGTAACCACCTAAGTTATTAATCAAATGCAAGATCATTAGTTGAAAGGATTAAATGAACAACAATTGAAATCAATGCAACTTAAGAGGTTTTCAAAGGAACATTCACGATGCTAACTTAGCTACGTATAATGAATCAACTCACAAAATAAGTTAGAATCAATAAGTAATTTGAACTAATACAAGGGTATTATCAATGCAATTAACTTAATCAAGTTTCAAGTCATTGGCAATATTTTATTAGATGTGTTGGAAGTGTTGCATCAGTGCACAGGTTTTGTCATTGATGTCAACATATGTTCAACAGAGAAGCAACAAAGATGCAGACAGTGATTAAAAGTGTGTTGCAGAGATTCATATAGATGTTGTGTGATGACTTCCATCATGTGGCCTTAGACAGATGTTACAGGGTGTGTGTATGGTGTTCACCTATGAGCGCAGATGCTTGTGTGATCATTTGGTAAAGTTATGAGTGATTTGGTAAAGATTGGTCAATAGGGCGAGAGACAAAGAAACCCTCTGAGCGAGTTGCACTGTTTGTGTCCTAACTTGTCTACAGTGATGTCTTGCATCACCCTACAATTTCATCGTTCGCTAAGAATGAGCTACAATGTCAAAATAAGTCATTCTGAGGTTCTATATCATTGAATCTGTCAATTATTCACTAAGAATGATCTAAAATGTTATAACAAGTTGTTCTGAAGTTCTAGATTGTGAAATCGGTCAATTGTTCGCTAAGAATGAGCTACAATGTCATTATAAGCCATTCTGACCTTCCAGATAGTTGAATCGATCAATCATTCGCTAAGAATGAGCTACAATGTCATAATAAGCCATTCTAAGGTTCCATATCATTGAATCAGTCAGTTGTTCATTGAGAATGAGCTACAATCTCTTAACAAGCCATTCTAAAGTTCCAAATTGCCAAATCGGTCAATTGTTCGCTAAGAATGAGCTACAATTTCATAATAAGCCATTCTGATGTTCTAGATCATCGAATCAATCAATCATTCACTAAGTACGAGCTACAATGTCATAACAATCACCAGATCGGTCAATCATTCACAAAGAATGAGCTACAATCTCATAACAAGCCATTTTGAAGTTCTAGATCGCCGAATCGGTAAATCGTTCACTAAGAATGAGCTACAATGTCATAATAAGCCATTCTGAGGTTCGAGATCACTGAATCAGTTAATCATTCGTGGAGAATGAGCTACAATCTCATAACAAGCCATTCTGAAGTTCCAGATGGTTGAATCAGTCAATCGTTCACTAAGAATGAGCTCTAATATCATAATAAGCCATTCTGAGGTTCCAAATAGTTGAATCGGTCAATCGTTCGCTAAGAATGAGCTACAATCTCATAACAAGCTGTTTTGAAATTCCAAATCCCTGAATTGGTCAATCGTTCGCTAAGAATGAGCTACAATGTCATAACAAGACATTTTGAGGTTCCAGATCACTGAATCGCTCAATTGTTCGCTGAGAATTAGCTACAATCTCATAAAAAGCCATTCTAAAGTTTGAGATCGCCGAATCGGTCTATCGTTCGCTAAGAATGAGCTACAATGTCATAATAAGCCATTCTGAGTTTCCAGATCGCTGAATCAGTCAATTAGATGCTGAGAAGGAGCTACAATCTCATAACATGTCATTTGAAGTTCTAGATAACAGAATCGATCAATCATTCACTAAGAATGAGCTACAATGTCATAATAAGCCATTCTGAGGTTCTAGATTATTGAATTGGTCAATCGTTCACTGAGAATGAGCTATAATCTCATAACAAGTCATTCAGAAGTTCTAGATCATGGAATCGGTCAATCATTCACTAAGAATGACCTGCAATGTCATAATGAGCCATTCTCAGGTTCTAGATCACCAAATCGGTCAATCATTCACTAAGAATGAGCTACAATGTCATAACAAGCCATTCTAATGTTTGAGATCGCCGAATTGGTCAATCATTCACTAAGAATGAGCTACAATGTCATAACAAGCCATTCTGATGTTCAAGATCACCGAATCGGTCAATCATTCGCTAAGAATGAGCTACAATGTCATAATAAGCCATTTTGAAGTTCCAGATCGTTGAATCGGTCAATCATTCGCTAAGAATGAGCTACAATCTCATAAGAAGCCATTCTAAAGTTTGAGATCGCCGAATCGGTCTATCGTTCACTAAGAATGAGCTACAATGTCATGATAAGCCATTCTGAGTTTCCAGATCACTTAATCAGTCAATTAGACGCTGAGAAGGAGCTACAATCTCATAACATGTCATTTTGAAGTTCTAGATCACAGAATTGGTCAATCATTCGCTAAGAATGAGCTACAATGTCATAATAAGCCATTCTAAGGTTCTAGATTGTTGAATTGGTCAATCGTTCGCTAAGAATGAGCTATAATCTCATAACAAGCCGTTCAGAAGTTCTAGATCGCAGAATCGGTCATAATTCTCTAATGAATCATCTAATACTTATTAATCATCTAATAGGATCTAATAAACTAAATAGGACCTCTCTGGAATTAGGATCAAACAACCTGTACGCCTTCACATCCTCACAGTAGCCAACAAATATCAGTGGTCGGCTCTTCCTCTCCATGGCTTTCCTCTGAGCATCTGGAATAAATGCCCAAGCCTCAGAACCAAAAACTTAGAATGTAGAAACATTAGGCTTGACATGGGACCAAGCCTCCTTAGGAGTCATATGTCAGATTGCCTTGTGAGGCATCTGATTCTGAGTATAGGTGGCACAATTGATCGCCTCAGCCCAAAAAGAAGACTGCATATCTCGTGACTGAAGCATACAATTGGCCATCTCCCGTAAAGTTATGTTCTTTCTCTCAACCACACCATTCTGGTGAGGGGTATGTGGTACTGATAATTGATGCTGCAAAACATGCTCAATGCAAAAATCACTAAATGTCTGATTCACATACTCCCCCCCATTATCTATGCGTATCCTTTTGATAGAAAATCCAGACTACTTCTCGACAAATGTCTTAAAGATTCGAAATGAATCAAAGACATCAGACTTATACTTAAGAAAGTACACCCATGTACGTCTAGAGAAGTCATCAATAAATGTGAGCACATATCTAGCCCCCAAAAAAGATAGAGTTGGAAATGACATAAGATCACAATGTACCAAATCCAAGGGTGCCTTAGCACGTGTGGCTTTGCCTGTCAGAAAGGGATCCTTGTGATGTTTTCCAAGTGCACAACCTTGACATACACCATCAGTACAAGAGATCTGAGGGATCCAAATAACAAGTGCCTGTGTACTCATCTACTGTAAATATCTGTAATTGACGTGGCCAAAACGCTCATGCCAAAGCCTTCTCACTGAGTTTGCATGTGCAACAAGGGAGAATCCTGAACTGTCTAAACTCTTAAAGCCATCAAACCTATATAAGCGAGACTGAGGATCAGCACTGCCTGTAGCCATAATCAAATTAGGATCATGAAGTTCTCGAATAACCACATCATGCGGTGAGAACTCAACCGATTTACCTGAGCCAGAATGGAAAATCTGATAAACAAAAAGGAGGTTTGTTGAAATGTCAGGAACCAAAAGTACATCCTGAAGACAACCACTTGTAAGTGAAATAGAACCTAAACCTGTAACTGAAAGCTGTACTGAGTCACCAACTACAATATGTGAAATATCACTGTGAGAAAGTGTGGTGACTATTTGTTGGGAGTGAGTCAAATGGTGCGAAGCACCCGAATCAATAACCCATGAAGATCCTGAGGTAGTAGCTCATGCAGAAAGAGCATGACCTTTCCCCGTGGATGAGGAAGGAGGCTGAGGTGAGGTGATATGATGCTGCTGCATGGATTCCTCTAAAGCCTCTAATCATTTCCAACACTTGGAAACTAGATGTCCTTCCTTACCACAAAAGAGCAAGGATCTCCTGTTTTCTTCTTAGTCTTGGAGGAAGACTCACCAGACTTTGAAGAATTGCCCTATTTGAAACTTGATTTTGGTTTTGGATTAGAGCTAGCAGGTGGCTTGGAAGACTTCTCACTTCTTGCTGAATCTTTCTTGGGCTTCGGTTTCTACTTCTTTTTCTCCATAGATGGCTGAGCAACTAAAGCTTGGTTCCCTGAACCTGTGAGAGTATCCAACTGTATGAGCTTAGCTTGCTCTCTAGTCAAACGATCACAAAACACCTCAAAGGTAGGCATGGAAAATCTGGGACCCAAAGCATCCATGGTAGAATGGAAGGTAGAAGAGAAAATCTGAAAGTTTCCTCAAAGCTTAGAAAGAACCAAATAAATGCATTCTGTGTATGTCTTATTCTTGCCACAACCCTGCAAAATAGATCTGATAGATTTGAACTTCATCAGAAAATCCTCAATGGAGGAAAAAGAAATTGGTGCTAAAGGGGTTTGTGTTTTATGTGTTACAATGTTTTGGTTTTCTGATAGAAATGACAGAAAAGCAAGAAATAATACCCCCCACAATTGAAAAACCCAATTCCTAGTACAATACTGAAAGCTTGAAAGACAGAAAGAGCTAGAATGATTTAGATTAAAGACTTGTGTACATGAGAAAAATTCTAAAAAACTAGGCTATTGATCTGAAAGGATCATTCCAAGACCTTTCCAACGCCTATTCGTTTGCTCAAAACGAAGATCAAATGCTCAAGAAACAGCCCCCAGAGTGCAGAAAAGAACCTCTGACTTTGAAGCTAAAAAACAGCCTCAAAATGATAGAATAAAAAAATTAAACCTCATAAATGCATAGAGCTTGGAAAGAGCTTTCCAACGATATTTTGTTTGCCCAATTTCAATCTCGTATGCTCAAGTTATGAGCAAAAAATGGACAAGTACTCTTAAAACAAACTCACTGGAAAAAACCAGTCATGACAAAAAATTTGACGGTCATTTGGTCGTCACATGAGAGTTGATGATGTCATCATTGACTGGGTGCTGATGTCACCTATTGACTGGGTGCTGATGTCACCTACTTACCGAGCGCTGATGTCACCTGTTAATTGGGCGCTGATTAGGCGATGATGTGGCACCTCAAAATGCATGCCATTTTATTTTTTTTGCATGTGACATCGCCAAATTGCCGCCTAGATTGGCGGATCACCAAAAAAGCTAAAATTTTTTCCAAAAATGGCAGAAAATGGCTGAAAATTATCCAGTTTCGTCAAAACCGCCTACGATTTTAAGAAAAATGCCTGTGCAAGGAGGAAAAACCACGGTTTTGCATACACCTTTGCCAGACCTGCGTCAGCGCTACGCAAGGAATATTCTCTGACATTTTAGCTTGCATAGGGAATATTTGCTGATGATTACAGGTTCACGTGACTTTCAAAAAAAGTTGTGTCAAACTTTTTCAAAAAGATTAATCTACTACTTTGTGAAAAGCATATCACAATTTTGATATGATTTTTTATTTGCAAAAAAAAATAATGAACTTAAGAAGTAATTTTTTTGCAAATTTTTTTTCAAAAAAAATTCTCACTTTGCCTTGGGATGCATGCTAGGGTCGTACAGTCCTAGTGTCAAATTATTTTTGCCTCAGATTGCAACTGTGGCCAAAATAGTCCTGCCTTATATGGAAATAGGGGTTTTTGGGCCTTCTAGACGCAACCGTGAGGTCGGTTTGTGCCCAAAGTGCTCCAAAATCTAGTAACCCCACAGATCCACAATAGAAAACCTCTTAAAATTGAAACCCTCAAAGCTCCAAAAATTATTCAAATCAAGAACAAGCAACCAAAGATCTAAGCTCTGATACCATGAAAGAATTGAACAATCTCAATTCTACATAACCCAAGAACACTTGTAAGCAAATAACCTGTCACAAGAGAAGAGTGGAGGCAAAACACAATAGCTCTCAATAGGGAAAAATTGCATTAGAGAGAATTAAAAGAAATTACAATGTTCAACCTTATAAAAGGTGAATGAGAAACCCTAAAAGGGAATGTGCAACCCTAAAGTTAAATGTATTTAATAATTAGAATAATTATTAAATACCTACAATGCAAGACTAAGTAAATCTTAAGAAGGGAATAAAAGGTGACTTAATTAATTAAAATTATTTAAGTGAAAATACCCTTTTACTCTAACATTAAATTCCTTTCCGTGTGGAACCCATAAAAGACATATTCAACTGGACTAGCGATAGAAAGAAAGGATGTCATTCAACTTGTGGACAAATAATTCATGTTTCATATACACCCGTGTACATAGTTCGTATCTTCTAACACATGATCAGGCAATAAATTATCGACCAAGTAAGATTAAGATTAGTCACCAATGGTGAAGCATCATATATTCTAGTAAGCAACAGATTGGAAGGTCTATGATATTAAATGACAATTGTATTATGGAACCCAGTGGTGGCAGTCCCATAGAATATGAAAGATTAGAGAGGGATTATTGATGACGGCAATAACCAACGATGGATCAACATCTAATCAAAACCAATACATATCAATGTATTAAGATGGATCATTAAACCAACATGGATATACCATTAGCAGTGGTCACAATGATAATAATTAAAGGGAAGATGTGATTAGTAAAAACATATATTATGATGATAACTAGTTATCAGCAATGATATACTCCTAATCAAGAGATAGCGTATAAAGGAATGAAGTAGGTCATAATCAATAAAGAAAGGAATTTAGGACTCCTTAAGATATACATCAAGGAGATGTTAAAGAGGACAACTTAATCGATATACCGATTCACTGATATAACCATTACTTGGTTCATGTACAAGTTCTATAAAGTCAAACTACCTTTATTATATTCTGGTCATCATTGTATACTTCTCATGAGAGGAGAATAAGGTCACGACAAATAATAGAGAGAAATATTTAAGTATATCTGCAAACCCCACATTAGCTTGCTATGAAAAGGGAAAGAAAAACATTGTGGAGAATTTGATCTTCATTCCAAAAGATTTGCAAATGAATTGGGCTCACCTTACGGAAAGAATATTGGAAATTTATAAAAGATAAGTATTCCATGTTTTATTAACGCATATAAATTTTTGAGTTTTTAATTCATGCTACAACATTGAGTAGTAATCTTGTATGCTTCTATTATTGGTATTTTTGTTCGAGATAGTTTAGCTTTATGAACTATTCATAATCTATCTCTGACATACTTTCAGGACGAAAGCATATGAAATTCTCATTTAGAGGGAGTCTGACATCTTCAGAAAAGTCTAGAAGTTGGCAAAATTGAGCTTCTAATGGAACAGATGATTCAGTCAACCTCGATCATATTGATTGAAAGGGAGTTCACTGTTGAAGGTGAAACATTTCTGATTGAGGCATTCCTTACATCTTGAGACTACAGTTCATTGAGATGAACATCATACTAGAGGTCTTTATTATCTTCCCTCAAGTCCAAGAGGGAGTGTTAATGTTGTGGCCTTGGAAAAGATCAAAATACATACTATGCTAGTCAATGTGAGTCGACAACCTTATGCCTATTCAGATTATTCGTGTATGAGATATCGATTCTCTTAGGAAGAAAGGTATGAAGTCACATCCTGCAGTAACACTGAGATAAGTTAATAAACAAGGCATGCCTACATGACAAAAGAGGAAGCTAAAATATCTACATTAGTGGACATTTGAGGAGCTTGATTCAGAGGGAGTAGAGCACATTTTGTTGGTTCCCTAGTGATCAAGAAATTGTAGCAAAGAATTATGATTATGATGTGAGAAGGCTATGTTTCCATGTCAAAGGGAAAATTAGAAGATCAAATTAAGTTGGCACCCCAAGATCTTGGTCATACTTCAGATAGTGAAAACAAATGTAATTCAGTGGAGGTACATCCTCACTAGTGGAGGTAATTTCAAATAACCTTGGTATGTTGATTAAAGCCTTAGCTGAAAAGAAGTTTTTAGCTTTAGTGATCCATCATTTGTATTTCAAATGATTCTTGTCTTTGATAGACAAGTCTAAGGAGGAAGCCTTGGTTTCCACCCCTTGGGATGAGCCATGGTGAATCCACCCTCTAAGAAGAGTAAAGGTGGATGTCATATGTGTGATTTTATGGGCCCATTCATTTTGTGTTATATTATGAAAGGTAATGATCTTTCATATGTGTTGGATTACTATTGCTAGGTGATGACTTAGACAATAGCTTAATCTAGTATC
The DNA here is from genome assembly GCA_027943335.1 of Chamaecyparis obtusa. Classification (NCBI taxonomy): domain Eukaryota; kingdom Viridiplantae; phylum Streptophyta; class Pinopsida; order Cupressales; family Cupressaceae; genus Chamaecyparis; species Chamaecyparis obtusa. The sequence continues at coordinate 2,097,110 of BSBK01002032.1, forward strand.
AGGTATGACTATGTATTGAAGTCACTAGTCCTGACATTGAATTTTAGAGTTGTTATTAAATCTAGTTCTGAATTGGTTGAGGATTATAACAACAGGTGAATCAAGATTAGACTACATTAAGTTGTTGTCCCGGAATGTGCCAGATATATTGATCATTGTGATGTTATTACTTGAGTTACATCAAGATTGACTACATTAAGTTATTGTCCCGAAATGTGCCGAATATCTTTAATGCTTGTAATAACTGTTATATCATGATTGACTCCATTAAGTTGTTGTCCTAGACTGTGCTAGATATCATGATATTAAACACTAACTTATTATCATACATATAGATGTTGTTCCAAAATGGTTCAGAGGACATGATGATGAATCCTCCCTTGCTAAGAGGGAGTGTTGAGTTATAGCTACATTCATAATTCATGCTAAGACGAAGACACACACACACACACACACACACACACACATATATATATATATATGTATGTATATATATATATATATGTATGTATATATATATATATATATGTATGTATATATATATATATATGTATGTATATACATACATATGTATGTATACATACATACATATGTATATATATACATACATACATACATATATATATATACAGACACACACACACACACACACACACACACACACACACACACACACACACACACATATATATATATATATATATATATATATATATATATATATATATATATATATATATATATATATATATATTGAAGTTACTAATCGAAGCTTTCCCATTAAACGTCAATGACATTATATGATGACAAATTTAGAGTTATGGATCATCACGATACTTGTGTATCGTATGATCAACAAACATGATACTTATGTATCATTAATGGTTATGAGACTGTGTGATATAATCGCGACAGGTTAATCCCAACACATTAACGTTAACTAATAGTAGTTGCTTGTATGAAGGGTTATGACCCTACATATGTAAGGTCATGACTCTTCATACTATCAACCATTCAAAGATACACACACACACACACACATCATGGTGATGGAAGAATATATCAATAAACATGGTAATCTGTTCTACATATGTACTCGTATATATTTCCTATTGGACAATCCAGAATTGACAACAATTCCCTCTGACTTTGCTGTTGTGAATTTTGTGGCTGCTAGTATTGTGGCTAATTTTTCTTTAGATTCTTCCAGGTCAGACATTCCTTTCCCTCCTGGCTTGACTCCTCTAAAGGCTCCCATCCCAGGGACTCAATCTGTCTCGTGTGTTCTTGTTAACGTTTCAGCAAGAGTTTCTGTCAGTACTTCTCCTTGTGGATCTCTTCCTGTTGGGGTTGTTGCTGGTGGAAGTTCTAGGTATGTGCTTACAACACCTGTGCTGGAAGCTGGCATCTCTTTGGGTGTTGGAGGTTCAAACTTAGACTCTTTGTGCTGGTAGGATGAGGCAGCCAAGGTGGAAGAAGGATGGGTTACAGTTAAGGGTAAAATATCTAAACGTTCTTCGCCACTATTTGGCATGAAACTCAGGTCCCATAAGAATGGGAAGAAGGGAAAACCGTAATGGTTGTCTTTGTTGCAACTGTTGTGCTTTAGTGTCTTATCTTTGGTAGCCTTCTTTTCATTAGTTATGTGGTGGGGCTGCTTTAGGTCCTAGTCTTTTGGTTCTGTTTTGCTAAAAGGTGTGCTTTATTACTTTTCTTTTGTTCTTCTAGTGGTTCCTCTTTTATTTGTGCTTCATCTTCCTATCTATCGTTTGGGTGTATAGGGTTTCTGGGCCCCTTCATAACTTGATTTTACCTTTATAAAAAACATAATAATATAATTAAATCTAGATAATAATATTTACTATTAAGTACATTATCCTAATATAATAATGACATAGAATCAATTTTTTTTCTAATATTATAATATTATTTTAAAGTGAAATAATGAACAAATATGATATCTTTAGGAGAATATAATATTCTTTTTTTATTTTATTTAAATAATGTCAACCTAAATCTATATAAAGCTTATATAATTAATTATCTACATTTTATAATTAGAAACAGTAAAATATATGTATATATATAATTAAATTACTTCATTTTAAATATAATATTAAAAAAAAAAAAAAACCAAAAACCAAAAAAATCTACATTATATAATACTCAAATGATTTTAATCATTAAAAAGCATTTTACAAATCATAAAATTTTAATTTTATAAAAAGATAATTAAATAAAATCTTCTAATTTGGAGAAAATTGATTTATCTATAACTAGTTAATGAATACAACAGTAATAAAATACTATTTTTATTATATTATATTAAAATCCTATTTATTAGTTAAATATGATTTATAAGAGAAACCTATAATATAAATATATTCATGGGACCAGCTGCCGACATATCAATGCAATAGTATAATTGACTACCTAATTTAGCCGATAGGCTATTCCACTGGGGCGCTTTGCGCCCGTGAAAGCATCAGATTAGATGCCACCGATTGACAGAGTGCCGGAAGCTTTTGCCGGTGGATGATCTGGTTGCTATGTCCAGCGAGCTGCTAGGGATGATCTGGATGCACTGACGTCAGAAAGTTTGTTTTGCTTGTTCTCCTGCCGTGATTCTTGGTTGGTCGACCATCTAACTGTGAACTGCAGCCCTCATCGACAGCGAGCTGCTCGCGGTGGCAGTGGCACCCGCGCGTGGCATGGTAAGAATAAAACTTGCACGAGAGATAAATATGCATTTCACTCGTCGTTCGCCGAATGACCACCATTGGAGGTGAAATCTTCCGCTATATAAACCCTCGGAGTTGTTTGACTGGCTGCGGGCTCTGTGGGATTGGGATTATCTGCTGCCCAAAAAGCCAAGGCAAAAGAGTCTTCTACAATATCATACTCGAGATTTCTGGAGTATTTGGACAAAGATCGAGTGAGAAAGCTGGACATTTTTGAGAATGAAATGGTGGGTATTGTGGAATTAGTGTCTCCTGAGCTGGGGAATGGGATTCTGAGAGTCCGAGTGCAATTCCCAGGGACGAGCCCTGAATTGATCAGAAAACTGAAGGAAAAAAATATTAATTTAGCCGCCCATCCATTACAGGAAGACTTGCGGGATGTCATCCTTAATCTATCGGGTAACTTATCCTTTCCTTTAATTTTAATTGGTACTTTGTTTTTATTCTCTAGAAGGTCTCAAACTGGTTTAGGTGACCCTGGCGGATCAGGTTTTCCTTTTAGGGTTAGGGAAATCTAATGCGAAATTTTAGATGGAGCCCAATACTGGTGTAACTTTTGATGATGTTGCTGGGGTTGATGAGGCCACGCAGGATTTTAAGGAGATAGTGAAATTTTTAAAAAGGCCTAACAAGTTTACTGCCATGGGGGCAAGGATTCCCAAGGGGGTTTTATTAGTGGGCCCTCCTGGAACTGGCAAAACCCTACTGGCAAAGGCTATAGCTGGTGAAGCAGGAGTTACCTTCTTGTCAATTTCTGGGTCAGATTTTATGGAGATGTTTGTAGGTGTGGGGGCTTCTAGGGTCCGTGACCTGTTCAAGAAGGCTAAGGAGAATGCCCCTTGTATTATATTTATTGATGAGCTTGATTCTATGGGAAGACAGAGAGGGACTGGAATTGGTGGAGGAAATGATGAGAGGGAGAAAACCTTGAATCATCTGCTTACTTAAATGGATGGATTTGAAGGGAACACTGGAGTTATTGTCATTGCTGCCACCAATAGAGTTGATGTGCTCGATGCTGCCTTACTTCGTCCTGACAGGTTCGACAGACAGGTATTCTTACGATCATATTTGCAAGAAAGCCTCCAAACTAAAACCTTTTTGTTAAAACAGTTTGTTTATTTGGACTCTTGTGGTAAATATAGTTCTTATTTTTTAAAATCAGTATTTTGTATGCTATAGAGTTTGGTAAATGTGCTAGATGTTGAAGCCCTCTTTCAATGCTTAGAACCATGAGTGAGATTCCAGAAAATATTGACAGGTCTTTAACTTTTGTGAAAATCACTAGTTTAGTATTCTAATCACATTCAGTAATCCATAATTGGAAAAAGGGTACTGGCATATGTTTAATGACCCACCATTACAAAGAGGATATTGACAGACGTTTAGTGAGGGACAAGTTATTTCAGAAAACAGTAGAGGTGTTTAAGCTTTTTTTTTGTTGCATTCCCCAATTTGAACATCTTTTGAGATGAGTGGATTTAAGTTTAATATTCTGTTCTCAACAAAGAACTCTTTAGTGAAATGAATTTAGTTTTTCTGTTCACATGATCATTTTTATAGAAATAGATGAGACATTCCTTCTGCACATTCAAATGATCGACAAAGATTGTTGCTGGAATCAATTATGCATTTTTATTGATGCTTAGATCGCACTGAGTAATCCACCATGAAGAAGGGGATATTGACATATGTATAATAAGGGACAAGTTATTTTCGAAAACAGGGCAAAACTTTAAGTTCTTTTATTGTTGCATTCTCCAATTTGGACACCTTTTTAAGATGAGTGGATTTGAATTTAGTTCTCAATTAAGAACTCTTCAATGAAATAATGAATTTAGATTTTTCTGTTCACATGATCATTTTGCAGAACGTATTTGCTGAGCTCTGGATCAACCGATACAATTGTTTTTGGTCTTCCAAATAAACTGCATCTGAAGATCGGCCCATATCTGTATGTATTTGGATTACACTAATTAGATCTGAAAATAATTTTTGTGTAGCTCCTATTTGAGGAATTATTATGGAAAAGAGGAAAAATAGAACATCTTGAAAATCTAATAATTAATTAAAGAATATCTTCTTTAAAGAAGAAATGAGAACACTTAAAAAGGAAAAAAAATTGTTTCCAATAAATTTTCGTCTACCATCATTGCAAACGTAAATAAGTGTGCAACAAAAGAGAAGTGTATGACAAAAGAGAAGAATGGAAGACTTTTACAAAAGAGAATAAAATTGAAGAAAATGATAACAAAACACAATTGGAAAAATCAATACAAGACTCTCGAGGACAGTTTCACTAGAGTGGCTAAGTTTGCTGTTAGAGTTATGCATTGCTTGGCGACCACAAAGGTGTCTCTTTGAACAGGAAAAACAGGAGAACAAAGGTGTTGTTTCGAAGGAGCTCCTCAGAGTTCTGTCCAATGAATGGATGAAATCGTATACCTATTGAAGGATCTTTTGCCATGCCTTTTCATTGTCATGGTACTAAAATAACCAAAGTAGAATACAAAGGGAAGTCACCATTTCAAAACTTCAAAACTTTAAAATGTCTTTCTATTTTTTGAAACATTCAATTTTGAATGCATATGAATCTGGATCTTCAATGAATGATTCTTTCAGCAGATGTTAGAAAATTCACATGATATCTTGTGAAACTAAAGCTGAAATGACAATTATTTTAAACCCTGCAATACTCTATTGATTTCTAGCCTGCGCTTCAGGATTTGAAATGTGCTCTATTTCTTCAATCAGAGCTCATTGTCATGGATGGAATCAATAGCATCTTTGACAAATTTTGCACAAAAAAATGGAACTACTATAGTAAATTAGATTGTAAGTGAATGAAAATCAATTGAAATAATGTAAAATTCTGATATTTATGAAAGGGAAACATTGGCAAAGAAAGGAGTTACATATTGCAATGCAAAAGAAAAATGTTTCTACTCTGGGTGAAAACATTAAACATAAATTTATAGGGTGAACGTCAATTGCTCTCACATAAGGTGAAATTGGATCACTTGAACAGAAATGGGGAGGTCATTTCGACTAAGGTAAAATGAATAGCATAGTAAACTATTTTCACTTTAAACGTGAAATATTCTCACATTAGTCATTAGAGACCGGGCATAAAAAAATACAATGAAATGTAAATGTTTAAAGCAAAAGGTTAAACAAAGTGTGTGTGGCTTAAGATGAAAAGAAATTTAGGCATGTGAACTATTTGCACACAAGAATGAAATATTCTTCCAAAGTGAAATATTTAAGCCGATAGGCTTTCTCTTGTGGGCATCGCCCACTTGACGGAAAATTGTTAGATCGCCGGAAAAGTCTTATGCCAAACTGGAAATGGTGTTTCCAAGATTTTCAAATGAATTTCCATCAATAATCAACTCCCATACCCACCAAGCTGTCAACCACAATACCTATGACAGAGTCAAATGCGTGGCTTAAAAGAGTCCTTAATACTTTGGAAGTATATTGGGTTTTTTAAACTGACAACATTAAGAACTTACCGTACAAGCTGCTTTCAGTGACACGTAAAGAAGACTTCGCCCATTTTCATGTCCTCTGAGAAGCTTTTGCCATATTTCTAGGCAGTCATTGATGAAAACTAGATAATAGAATCAATCTACTAATGAACTATTCAACTGAAGTGTATTGCATTCAGTATATGCTTGAAATATTCGACAAGATATGAGCTGCTACCTTGCAAGATACAGTTAGATCCACAAAAAAAAGTTACTTGATTCGTTCCATACAGTTAGACCCACAAATTTTTTTACTTGGAATCGTTCTCAAGATTTCCATATGCAAAAACCTGTCTATAAATACCCATTTCCTCTTTGCCTCATCCCACGTTTGAGTACGAGTGCGAAGCTTATGATCAATGACTGCTATAGATTTGCAGACGTTCTTCATAACCATTTGCATCCCAGGTTAAGTAATTTTTTGTCGCCTGGCTTTGTACTTATGTTACCGTCTGCCTTCATAAATTCTACATTTTGCATTTGTAATGGATTTACTTTCATCTGTATAAATACCACCTGAAATTTCGCTGTCTAAATATCAGTCACCTGCATGATTGTCGACGTCAGCCTCTTTTACGCTTTGGAAGCCACGAAGCAAATCTAATATTTCGTCCATTCTTTTGGCCCTAATTTTTGTTGCTTGCCATGTCATATGCAGTAACGCTTCAAGCCTAGTCTCTTCAGGGACTGGTAAAACCAATTTTGTATGCTATGCCTATGTTTAATTTTTGAATTTCTTTAAAGAATTGAGTTCAAAACGTGATTGTTTGTGACTGCAGGGCATCCAAAGGTGCACAAGATGATATTCAAAGCTTTTCCCACGATGGCCCCTTTGCATTCAACACTACTTCCATGAATGTTTGGGAGCGAAGAAGAAAAGGAGAAACAGTTTAAGTCTCTCATGGATTTTGAAAAGGCTGTTGAGGCAAATTGGATTCTGTTCAACTCCTTCCACATTCTTGAAGAGTCCGCAATCAAATAATACCCCACAAAAGGGATTGTGGTTTGCCCAATAGGTCCTGATCTGATTTCAGTAAACATTCTAGAGGGAAAATCTAGAGACCAGAACAAGGCTGCCTTGTGGGCAGAGGCTGAAATGGAATGCTTGGACTCGCTGGATAGACAGGCTCCCCAATCTGTCATCTATATTGCCTTTGGAAGCTTGACATTATTCAATGAAAAACAACTCCAAGGGCTGGCTTCTAGTTAAAAAATCATCATTCACTTGTCACAAACCATTACAGTCGTTTTGAGTTTTTAGGTCAGTTTTCTATTAGACTAAAATGTTCTTTTTTAAGGATCTAAAATTCTAATTATTAAATATTACCATTAGGATAAACATAGACAACTAGATCAAATTGGTCTATAATTAGCAAATTTTTAAGGTCTCTATTTGTTGTGCAGCATCTATTTGTGTAATTTAGTGGCTTGAGGAAGGAAATTAACAAATGAAAATGACAATGATGGATGCAAGTCTCCAATTTCATTTTGGATCCCATTGATATACAAGGCAAGTTAGTGATCACGATTCTTTCCTTTTCCAACAATTATTTTTTTTCTTGAGAATTTATATGTTTTAGTTTTTAAATTTTCTTTATTTAAACTTTAGTGATTTGATTCTTTTCCATCAAATTTTGTAATACATGTATGTAATGCTATTTTTAATTTCATAATAAGAAGATATATTATTTATTTAGAAAGTGATAATGTGCAAAAAGATGGTTTTATAATAAAAAGACATTTCAAAGATATGTATGGTTAGAAAATACTATTGAACTTAAAGGACAAAAGCCAAGCTTTGACTTTGTATTTATTTTTTTATTTTGGTGCTTTATTTTCCTTTTTATAATAAAAACATGCTTAATAGATATTTATTACTAGATAACATAATCCACACTAAACTTCAACTTTGTAGGGATCAATTTTTATTTATTGTTCACTTCTTATTTTTATACGAAATGAGTTATTAGAAACATAATAATTATACACATAGATGTTAACACTCTTGCCACAATACTAAGAATCAATGTTGAATGTATGAGGATCTCATTTTATATTATACTTATTACATGATTGCAATTGATTCTCATCAAACGGTTTTTCATTTCAGTGATTTGTAATCTCCGAATGACTTGTTGACAATGTGATTATAGATGATTCTCATCGAACGGTTGACCGATTCAGTAATTTGTAAGTTAAGAATGACTTGTTACATGATTATAATTGATTCTCATCAAACGGTTGACCGATTAAGTGATTTGTAAGATCAGAATGACAAGCTTGTTACATGAATGTAATTGATTCTCTTTGAATAGTTGACCGATTCAGTAATTTGTAAGCTCAGAATGGTTTGTTCATGATTGTAGCTGATTCTCATCGAACGATTAATCGATTCGGTGACTTGTAAGCTCAGAATGACTTGTTACATGATTGTAATTGATTCTCATCAAATGGTTGATTGATTCGGTAATTTGTAAGCTCAGAATGACTTGCTACATGATTGTAAATTGATTCTCATCGAACGGTTGATTGATTCAGTGATTTTTAAGCTTAGAATGACTTGTTATGTGATTGTAGTTGATTCTTATCAAACAGTTGATCAATTCAGCGATTTGTAAGCTCAGATTGGCTTAATACGTGATTGCAGTTGATTCTCATCAATCTAAAAATTTAGAATGACATAACAAGCTATTTTAAGTTTCTAGATCACTAAATCGGTCAACCATTTGATGAGAATCAATTACAATCGTACAATAAATAATTTTTAGCTTTTAGATCGTTGAATTGATCTATCGTTCAATGAGAATCAACTAGAATTGCATAACAAGTCATTCTGAAGTTCTAGATCATCGAATCGGTCAACCATTTAATGAGAATTGACTACAATCGCATAACAAGCTATTTTGAATTTCTAGATCGTTGAATTAGTCAACCGTTCGATTAGAATCAGCTACAATCGCAGAACAAGCCATTCTAAGTTTTCAAATCACCAAATCGATCAACCGTTCGATGAGAATCTCTTACAATCACATAACAAGTTGTTTTGAGTTTCTAGATTGCCGAATTGGTCAACTATTTGATGAGAATCAATTACAATCAGCTAACAAGCCATTCTAAGTTTTCAGATTGCTGAATCGGTCAACTATTCGATTAGAATAAACTACAATCGCATAAAAACTTATTCTGAGGTTCTAGATTGCCGAATTAGTCATTTGTTTGATTAGAATCATTTATAATTGCATGACAAGTCATTTTGAAGTTCTAGATAGTCAAATCGTTTAACCGTTCATTGAGAATCAATTACAATCTTTATATAAGTTATTGTGAAGTTCTAGATCGTGGAATCGGTCAACAGTTTGATGAGAATCAGTTATAATCTCATAACAAGCCATTCTAAGTTTGTAGAGCACTGAATTGGTTAATCGTTCGATCATAATCGACTACAATGGCATAACAAGTTATTTTAAGTTTCTAGATCGCCAAATCAGTCAACCGTTCGATGAGAATTAGCTACAATCACACAAGTCATTGTAAGGTTCTAGTTCATCGAAGCAGTTGACCGTTAGATGATAATAAACTAGAATCGCATAACAAGTTATTCTAAAGTTCCAGATCGTTGAATCCATCAACCGTTTGATGAGAATCAGCTACAATCACATAAAAAGTCATTTTGACTTTCTAGATCGTTGAATTGGTCAATTGTTCGATGAGAATCAGCTACAATCACACAAGTCATTCTCAGGTTCTAAATTGTTGAATCGGTCAACCGTTCGATGAAAATCAATTAGAATCGCATAATAAATCATTCTGAGGTTTTAGATCGCCGAATCGGTCAACTGTTTGATGAGAATCGGCTATAATTGCATCATAAGTCATTCTGAGATTCGAGATCGTCGAATTGGTCAACTATTTGATAAGAATCATTTATAATCGTATAACAAGTCATTCTAAGTTTCTAGATTGTTGAATCAATCAACTATTCGATTAAAATCAACTATAATCACATAACAAGTCATTTTGAGGATCTAGATTGCCGAATCGGTCATCTGTTTGAGGAGAATCATGTATAATCGCATAACAAGTCATTCTGAAGTTCTAGATTGTCAAATCAATCAACCATTCGATGAGAATCAGTTACAATCGCATAACAATCTATTTTAAGTTTCTAGATTACTAAATCGGTCAACCTTTCGATGAAAATCAATTATAATCGTATAACAAGCTATTTTAAGTTTCTAGATCACTGAAACGGTCAATCGTTCGATGAGAATTAGCTACAATGGCACAATAAGTAATTTTTGGGTTCTAGATCGTTGAATCATCGACCATTCGATGAGAATAAACTAGAATCACATAACAAGTCATTTTGAGGTTCTAGATCGCCGAATTAGTCAACCATTCAATAGAATTAGCTACAATTAAATAAGAATTCATTTTGAGGTTCTAGATCATCGAATCGGTCTAGCGTTCGATGAGAATCATCTACAATCGCATAACAAGTCATTTTAGTTTCTAGATCGTCGAATCGGTCAACTGTTCAATGAGAATCAGCTAGAGTGGCACAAGTCAACTGTTCAATGAGAATCAGCTAGAGTGGCACAACAAGTCATTCTGATATTCTAAATCATCGAATTACTAGACCGTTTGATGAGAATCAGCTACAATCGCATAACAAGTCATTCTGATGTTCTAGATTGCCGACTCGGTTAGCTGTTCGATGAGAATCATCTACAATCGCATAACAAGCCATTCTAAGTTTTTAGATGGCCAAATCGTTCAATTGTTTAATGAGAATCAGCTACAGTGGCACAAGTCATTGTGAGGTTCTATATTGTCGAATTGGTCAATTGTTCGCTGAGAATTAGCTAGAATTGCATAATAAGTCATTCTGAGGTTATAGATCGCCGAATTGGTCATCTGTTCAATGAGAATTAGTTACAATCGCATAATAAATTATTGTAAAGTTTTAGATCGCCAAGTCGGTCAACCGTTCGATGAGAATCAATTACAATCACATAACAAACCATTCTAAGTTTCTAGATCATTGAATCGGTCAATAGTTTGATCATAATTGACTACCATCGCATAACAAGTTGTTTTAAGTTTCTAGATCGACAAATTGGTCAACCATTCGATGAGAATTAGCTACAATCGCACAATAAGTCATTGTGAGGTTCTAGATCATCAAATCGGTCGATCGTTTGATGATAATCAACTAGAATTGCATAACAAATCATTCTAAATTTCTAGATCACTAAATCACTAAATCGGTCAATGTTCGATGAGAATTAGCTACAATCATATTACAAGCCATTCTAAGTTTCTAGATCATTAAATTGGTCAACCGTTCGATGAGAATCAACTACAATAGTACAAAAAGTCATTTTGAGGCTCTAGATTGCCAAATCGGTCAGCCGTTCGATGAAAATCAGTTAGAAACACATAATAAGTCATTCTGAGGTTCTCGATTGCTGATTTGGTCAAGCGTTTGATTAGAATCAGTTACAATCGCATAACAATCCATTATAGGTTTCTAGATCACTAAATCGGTCAACCGTTCGATGAGAATCGACTATAATCGCATAACAAGCTATTTTAAGTTTTTAAATCACTGAATCGGTCAACCGTTTGATGAGAATCAGCTACAATCGCATAACAAGTCATTTTGAAGTTCTAGATCACTGAATCGGTCAACCGTTCAATGAAAATCATCTACAATCGCATAACAAGCCATTCTAAGTTTCTAGATCGCTAAATCGGTCAACCATTCGATGAGAATCGACTACGTTATGCGATTGTAAGTTTATAGTCAAATCGGTCAACAATTCGATGAGAATCAAATAATTAATCGATTTGACTATAACAATTCGATCTATAATAGTCATTCTAAGTTTATAGTCAAATCGGTCAACTGTTCGATGAGAATCATCTATAATTGCATAAGAAGTCATTCTGAGGTTCTAGATAGTCAAATTGATCAATCGTTCGATAAGAATCAATTACAATCGCATAATAAGCCATTGTAAAGTTTTACATCGCCAAATTAGTCAATCGTTCGATGAGAATCAGTTACAATCACATAACAAGCCATTCTAAGTTTCTAGATCGCATAACAAGTTGTTCGATGAGAATCTAAAAATTTAAAATAGCTTGTTATGCGATTATAGTCGATTCTCATCGAATGGTTGACTGATTCAGCGAGCTAGAACTTCAGAATGACTTGTTATGCGATTTTAGCTAATTATCATCAAATGGTCGATCTATTCAATGATCTAGAACCTCACAATGACTTTTTGTGCAATTGTAACTAATTCTCATTGAACAGTTGACTGATTCAGCGATTTAGAAAATTAAAACTTGTTATGCAATTATAGTAAATTATGATTGAATGATTGACCGATTCAGTCATCTAGAAACTTAGAATGACTTGTTATGTGATTGTAATTGATTTTCATTGAACGGTTGACTGATTCGACGATGTAGAACTTCATAATGACTTATTATGCGATTTTAACTCATTCTCATCGGATTGATCGATTTGACTATCTAAAACCTCAGAATGACTTGTTATGCAATAGTAGTATATTCTCATCGAACGGTTGATCGATTTAAAAACTTAGAATAGATTGTTATGTGATTGTAGCTAATTCTCATCGAACGGTTAATCGATTCTGTGATCTAGAACCTCAGAATGAATTGTTATGCGATTCTAGTTGATTATCATCGAATAGTCGATCGATTTGATGATTTAGAACCTCGTAATGACTTGTGCGATTGTAGCTAATTCTCATCAAACGGTTGACCGACTCGATGATCTAGAAACTTAAAATAACTTGTTATGTGATTTTAGTCAATTATGACCAAACGATTGACCGATTTAGTGATCTACAAACTTAGAATGGATTGTTATGCGATTGTAACTGATTCTCATCAAACGGTGACCAATTCAATGATCTAGAAACTTAAAACTTGTTATGCGATTATAGTCATTTCTCATTGAATGGTTGATCGATTTAGTGATCTAGAAATATAGAATGACTTGTTATGTGATTGTAACTGATTCTAATCGAACGGTTGACCGAATCAGCGATCTAGAACCTGAGAATGACTTATTAAGTGATTCTAACCAATTTTCATCGAACGGTTGACCAATTCATCAATCTAGAACCTCATAATGACTTGTGCGATTGTAGCTGATTCTCATCAAATAGTTGACTGATTCAGTGATTTAGAACGTCAAAATGACTTGTTATGCGATTGTAGTTGATTCTCATCGAATAGTTGAACTCTTCGACACTCTAGAACCTTAGAATGACTTGTTATGCGATTCTAGTTGATTATCATCGAACGGTCGACCGATTTGATGATCTAGAACCTCACAATGACTTGTGCGATTGTAGCTAATTTTCATTGAACGGTTGACCAATTTAGTGATCTAGATAGTTGTGCAATTGTAGCTAATTTTCATCGCATAACAAGTCATTCTAAAGTTCTAGATAGTCAAATCGATCAACCGTTTGATGAGAATCTATTACAATCACATAATAAACTATTGTGAAGTTCTAGATTGCCGAATCAGTCAACCATTTGATGAGAATTAGTTACAATCGTATAACAAGCCATTCTATGTTTCTAGATCATTGAATCAGTCAATCATTTGATCATAATCGACTACAATCGCATAACAAATTGTTTTAAGTTTTTATATTGCCGAATTGGTCAACCGTTCGATGAGAATCAACTACAATCACATAACAAGTCATTTTAACGTTCTAGATCACCGAATCGGTCAACCATTCGATGAGAATCAACTACAATCGCACAAGTCATTATGAAGTTCTAGATTACCGAATCGGTCAACCGTTCGATGAAAATCAGGTAGAATCACATAATAGGTCATTTTGAGGTTTTAGATCGCCAATTCGGTCAACCATTCGATTAGAATCAGTTACAATCGCATAACAAGCCATTGTAGATTTCTAGATCACTAAATCGATCAATCGTTCGATGAGAATTTACTATAATCGCATTACAAGCTATTTTAAGTTTCTAGATTATTGAGAATCAACTAAAATCACATAAAAAGTCATTCTAAGATTCTAGATCACTGAATCAGTCAACCGTTCGATGAGAATCAGCAACAATCGCATAACAAGTCATTCTAAGGTTCTAGATCGCTGAAACAGTCAACCATTTGATGAGAATCATCTACAATCACATAACAAGCCATTCTAAGTTTCTAGATCACCGAATTGGTTTACTATTCGATGAGAATCAGCTACATTGGCACAACAAGTCATTTTGAGGTTCTAGATCGTCGAATCGGTCAACCATTCGATGACAATCAACTAGAATCGCATAACAAGTCACTCTGAGGTTTTACATTACCGAATTGGTCAACCAAATGATGAGAGTCAGTTACAATCACATAACCATTCTAAGTTTCTAGATCGTTAAATTGGTCAACCGTTTAATGAAAATCAACTACAATCGCATAACAAGTCATTCTCATTTGACTATAATAGCCATTCTAGTTATTGATAAATTATTTTAGTTATGCGATTCGGCGATCTAGAATCATTTATAGTTTATAGTCAAATGAATATAAACTTAATGAGAATCAAATGACAAGTCAATCAAACGGTCAACCATTCGATCGCATAACGATTATTAAGTTATTATAGTCGATTCGGTCAACCGTTAAAATTTAGATCGCATAATAATTGATCTTATTCAATGGTTGACTGATTCGACGATTTGGAATGTCAAAATGACTTGTTATGTGATTGTAGCTGATCAATTATAGTCATTGATCAATTTTTCACGAGCTTGTTATGCGATTGTAATTGATTCAGAATGACTTATTAGCCACTTCAAGAGTCAAAAAAATAGTCCCCACCTCAATAGGAAGTTGCTCCACCTCCATAGGATCCATAACAGAAAAGGTCAACTAAATGTACCAAGCCCACCTCTTGAAAACCAACACACTATTTAAAATCAACGGGCTAGGAAAAATCGTTGAACTAGTTGCAAGCCTCAACCAAAAATAGCAACCCAAATTGAGCCCTTGAAAATTATCATCATTTGCTAGCCACCAAAAGAAAATAAACTATTGTCTATACTACACAAAAAAAACAAACCTGCACAATAAAAATAGGAGAAGAAAAGGAGAGCACCACCCATCAACACACAGAGAACATTCTCCAAAAACCTAGAGAGTTGCCACTAAACACAAAATTTCCATCAGAACATAGGCACTAAGTCCACCTGGGGTAGCCAGAACCAAAAACCACCTTTGATACTTTCCTTAATGATGGAGAACCCTCAAAATCATCCTCGACACCATCCATCAGCCCATCAACCCAAAACATAGTACACAGGGAGCTAAATACAGGCTTAAAAATTGAGACACAATAGTAGCAATACAAATTATTTCCCACAACAACGATGTCAGAAGCCAAAACCACCACACTGAGAGTCATCTTTGTATCATGGAGTACACAAAGTAGAGTAGTCTATCTTAGGAAATGAGGAGTCATATACCCTTTAAGGAGCCTCGAGAATCCAAGCCTAAAACAGTAGATAGAACCATTATTGCAAGACCGAGGGAGATAATAGGTCATACACATCCTAGTCAGATCCATAAACACAACAACCAAGAGCTACATCATTGCATAACAAGTCATTCTGAGGTTCTAGATTGCTAAATTGATCAACTATTCGATGGAAATCAGCTAGAATCGCATACTAAATCATTCTGAGGTCCTAGATCACTGATTCGGTCAACTGTTTGATGATAACAACTAAAATCGCATAATAAGTCGTTATAAGGTTCTAGCTCACCGAATAAGTCAACTCGATGAGAATCAACTACAATCACATAACAAGTCATTTTAACATTCCAAATCACCGAATAGGTCAACTGTTCGATGAGAATCAACTACAATCACATAATAAGTCATTCTGAAGTTCTAGATTGCCAAATTGGTCAATCGTTCGATGAAAATCAGCTAGAATTGCACAACAAGTCATTCTGGGGTTCTAGATTGCTGAATCGATCAACCATTCAATGAAAATTAGCTAGAATCGGATAATAAGTCATTTAGAAGTTCTAGATCGCCGATTCGGTCAACCGTTCGATTAGAATCAGTTACAATCACATAACAAGTCATTCTAGGTTTCTATATCACTAAATCAGTCAACTGTTTGATGAGAATTAACTATAATTGCATAACAAGTTGTTTTAATCACTGAATCGGTCAACCTTAGAATGAGAATGAGAAATAATTGATCAATGCGATTATAACAACCGTTCGATGAGAATAAGAATCAAATTACTAGAATGGCTATTATAGTCGATAAGAATGACTTGTTATGTGATTTAGCAATCTAGATCCTCAGAATGACTTGTTGTACAATTGTAGTTGATTCTCATCGAATGGTTGACCGATTCGGTGATCTAGAACATCAAAATGACTTGTTATATGATTGTAGTTAATTCTCATCGAACGATTGACTGATTTGGCGATCTAGAACTTCAGAATGACTTGTTCTACGATTTTAGTTGATTATCATCAAACGGTTGACCGATTCGACGATCTAGAACCTCACAATGACTTGTTGAGTGATTGTAGCTAATTCTCATCGAACGGTTGACCGATTCGACAATCTATAAACTTAAAATAACTTTTTAATGCGATTGTAGTCAATTATGATCGAACTATTTGCCGATTTAATGATCTAGAAACTTAGAATGACTTGTTATGCGATTGTTATTGATTCTTATGCAATTGTAACTGATTCTCATCGAATGGTTGATCGATTTGACTATCTAAAAACTTTAGAATGACTTTTTATGTAATTATAGATGATTCTCATCAAATAGATGACCGATTCGATAATTTAGAAACTCAGAATGACACTTGTTATGCGATTGTAGTTAATTCGAATCGAATAGTTGACCGATTTAGCAA
Source organism: Chamaecyparis obtusa (assembly GCA_027943335.1). Taxonomy (NCBI): domain Eukaryota; kingdom Viridiplantae; phylum Streptophyta; class Pinopsida; order Cupressales; family Cupressaceae; genus Chamaecyparis; species Chamaecyparis obtusa. Next base: position 2,114,354 of record BSBK01002032.1, read on the forward strand.
TCTAGAAACTTAGAATGACTTGTTATGTAATTGTAACTAATTCTCATCGAACAGTTAACTAATTCGGCGATCTAAAACCTCAGAATGACTTTTTATGAAATTCTAGCTAATTCTCATCGAACGGTTGACCAATTTGATGATCTAGATACTCACAACAGCTTGTTATGCGATTGTAGTAGATTCTCATCAACTACAATCGCATAACAAGTCATTTTGAGGTTCTAGATTGCTGAATCGGTCATCTATTTGATGAGAATTATCTATAATCGCATAACAAGTCATTCTGAGGTTCTAGATAGTCAAATTGATGAACCGTTTGATGAGAATCAGTTATAATAGCTTAATAAGCCATCGTGAAGTTCTAAATCATTGAATCAGTCAATCGTTCGATGAGAATCAACTACAATCACATAAAACGTCATTCTGAGGTTCTACATCACCATATCGATCAACCATTCGATGAGAGTCAGCTACAATCACATAATAAGCCATTCTAAGTTTCTAGATCACTAAATCAATCAACTCTTTGATGAGAATCCACTACAATTGCATAACAAACTATTTTGAGTTTTTAAATTGCAGAATTGGTCAATCGTTCGATGAGAATCAGCTACAATTGCATAACAAACCATTCTAAATTTTTAAATCACTAAATCGGTCAATCGTTCGATGAGAATTTACTACAATCGCATAACAAGTTGTTTTGAGCTTTTAGATCACCGAATCGGTCGACCGTTCATTGAGAATCAACTATAATTGCATAATAAGTCATCTAGAGGTTCTAGATCACCGAATTGGTCAACTGTTTGATGAGAATTAGTTGCAAGCGCATAATAAGCCATTCTAAGTTTCTAGATTGTTGAATCGGTCAACCATTTGATTAAAATCAACTACAATCTCATAACAAGTCATTTTGAGGTTCTAGATTGCCGAATCAGTTATTTGTTTGAAGAGAATCATCTATAATCACATAACAAGTCATTCTGATATTCTAGATAGTCAAATCGATCAATCGTTCGATGAAAATTAGTTACAATCTCATAATAAGTCATTGTAAAGTTCTAGATCGTCGAATTGGTCAACCGTTTGATGAGAATCAATTACAATCACATAACAAGCCATTCTAAGTTTCTAGATCACTGAATCAGTCAATCGTTCGATCATAATTGACTACAATCGCATAACAAGTTATTTTAAGTTTCTAGATTGCCGAATCATTCAACTATTTGATGAGAATTAGCTATAATCGTACAGTAATTCATTGTGAGGTTCTAGATCCTCGAATCGGTCGACCGTTCGATGATAATCAACTAGAATCGCATAACAAGTCATTTTGAAGTTTGAGATCGCCAAATCAATCAACTGTTCGATGAGAATCAGTCACAATCGCACAATAAGTCATTCTGAAGTTCTAGATTGCCAAATTGGTCAACCACTCAATGAAAATCAACTAGAATCGCATAATAAGTCATTCTAAGGTTCTAAATCGCTGATTCGGTCAACCGTTCGATTATAATCAGTTATAATCGCATAATAATCCATTCTAAATTTCTAGATCACTAAATTAGTCAACCTTTCGATGAGAATCGATAACAATCGCATAACAAACTATTTTAAGTTTCTAGATCACTGAATCGGTCAACCGTTCAATGAGAATCCACTATAATCATATAATAAATAATTTTTAGGTTCTAGATCATTGAATCGATCGACCGTTCGATGAGAATCAACTAGAATTGCATAACAAGTCATTTTGAGGTTCTAAATCGTCGAATCGGTAAATTATTTAATGAGAATCAGCTACAATCTCATAACAAGTCATTTTGACATTCTAAATAGCCGAATCGGTCAACCGTTCAATGAAAATCAACTACAATCACATAACAAGTCATTCCGAGGTTCTAGATCGCTGAATTGGTCAATCGTTCGATGAAAATCAACTACAATTACATAACAAGCTATTTTAAATTTTTAGATCGCTAAATCGGTCAACCGTTCGATAAGAATCGACTACAATCGCATAACAAGCTATTCTGAGTTGCTAGATCATGGAATCAGTGAACCGTTTGATTAGAATCAGCTACAATCGTAGAACAAGCTATTCTAAGTTTCTAAATTGCTAAATTGGTCAACCGTTCGATGAGAATCTACTACAATCGCATAATAAGTTGTTTTGAGTTTCTAGATCGTCGAATCGGTCAACCGTTCAATGAGAATCAACTAGAATTGCATAATAAGTCATATGGAGGTTCTAGATCACCGAATTGGTCAACTGTTTGATGAGAATCAGTTATAATCGCATAATAAGCCACTCTAAGTTTTTAGATTGCTAAATCGGTTAACTATTTGATTAGAATCAACTACAATCTCATAACAAGTCATTCTAAGGTTTTAGATTGCCGAATTAGTAATTTGTTTGAAGAGAATCATCTATAATCGCATAACAAGTCATTCTGAGGTTCTAGATAGTCAAATCGATCAACCGTTTTATGAGAATCAGTTACAATTGTATAATAAGTCATTGTAAAGTTCTAGATCGACGAATTGGTCAACTATTTGATGAGAATCAAGTACATCTCCTAACAAGCCATTCTTAGTTTCTAGATTGCTGAATCGGTCAACTATTCGATTAGAATCAACTACAATCGCATAAAAACTCTTTTTGAGGTTCTAGATTGCTGAATCAGTCATTTGTTTGATGAGAATCGTCTATAATTGCATAACAAGTCATTCTGAAATTGTAGATAGTCAAATCATTCAACCGTTCAATGAGAATAAGTTATAATCGCTAAATAAGTTATTGTGAAGTTCTAGATCGTGGAATCGGTCAACCGTTCGATGAGAATTAGTTACAATCGCATAACAAGTTTTAAATTTTTAGATCACCAAATCGGTCAACCGTTCGATGAGAATTAGCTATAATCGCACAAGTCATTGTGAGGTTCTAGATCGTCGAATCGGTCGATCGTTAAATGATAATCAACTAGAATCTCATAACAAGTCATTCTAAGGTTCTAGATCGCCGAATTTGTCAACCATTCGATGAGAATCAATTACAATCACATAAAAAATTATTTTGACATTTTAGATCGTTGAATCGGTCAACTGTTTGATGACAATCAGCTACAATCGCACAAGAAGTCATTCTGAAGTTTTAGATTATCGAATCGGTCAACCGTTTGATGAAAATCAACTAGAATTGCATAATAAATCATTCAGAGGTTTTAGATCACCGAATTGGTTAATCGTTCGATAATAATCGGCTAGAATTGCATAATAAGTCATTTTGAGATTCAAGATCGCTGAATTGATCAACTGTTTGATAAGAATCAGTTATAATCGCATAGCAAGCCATTCTAAGTTTGTAGATTGCTGAATCGGTCAACTATTCGATTAGAATCAATTACAATCACATAACAAGTCATTCTGAGGTTCTAAATTGCCGAATCGGTCATCTATTTGAAGAGAATCATGTATAATTGCATAACAAGTCATTCTAAGGTTTTAGATAGTCAAATCGATCAATCGTTCGATGAGAATCAGTTACAATCGCATAATAAGCTATTGTGAAGTTTTAGATCGCTGAATCGGTCAACAGTTTGATGAGAATCATTTATAATCACATAACAAGTCATTCTAAGTTACTAGATCACTGAATCGGTTAATCATTTGATCATAATTGACTATAATCATATAACAAGCTGTTTTAAGTTTCTAGATCGCCGAATTGGTCAACTGTTCAATGAGAATTAACTACAATCGCACAAGAAGTCATTGTGAGGTTTTAGATCATCTAATCGGTCGACCGTTCGATGATAATCAACTAAAATCGCATAACAAGTCATTCTGAGGTTCTAGATCACGGAATCAGTCAACCGTTGGATGATAATTAGCTATAATCATATAACAAGTCATTTTAACATTTTAGATCGCTGAATGGGTAAACTGTTCGATGAGAATTAGCTACAATCGCACAATAAGTCATTCTGAAATTCTAGATTGCTGAATCGGTCAATCGTTCGATAAAAATCAGCTACAATCGCATAATAAGTCATTCTGATGTTCTAGATCACCTACTCGATCAACCGATTGATTAAAATCAGTTACAATCGCATAACAAACCATTCTAAGTTTCTCGATCACTAAATTGGTCAACCCTTCGATGAGAATCGACTATAATCGTATAACAAACTATTTTAAGTTTCTAGATCATTGAAATGGTCAACCGTTTGATGAGAATCAACTACAATCGCACAATAAGTAATTTTTAGGTTCTAGATTGTCAAATCAATCGACCATTCGATGAGAATCAACTAGAATCACATAAAAAGTCATTCTGATTTTCTAGATCATCGAATTAGTCAACCGTTCGATAAGAATTAGCTACAATCACATAAAAATTTATTCTGAGGTTCTAGATCGCCGAATCGATCAAACGTTTGATAAGAATCATCTACAATCGCATAACAAGCTATTTTAAGTTTCTAGATCTCCAAATTAGTCAACTGTTCAGTGAGAATCAATTAGAGTGGCACAATAAGTCATTTTGAAGTTCTAGAATGTCGAATCAATTAACCGTTCGATGAGAATCAGTTAGAATCACATAGTAAGTCATTCTGAGGTTCTACATCACTGAATCTGTCAACCATTCAATGAGAGTCAGTTACAATCACATAACAAGTCATTTTATGTTTCTAGATCGCTAGATCGGTCAACTATTCGATGAGAATCAACTACAATCTCATAACAAGATATTTTGAGTTTCTAGATTGCAGAATCGGTCAAGAGTTCGATGAGAATTAGCTACAATTGCATAACAAGTCATTCTAAGTTTCTAAATCGCTAAATTGGTCAACCGTTTGATGTGAATCTATTACAATTGCATAACAAGTTGTTTTGAGTTTCTAGATCACTGAATAATTCAATTGTTCCATGAGAATCAATTAGAATTGTATAATAAGTCATTCTGAAGTTCTAGATTGTCGAATTGGTCAACTATTCGATGAGAATCAGTTACAATCGTATAACAAGTCATTCTAAGTTTCTAGATTGTTGAATCGGTCAACTATTCCATTAGAATCAACTGCAATCACATAACAAGTCTTTCTAAAGTTTTAGATTGCCGAATCAGTGATTTGTTTGATGAGAATCATCTATAATCGCATAACAAGTCATTCTAAGGTTCTAGATAGTCAAATCATTTATCCATTCAATGGAAATTAGTTACAATCGCATAATAAGTCATTGTGAAGTTCTAGATCACTGAATCGGTCAACCGTTCGATGAGAATCAGTTACAATATCATAACAAGCTATTCTAAGTTCTTAGATCATTGAATCAGTCAATTGTTCGATCATAATCGACTACAATCACATAACAAGTTGTTTTAAATTTTTAAATTGCTGAATCAGTCAACAAATCGATGAGAATTAGCTACAATTACACAAGTCATTGTGAGGTTCTAGATCTTGAATCGGTTGACCGTTCGATGATAATCAACTAGAATTGCATATCAACTCATTCTAAGGTTCTAGATCGCCGAATCAATCAACCGTTTGATGATAATCAACTAGAATCGCATAATAAGTTATTCTGAGGTTCTAGATTGTCAAATCCGTCAAGTGTTCGATGAGAATTAGCTACAATCGCATAAGAAGTCATTTTGACATTCTAGATCACCGAATCGGTCAACCGTTCGATGAGAATCAGCTACAATTGGACAACAAGTCATTCTGAGGTTCTAGATTGTCGAATCGGTCAATCGTTCAATGAAAATCATCTAAAATCGCATAATAAGTCATTTTGAGGTTCGAGATCACTGATTTGGTTAACCGTTCGATTAGAATCAATTACAATCATATTACAAGTCATTCTAGGTTTCCAAATCACTAAATCAGTCAATCGTTCGATGAGAATTAGCTACAATCGCACAAGTCATTATGAGCTTCTTGATCATCAAATTGGTCGACCGTTCGATGATAATCAACTAGAATCACATAACAAGTCATTCTAAGGTTCTAAATCACTAAATTAGTCAACCGTTCGATGAGAATCAACTACAATCACATAACAAGCCATTCTAAATTTTTAGATCACTAAATCGGTCAACCGTTTGATGAGAATCGACTTTAATCACATAACAAGATGTTTTAATTTTTTATATAGCTGAATCGGTTAATCTTTCGATGAGAATTAGCTACAATTGCACAATAAGTAAGTTTTAGGTTCTAGAACATCGAATCAATCAACCATTCCATGATAATAAACTAGAATCTCATAACAAGTCATTCTGAGGTTTTAGATCGCCGAATCAGTCAACCGTTCAATGAGAATCAACTACAATTGCATAACAAGTCATTTTGAGATTTTGGATCACTGAATCAGTCAACAGTTTGATGAGAACCATCTACAATCACATAACAAACCATTCTAAGTTTCTAGATCATCGAATCAATCAATTGTTCGATAAGAATCAGCTATAGTAGCACAAGAAGTCATTTTAAGGTTATAGATCGTTGAATCGGTTAACCGTTCGATGAGAATAAGCTAGAATCGCATAATAAGTCATTCTAAGGTTCTACATCACAGAATCGGTCAACCATTCAGTGAGAGTCATCTACAATCACATAATAAGCCATTTTAAGTTTCTAGATCGCTAAATCAATTAATCGTTTGATGAAAATTAATTACAATCACATAACAAGCCATTCTAAGTTTCTAAATCGCTATATCGGTCAACCTTTTGATGAGAATAAACTACAATCACACAATAAGTAATTTTTAGTTTCTAGATCCTTGAATCAATCGACCATTTGATGAGAATCAACTAGAATTGCATAATAAGTCATTCTAAAGTTCTAAATTGCTAAATTGGTCAACTGTTCGATGAGAATCAGTTACAATCGCATAACAAGCTATTCTAAGTTTTTAGATTGTTGAATCGGTTAACTATTTGATTAGAATCAACTACAATCGCATAACAAGTTATTTTGAAGTTTTAGATTGCCAAATCGGTTATCTGTTTGATGAGAATCATGTATAATTGTATAATAAGTCATTTTGAGGTTCTAGATAGTCCAATCGATCAACTGTTTGATGAGAATTAGTTACAATCGCATAATAAGCCATTATGAAGTTCTAGATCACCAAATCAGTCAATCGTTCGATGAGAATCAATCACATAACAAACCATTCTAAGTTCTTAGATCACTGAATCGGTCAATAGTTTGATCATAATCGACTACAATCGCATAACAAACTGTTTTCAATTTCTAGATCACAAAATCGGTCAACTGTTTGATGAGAATTAGCTACAATCACACAATAAATCATTGTGAGGTTCTAGATCATCGAATAAGTCAACCGTTTGATGATAATCAACTAGAATCGTATAACAAGTCATTATGAGGTTCTAGATCGCCAAAGCAGTCAACCGTTCAATGAGAATCAAGTACAATCGCACAATAAGTAAGTTTTAGGTTCTAGAACATTGAATCGAGCAACCGTTCAATAAGAATCAATTAGAATCTCATAACAAGTCATTCTGAAGTTTTAGATCGTCAAATCAGTCAATTGTTCGATGAGAATCAAGTACAATTGCATAACAAGTCATTCTGAGGTTCTGGATCACCAATCAGTCAACAGTTTGATGAGAACCATCTACAATCGCATAACAAGCCATTCTAAGTCTATAGATCATCGAATCGGTCAACTGTTTGATGAGGATCAACTATAGTGGCACAAGTCATTTTGAGGTTATAGATCGTTGAATCGGTCAACTGTTCAATGAGAATCAGCTACAATCGCATAATAAGTCATTCTGAAGTTCTACATCACATAATCAGTCAACCATTCGATGAGAGTCATCTACAATCACATAACAAGCCATTCTAAGTTTTTAGATAGCTAAATCGGTCAATCGTTCGATGAAAATTAACTACAATCACATAACAAGCCATTCTAAGTTTTTAAATCGCTATATCGGTCAACCTTTCGATGAGAATTAGCTACAATTACACAATAAGAAATTTTTAGTTTTAGATCCTTGAATTAATCGACCGTTTGATGAGAATCAACTAGAATCGCATAACAAGTCATTCTAAAGTTCTAAATTGCCGAATCAGTCAACTGTTTGATGAGAATCAGCTACAATCGCATAACAAGTCATTCTGAGGTTCTAGATCACCGAATCGGTCAACCGTTCGATGAGAATCATCTACAATCGCATAACAAGCCATTTTAAATTTTTAGATCGCCGAATCATTCAACTATTCAATGAGAATCAACTATAGTGGCACAAGTCATTTTGAGGTTCTAGCTCGTTGAATCAGTCAACCAGTCGATGAGAATCAGCTAAAATTGCATAATAAGTAATTCTGAGGTTCTAAATCACCGAATTGGTCAACTGCTCGATGAGAATCAATTACAATCGCATAACAAGCTATTCTAAGTTTTTAGATTGCTGAATCGGTCAACTATTCGATTAGAATCAACTACAATCACATAACAAGTTATTCTGAGGTTTTAGATTGCCAAATCGGTCATCTGTTTGATGAGAATCATGTATAATTATATAATAAGTCATTCTGAAGTTCTAGATAGTCAAATCGATCAACTGTTTGATGAGAATTAGTTACAATCGCATAATAAGCCATTGTGAAGTTTTAGATCGTCAAATCGGTCAACCATTCGATGAGAATCAGTTACAATCACATAACAAACCATTCTAAGTTTCTTGATCACTAAATCGGTCAATAGTTTGATCATAATTGACTACAATCGCATAATAAATTTTAAATTTCTAAATGACCAAAATGGTCAACCGTTCGATAAGAATTAGCTACAATCATATAAGTCATTGTGAGGTTCTAGATCATTGAATCGGTCAACCGTTTGATGATAATCAACTAGAATTGCATAACAAGTCATTTTGAGGTTCTAGATTGTCGAAGCAGTCAACTGTTTGATGAGAATTGACTACAATCGCACAATAAGTAAGTTTTAAGTTTTAGAATGTCGAATCAATCGATCGTTTGATGAGAATCAACTAGAATCTCATAACAAGTCATTCTAAGGTTCTAGATCGTTGAATCAGTCAATCGTTCGATGAGAATCAACTACAATCACATAACAAGTCATTCTAAAGTTTTGGATCACCGAATCAGTCAACAGTTCGATGAGAACCATCTACAATCGCATAACAAACTATTTTAAGTTTCTAGATCACCAAATTGGTCAACTTTTCGATGAGAATCAGCTACAGTGGCACAACAATTCATTTTGAGGTTATAGATCATCGAATTGGTCAATCGTTCGATGAGAATCAGCTACAATCGCATAATAAGTCATTTTGAGGCTCTGCATCACAGAATCGGTCGACCATTCGATAAGAGTCAGCTACAATGACATAACAAGCCATTATAAGTTTCTAAATCACTAAATCGGTCAATACTTCTATGAGAATTAACTACAATCACATAACAAGCTATTGTAAGTTTCTAAATCGCTATATCGGGCAACCTTTCGATGAGAATCAGTTACAATCACAAAATAAGTAATTTTTAATTTTTAGATCTTTGAATCGATCGACCGTTTGATGAGAATCAACTAGAATCACATAACAAGTCATTCTGAAGTTCTACATCACTGAATCAGTCAACCGTTTGATGAGAATCAGCTAAAATTGCATAATAAGTCATTCTAAGGTTCTAGATCACCGAATCGATCAACCGTTCAATGAGAATCATCTACAATTGCATAACAAGTCATTCTAATTTTTTAGATCACCGAATCATTCAACTATTTAATGAGAATCAGCTACAGTGGCACAACAAGTCATTTTGAGGTTCTAGATTGTCAAATCGGTCAACCGTTTGATGAGAATCAGCTAGAATTGCATAATAAGTCATTCTGAGGTTCTAGATCGCCAAATTGGTCAACTGTTCGATGAGAATTAGTTACAATCACATAACAAGCCATTCTAAGTTTCTAAATTGCTGAATCGATCAACTATTTGATTAGAATCAACTACAATCGCATAACAAGTTATTCTGAGGTTCTAGATTGCCAAATCGGTCATCTGTTTGATGAGAATCATGTATAATTATATAATAAGTCATTCTGAGGTTCTAAATAGTCAAATCGATTAACTATTCGATGAGAATTAGTTACAATCGCATAATAAGCCATTGTGAAGATCTAGATTGTCGAATCGGTCAACCGTTCGATGAGAATTAGTTACAATCACATAACAAACCATTCTAAATTTCTAGATCACTGAATTGGGCAATAGTTTGATCATAATCGACTACAATTGCATAACAAACTGTTTTAAGTTTTTAGATCACCAAATTGGTCAACCATTCGATGAGAATTAGCTATAATCGCACAAGTCATTGTGAAGTTCTAGATCGTCGAATCGGTCGACTATTTGATGATAATCAATTAGAATCGCATAACAAGTCATTATGAGGTTCTAGATCATCGAAACAGTCAACCGTTCAATGAGAATCAGCTACGATCACATAACAAGTCATTTTGACGTTCTAGATCATCGAATCAGTTAACCGTTCTATTAGAATCAGCTACAATCGCATAAAAAATTATTTTGATGTTCTAGATAGCCAAATTAGTCAACCGTTTGATGAAAATCAGGTAGAAACACATAATAAGTCATTCTGAAGTTCTCAATTGCCGATTCAGTCAACCGTTCGATTAGAATCAGTTATAATCGCATAACAAGCTATTATAGGTTTTTAGATCACTAAATCGGTCAACTATTCAATGAGAATCGACTATAATCGCATAATCTTTCAACCGTTTGATGAGAATCAGCTACAATCACATAACAAGTCATTTTGAGTTTCTAGATCACCGAATCGGTCAATCGTTCGATGAAAATCATCTACAATTGCATAACAAGCCATTTTAAGTTTCTAGATTGCTAAATCGGTCAACCGTTCGATAAGAATCGACTACAATCACATAACAAGATATTTTGAGTTTCTAGATCACAGAATCGGTCAACTATTTGATAAGAATCATCTATAATCGCATAACAAGTCATTCCAAGTTTTTAAATCACTAAATCAATTAATTGTTCAATGAGAATCTACTACAATCGCATAACAAGCTGTTTTAATTTTTTAGATCGTTGAATCAGTCAACCATTCGATGAGAATCAACTAGAATTGCATAATAAGTCAATTTGAGATTCTAGATTGTCGAATTGGTCAACTGTTTGATGAAAATCAGTTATAATCATATAACAAACTATTCTACTTTTCTAGATTGCTGAATCAATTAACTATTCTCTTAGAATAACTTACAATTTCATAACAAGTCATTTTGAGGTTTTAGATTACTGAATCAGTCATCTGTTTGATGAGAATCATGTATAATCACATAACAAGTCATTCTGAGGTTCTAGATAGTCAAATCGATCAACCATTCGATGAGAATTAGTTACAATCGCATAATAAACCATTGTGAAGTTTTAGTTCGTCGAACGCATCAACCGTTTAATGAGAATCTGTTACAATCGCATAACAAGTTATTCTAAGTTTTTTGATCACTGAATCGGTCAATCGTTCGATCATAATCGATTACAATCGCATAACAAGCTATTTTAAGTTTGTAGATCGCAAAATCGATCAACCGCTCGATGAGAATTAGCTACAATCACACAACAAGTCATTGTGAGATTCTAGATCATTGATTTGGTCACTCGTTCGATGAGAATCAACTAGAATCACATAACAAGTCATTGTAAGGTTCGAGATTGTCAAATCAGTCAACCGTTCGATGAGAATCAGTTACAATCACATAACAAACCATTCTAAGTTTCTAAATTGCTAAATCGGTCAACTATTTGATGAGAATCTATTACAATCGCATAACAAGTTGTTTTGAATTTTTAGATCGTCGAATCGGTCAAGCATTCAATGAGAATCAGCTAGAATTGCATAATAAGTTATTCTAAGGTTCTAGATCGCCAAATCGGTCAACTATTCGATGAGAATAAGTTACAATTGCATAACAAGTCATTGTAAGTTTGTAGATTGTTGAATTGATCAACTATTCAATTAGAATCAACTACAATCGCATAACAAGTCATTCTGAGGTTCTAGATTGTCGAATCGGTCATCTATAATTGCATAACAAGTCATTCTAAGGTTTTAGATAGTCAAATTGATCAACTGTTGGATGAAAATGAGTTATAATAGCTTAATAAGCCATCATGAAGTTCTAGATCACCGAATCGGTCAACTGTTCGATGAGAATCAGTTACAATCACATAAGAAGTCATTCTGAAGTTCTACATCACCACGTCGGTCAACTATTCGATGAGAGTCAGCTACAATCACATAACAAGCCATTCTAAATTTCTAGATTGCTAAATCGATCAAATTATTTGATGAGAATCAACTACAATCGCATACCAAACTATTTTGAGTTTCAATATTGCGAAATTGGTCAACCGTTTGATTAGAATCAGCTACAATTGCATAACAAACTATTTTAAGTTTCTAAATCGCTAAATCAGTCAACCATGCGATGAGAATCTCCTACAATCACATAATAAGCTATTTTGAGTTTCTAGATTGCTGAATCGGTCAACCGTTTAATGATAATCAACTTGAATTGCATAATAAGTCATATGGAGGTTCTAGATCGTTGAATTGGTCGAGTGTTTGATGAGAATCAGTTAGAATCGTATAATAAGTCATTCTAAGTTTCTAGATTGCTGAATTAGTCAACTATTTGATTAGAATCAACTACAATCTCATAACAAGTCATTTTGAGGTTCTAGATTGCCGAATCGGTTATTTAGTTGAAGAGAATCATCTATAATCACATAACAAGTCATTTTGAAGTTCTAGATAGTCAAATCGATCAACCGTTCAATGAGAATTAGTTACAATCGCATAATAAGCCATTGTAAAGTTGTAGATCATCGAATCGGTCAACTGTTTGATGAAAATCATTTACAATCACATAACAAGCCATTCTAAGTTTCTAGATCACTGAATTGGTCAATCATTTGATTATAATTGACTACAATCGCATAACAAGCTGTTTTAAGTTTTTAGATTGCCGAATCGGTCAACTGTTCCATTAGAATTAGCTATAATCGCACAATAATTCATTGTGAGGTTCTAGATTGTCGAATCAGTTGACTATTCGATGATAATCCACTAGAATCTCATAACAAGTCATTCTGAGGTTTGAGATTGCCGAATCAATCAACTATTTGATGAGAATCAGCTACAATCACATAACAAGTCATTTTGATATTTTAGATCATCAAATCAGTCAATTGTTCGATGCGAATCAGCCATAATCGTATAACAAGTCATTGTGAGGTTCTAGATTACCAAATCGATCAACCATTTGATGAAAATCAGCTAGAATCACATAATAAGTCATTCTGAGGTTCTAGATCGCCGATTCAGTCAACCATTTGATTAGAATCAGTTACAATCACATAACAAGTCATTTTGACATTCTAGATCGCCGAATCAGTCAACCGTTCGATGAGAATCAGCCACAATTGCACAACAATTCATTCTGAAGTTTTAGATCACTGAATTGGTCAACCATTCAATGAGAATCAACTACAATCATACAATAAATAATTTTTAGGTTCTAGATCATCGAATCAATCGATTGTTCGATGAGAATTAACTAGAATCGCATAACAAATCATTCTAAAGTTCTAAATCACCGAATCGGTAAATCGTTCGATGAGAATCAACTACAATCGCATAACAAGTCATTTTGATGTTCTAAATAGCCGAATCGGTCAGCGATTCGATGAGAATCAACTACAATCGCATAAAAAGTCATTATGAGGTTTTAGATCGCCAAATCGGTCAATCGTCCGATGAGAATCAGCTACAATCACATAACAAGCCATTCTAAATTTTTAAATCGCTAAATTGGTCAACTGTTCGATGACAATTGACTACAATCGCATAACAAGCTATTTTAAGTTGGTAGATCACTGAATCAGTCAATCGTTTGATCATAATTGACTACAATGGCATAATAAGTTGTTTTAAATTTTTAGATAGCCAAATCGGTCAACCGTTCGATGAGAATCAGTTACAATCGCACAAGTCATTTTGAGGTTCTAGATCATCAAATCGGTTGATCGTTAGATGATAATCAACTAGAATCGCATAATAAATCATTCTAAAGTTCTAGATCGCCGAATCGGTCAACCGTTTGATGAGAATCAGCTAGAATTGCATAATAAGTCATTCTGAAGTTCGAGATCACCGAATTGGTTAACTGTTTGATGAGAATCAACTATAATCACATAACAAGTCATTCTAAGTTTTTAGATTGCTGAATTGGTCAACTATTCAATTAGAATCAACTACAATCACATAACAAGTCATTTTGAGGTTCTAGATTGTCGAATCAGTCATCTGTTTGAGGAGAATCATGTATAATTGCATAACAAGTCATTTTGAGGTTCTAGATAGTCAAATCAATCAACCGTTCGATGAGAATCAATTACAATCGCATAATAAGCCATTGTGAAGTTGTAGATCGCCGAATCGATCATCCGTTCGATGAGAATCACTTACAATCGCATAACAAGTTATTTTAAGTTACTAAATCACTGAATCAGTCAATTATTTGATCATAATCGACTACAATCGCATAATAAGCTATTTTAAGTTTCTAGATCGCCGAATTGGTCAACCGTTCAATGAGAATTAACTACAATTACACAAGAAGTCATTGTGAGGTTCTAGATCATTGAATCAGTCAACCATTGGATGAGAATTAGCTATAATTCTATAACAAGTCATTTTGACGTTTTAGATCGCCGAATGGCTAAACTGTTCGATGAGAATTAGCTACAATCGCACAACAAGTCATTCTGAAGTTCTAGATCACCGAATCAGTCAACCGTTAGATGAGAATTAGCTATAATCATATAACAAGTCATTTTGACATTCTAGATTGTCGAATGGCTAAACTGTTCGATGAGAATCAGCTACAATCGTACAACAAATCATTCTGAGGTTCTAGATTACCGAATCGGTTAACCGTTCGATGAAAATCAGCTACAATCACATAATAAGTCATTCTGAAGTTCTAGATCGCGTACTCGATCAACCGGTTGATTAGAATCAGTTACAATCGCATAACAAACCATTCTAAGTTTCTAGATCACTAAATCGGTTAACCTTTCTATGAGAATCGACTATAATTGTATAACAAGCTATTTTAAATTTTTAGATCACTGAAACGGTCAACTGTCAATGAGAATCAGTTACAATCGTACAATAAGTAATTTTTAGATTCTAGATCATCGAATCGATCGACTATTCGATGAGAATCAACTAAAATTGCATAACAAGTATTCTGAGGTTCTAGATTGCCGAATTAGTTAATCGTTTGATGAGAATTAGCTACAATCACATAAGAATTCATTCTAAGGTTATAGATCACCGAATCGGTCAAGCGTTTGATGAGAATCATCTACAATCGCATAACAAGCCATTTTAAGTTTCTAGAACGTCGAATCAGTCAACTGTTCGATGAGAATCAGCTAGAGTGACACAAGTCATTTGGTTCTAGAACGTCGAATTGGTTAACTGTTCGATGAGAATCAGCTAGAATTGCATAACAAGTCATTCCGAGGTTCTACATCATCAAATTAGTCAACCATTTGATGACAGTCAGCTACAATCACATAACAAGCCATTCTATGTTTCTAGATCGCTAAATCGGTTAACCGTTCGATGAGAATCAACTACAATCGCATAACAAGCTATTTTGAGTTTCTAGATCACGAAATTGGTGAACAGTTCAATGAGAATCAACTACAATTGCATAACAAGCCATTCTAAATTTCAAAATTGCTAAATTGGTCAACTGTTCGATGAGAATCTACTACAATCGTATAACAAGTTGTTTTGAGTTTCTAGATCACCGAATTGTTCAACCGTTTTATGAGAATCAACTAGAATTGCATAATAAGTCATTCTAAAGTTCTAGAACGCCGAATTGGTCAACTATTCCATGAGAATCAATTACAATCGCATAACAAGCATTCTAAGTTTCTAGATTGTTGAATCAGTCAACTATTTAATTAGAATCAACTGCAATTGCATAACAAATCATTATGAGGTTCTAGATTGCCAAATCAGTGATTTATTTGATGAGAATCATCTATAATCGCATAACAAGTCATTCTAAGGTTCTAGATAGTCAAATCATTCAACCGTTCAATGAGAATTAGTTACAATCGGATAATAATCTATTGTAAAATTTTAGATCGCCAAATCGGTCAATCGTTTGATGATAATCAATTACAATATCATAACAAGCCATTCTAAGTTTCTAGATCACTGAATCGGTCAATCATTGGATCATAATCGACTACAATCGCATAACAAGCTATTTTAAGTTTCTAGATCACCAAATCAGTCAACTGATCGATGAGAATTAGCTACAATTGCACAAGTCATTATGAGGTTCTAGATCATTGAATCGGTCGACTGTTCGATGATAATCAACTAGAATTGCATAACAACTCATTCTGAGGTTTTAGATCGCCAAATCAGTGAACCGTTTGACGATAATCAACTAGAATTGCATAATATGTCATTATGAGGTTCTAGATCACTGAATCTATCTAATGTTCGATGAGAATCAACTACAATCACATAACAAGTCATTCTGAGGTTCTAGATTGCTGAATCAGTCAACCGTTCGATAAAAATAAGCTAGAATCGCATAATAAGTCATCTTGAGGTTCTAGATCGTCAATTCGGTCAACCGTTCGATTAGAATCAGTTAAAATCGTATTACAAGCCATTCTAGGTTTCTAGATCACTAAATCGGTCAACCGTTCAATGAGAATTAGCTACAATTGCACAAGTCATTATGAAGTTCTTAATTGTCAAATCGGTCGACCATTCGATGATAATCAACTAGAATCGCATAACAAGTCATTCTAAAGTTATAAATCACCAAATCAGTCAATCGTTCAATGAAAATCAACTACAATCACATAAAAAGTCATTCTAAGTTTCTAGATCATTAAATCGGTCAATCGTTCGATGAGAATCAACTTTAATCGCATAACAAGATGTTTTAAGTTTTTATATAGCTGAATTAGTCAACCGTTCGATGAGAATCAGCTACAATCGCACAATAAGTAAATTTTAGGTTCTAGATTATCAAATCGATCGACCATTCGATGAGAATCAACTAGAATCACATAATAAGTCATTCTAAGGTTCTAGATCACCGAATCATTCAACCGTTCGATGAGAACCATCTATAATCATATAACAAGCCATTCTAAATTTTTAGATCACCGAATCGGTCAACTGTTCGATGAGAATCAACTACAATAACACAATAAGTCATTTTGAGGTTATAGATCGTCAAATCGGTCAATTGTTCGATAAGAATAAGCTAGAATCGCATAACAAGTCATTCTGAGGTTTTACATCACAGAATCGGTCAACCATTCGATGAGTCAGCTACAATCACATAACAAGCCATTCTAAGTTTTTAGATTGCTAAATCGGTTAATCGTTCGTTGAGAATTAACTATAATCACATAACAAGCCATTCTAAATTTTTAAATCACTATATTGGTTAACCTTTCGATGAGAATCAACTACAATCGCACAATAAGTAATTTTTAGTTTCTAGATCTTTGAATCGATGGATCGTTTGATGAAAATCAACTAGAATTGCATAACAAGTCATTCCGAGGTTCTAAATTACCGAATCAGGCAACCGTTTGATGAGAATCAGCTACAATCGCATAACAAGTCATTCTGAAGTTTTAGATTGCCGAATCGGTCAACCGTTCAATGAGAATTATCTACAATTGCATAACAAATCATTTTAAGTTTCTAGATCGCCAAATCGTTCAACTATTTGATGAGAATCAGCTACAGTGGCACAACAGGTCATTTTGAGGTTCTAGATCGTTGAATCGGTCAACCGTTCGATGAGAATCAGTTAGAATTGCATAATAAGTCATTTTGAGGTTCTAGATCCCTGAATTAGTCAACTGTTCGATGAGAATCAGTTATAATTGCATAATAAGCCATTCTAAGTTTCTAGAGTGTTGAATCGGTCAACTATTCGATTAGAATCAACTACAATCGCATAACAAGTTATTCTGAGGTTTTAGTTGCCAAATCAATCATCTGTTTGATGAGAATCATGTATAATCGTATAATAAGTCATTTTGAGGTTCTAGATATTCAAATCGATCAACTATTCGATTGGAATGAGTTATAATTGCATAATAAGCCATTGTGAAGTTCTAGTTCGCCAAATTGGTCAACCGTTCAATGAGAATAAGTTACAATCTTATAACAAACTATTCTAAGTTTCTAGATTATTGAATCGGTCAATCGTTCAATCATAATCGACTACAATTGCATAACAACTTGTTTTAAGTTTCTAGCTTACCACATTGGTCAACCGTTTTATGAGAATTAGCTACAATCGCACAAAAAGTCATTGAGGTTCTAGATCATCAAATCGGTCGACCGTTCGATGATAATCAACTAGAATCGCATAACAAGTCATTTTAAGGTTCTAGATCGCCGAATTTGTTAGTCGTTCGATGAGAATCAGCTACAATCACATAAAAACTCATTTTGACATTCTAGATTGCCGAATCGATCAACTGTTCGATGAGAATCAGCTACAATCGCATAACAAGTCATTCTTAGGTTCGAGATTGTTGAATCGGTCAACCGTTAGATGAAAATCAACTAGAATTGCATAATAAATCATTCTGAGGTTCTAGATCTCCGAATCGGTCAACTGTTTGATGAGAATCGGCTAAAATTGTATAATAAGTCATTCTGAGGTTCGAGATCACCGAATTAGTCAACTTTTTGATGAGAATCATTTATAATCGCATAACAAGCCATTCTAAGTTTCTAGATTGTTGAATCGGTCAACTATTTGATTAGAATCAACTACAATCATATAACAAGACATTCTGAGGTTTTAGATTGCTAAATCGGTCATGTGTTTGAGGAGAATCATGTATAATCACATAACAAGTCATTCTGAGGTTTTAGATAGTCAAATCGATCAACCGTTCGATGAGAATCAGTTACAATCACATAATAAGTCATTGTGAAGTTCTAGATCGCCGAATCCAACCGTTCGATGAGAATCAGTTACAATCGCATAACAAGTCATTCTAAGTTACTAGATCACTAAATCTGTCAATCGTTGGATCATAATTGACTATAATTGCATAACAAGTTTTAAGTTTCTAGATTGTCGAATCGGTCAACCGTTCAATGAGAATTAGCTACAATCGTGCAAGAAGTCATTGTGAGGTTCTAGATCGTCAAATTCGTCGACCGTTCAATGATAATCAACTAGAATCGTATAACAAGTCATTCTGAGGTTCTAGATCACCGAATTAGTCAACCGTTGGATGAGAATTAGCTATAATCATATAACAAGTCATTTTAACGTTCTAGATCGCCGAATGGGTAAAATGTTCGATGAGAATCATCTACAATCGCACAAGTCATTTTGAAGTTCTAGATTGCTGAATCGGTCAACCGCTTGATGAAAATCAGCTACAATCGCATAATAAGTCATTCTGAGGTTCTAGATCGCCTACTTGATCATCCAGTCGATTAGAATCAGTTACAATCACATAACAAACCATTCAAAGTTTCTAGATCACTAAATCAGTCAACCCTTCGATAAGAATCGATTATAATCGTATAACAAGCTATTTTAAATTTTTAGATCACTGAAAAGGTCAACCATTCGATGAGAATCAGCTACAATCATACAATAAGTAATTTTTAAGTTCTAAATTGTCGAATTTATCGATCATTCGATGAGAATCAACTAGAATCGCATAACAAGTCATTCTGATGTTCTATATCGTCGAATTAGTCAACTGTTCGATGAGAATGAGCTATAATTGCATAATAATTCATTTTGAGGTTCTAGATCACTGAATCGGTTAAGCGTTTGATAAGAATCATTTACAATCGCATCACAAGCCATTTTAAGTTTCTAGATTGCCGAATCGGTTAACTGTTCGATGAGAATCAACTAGAGTGGTACAACAAGTCATTTGAGGTTCTAGAACGTCAAATTGGTTAACCGTTCGATGAGAATCAACTAGAATGACATAACAAGTCATTCTGAAGTTCTACATCATCGAATCGGTCAACCATTCGATGAGAGTCAGCTACAATCACATAACAAACCATTCTATGTTTCTAGATCGTTAATTTGGTCAATCATTTGATGAGAATCAATTATAATCGCATAACAAGCTATTTTGAGTTTTTAGATCACGGAATCGGACAATAGTTCGATGAGAATTAGCTACAATTGTATAACAAGCCATTCTAAGTTTTTAAATCGCTAAATCGGTCAACCGTTCGATGAGAATCTACTACAATCGCATAACAAGTTGTTTTGAGTTTCTAGATCACCGAATCGGTCAACCGCTCTATGAGAATCAACTAGAATTGAATAATAAGTCATTCTGAGGTTCTAGATCGCCGAATTGGTCAACTATTCGATGATAATCAGTGACAATTGTATAACAAGCCATTCTAAGTTTCTAGATTGTTGAATCGGTCAACTATTCAATTAGAATCAACTACAATTTCATAACAAGTCATTCTGAGGTTCTAGATTGCTGAATCAGTCATCTGTTTGATGAGAATCATCTATAATCGCATAACAAGTCATCCTTAGGTTCCAGATAGTCAAATCGTTCAACCGTTAAATGAGAATTAGTTACAATCGCATAATAAGCCATTGTGAAGTTCTAGATCGCCAAATCAGTCAACCGTTCGATGAGAATCAGTTACAATAGTATAACAAGCCATTCTGAGGTTCTAAATCGCCGAATTGGTCAACTATTCGATGAGAATGATGAGGACTGACTCTATGACAAAAGACATAAAAAAGAAATACAGATATGAAACCACAGAAGAGCACAACCCAGAAATATATTTTCAAACTATTTGATGAATAAATATGATCTTCTTACATGCATATAACTAACAGAAGACAACCTACATGCCTGCAGGCTACAATCTACTTGAGTTCTGGAAGTTCCTAATCTCTCAAAATTTTATCTCTGACCCAAAACTTGCCTTCTCTCCTAGAATGTGTCTTCAAATAGCCATCTGTCGATTTGGCGCCAAAACATGTCAAAACATGTCAAAATCACGTCTCTTTCTACTTTCGGCGATTTGGCGCCAAAAGAGATGCTCTGGAACTCAAATTTCATCGGGATGAAATTTAGTCAATTCCCTAATAGCAAGTCGAACTTTCGAGGGCCATAACTTCCTAACCGGAACTCCGATTGACGAAAACTTTGCGCCGTTTAGTGCCTCAAAATTGGCTCGAAAGATTTTTCAGGAGACTTTTTAGAAACTTAAATTTGGAATAACTTTTGAATGGCAAATGCTGTTGACCTGATTCTTTCTCCAGACTGTGTATCTTTACAATTGCAGGCTACACTAGCAACCACTTCCCTTGACAATTTATAATCAAGCCCTCATACAACATTAATGCTTTTCCTTGATGATTAGTAACTCATGATGAATAGTGACCAAATAGTGTTTTCTTCCTATGACGTAGGAAATTGACCAGAATAGCTATTATCAAGCATTGCTTCTTTCAGAGTAACTAGCTAATATTTTTGGGTGATGTAGGATTGCCATGACACCACTGGATGCTCCTGCATCAGAGAATCAGTTACAATCGTATAACAAGCCATTCTAAGTTTCTAGATTACTGAATCAGTCAACTATTTTCTTAGAATAACTTAGAATCTCATAACAAGTCATTTTGAGGTTTTAGATTGCCGAATCAGTCACTTGTTTGATGAGAATAAACTAGAATTGCATAACAAGTCATTCTAAGGTTCCAGATAGTCAAATCGTTCAACCGTTAAATGAGAATTAGTTACAATCGCATAATTAGCCATTATGA
This sequence comes from Chamaecyparis obtusa, assembly GCA_027943335.1. NCBI lineage: Eukaryota > Viridiplantae > Streptophyta > Pinopsida > Cupressales > Cupressaceae > Chamaecyparis > Chamaecyparis obtusa. The sequence continues at coordinate 2,136,353 of BSBK01002032.1, forward strand.
AGTTCTAGATCGTGGAATCGGTCAACCGTTCGATGAGAATCAACTAGAATCGCATAATAAGCCATTGTGAAGTTCTAGATTGCCGAATCAGTCAACCGTTCGATGAGAATCAGTTAAAATCACATAACAAGCCATTGTGAAGTTCTAGATCGCCGAATTAGTCAACCATTCGATGAGAATTAGTTACAATCACATAACAAGCCATTCTAAGTTTTTAGATGACTGAATTGGTCAATCATTCGATCATAATTGACTACAATCGCAAAACAAGTTTTAATTTTCTAGATCGCCGAATCAGTCAACTGGTCGATGAGAATCAACTATAATCACATAATAAGTCATTCTGAGGTTCTAGATTGCCAAATTGGTCAACCGTTCAATGAGAATCAGTTACCATCGCATAATAAGCCATTCTAAGTTTCTAGAAAGCCGAATCGGTCAATCGTTCAATGAGAATCAACAACAATCGTAGAACAAGTCATTCTGAGGTTCTAGATTGTTGAATCAGTCAACCATTCGATGAGAATCAGCTATAACTGCTTAACAAGTCATTCTAAGGTTCTTGATCACTGAATTGTTCAACCGTTTGATGAGAATCATCTACAATCGCATAAAAAGCCATTCTAATTTTCTAGATTTCTGAATCGATCAACCTTTCGATGAGAATCGACTACAATTGAATAACAAGCTATTTTGAGTTTCTATATTATTGAATTGGTCAACCATTCGATGAAAATCTGCTACAATTGCACAACAAGTCATCCTAAGGTTCTAGATCGCCGAATCAGTCAACTGTTCGATGATAAATAGCTATAATCACACAAGTCATTCTGAGGTTCTAGATTGTTGAATCAGTCAACCATTCGATGAGAATTAACTAAAATCGCATAATAAGTCATTCTAAGGTTTGAGATCACCAAATCAGTCAACCGTTTGATGAGAATCAACTGCAATCATACAAGTCATTCTAATGTTCCACATCGTCAAATCGGTCAACTGTTTGATGAGAATGAGCTATAATCGCGTAACAAGTCATTTTGAGGTTCTAGATCATTGTATCAGTCAGCCGTTCGATGAGAATTAGTTACAATCACATAAAAAAAAATTCTAAGTTTCTAGATCACTGAATCAATCAACTGTTCAATGACAATTGACTATAATTGCATAACAAGCTATTTTGAGTTTCTAGATTGCTGAATCTCTCAACCGTTCAATTATTAACTATAATCTCACAATAAGTCATTCTGAGGTTCTAGATCGTCAAATCAGTCAATTGTTTGATGAGAATCAACTATAATCACATAACAAGTCATTCTAAGGTTCTAGATCGTCAAATCGGTCAACCGTTTAATGAGAATGAGCTACAATCGCATAACAATTCATTCCGAGGTTCTAGAATGTTGAATCGGTCAACCGTTCAATTATAATTGACTACAATCACATAACAAGTTGTTTTGAGTTTCTAGGTTGATGAATCGGTCAACTGTTCGATGAGAATAACCTACAGTCACATAAAAATTCATTCAGAGGTTCTAGATCGTCAAAATTCATTTTGAGGTTCTAGATCATCGAATCAGTCAACCGTTCGATGAGAATCGTCTATAGTTGCATAACTAGTCATTTTGAGGTTCTAGATTGTCGTATAGGTCAACCATTCGATGAGAATCAACTACAATCATATTACAAGTCATTCTAAGTTTCTAGATCGCTGAATCGGTCAATTGTTCAATGAGAATTGATTACAATCGCATAACAAGCTATTTTGAGTTTCTAGATTTTTGAATCTTGTCTGTTAAAGGACTGGGAGAAATGTAGGTTATTATTATTGTTTACATTATTATTAGTTTCCAAAACATTGAACTTTTCTGATTATGTGTTTTTAACGATATCTTCTTTTTCGAGTCTTCATTTTAGTTCTGAAAATCTATTATAATGTACGAGTGTATTGTTACTGTTAAATAGTTCAATGCCATTGATATACCCTATATACCATTCTGGGTTAAAATAGTATAAAGACCTATTTGTTATTATCCTTAATGTTTTAAGGGTTACATCCATGAATTTAGAATCAACTAGAAATTTGACTTCTCAGAAAGAGAGATAATTAGATTATATACCAATTACGTTTCCTAACAGAGCACCAATCTTTTCCAAAATCTTACTATGCAGTAGCTCTACGAGAATTCTTTTATCACTATCCATTTGGAAATTGTTTCATTAGAAAAACTAATAGGGTTGAAGGGAAATATATCAGCAACTTAATGAGTTTATCTCTTTCATACATCTATTTTGTTTCTACTATTATGTCAAGAAAGTGATGTCATCTTCTATAAGAGTCGTCAAACCTCAGTAGTTTTCCACTTAATTGATAAACAATATAGTTGGAAAGATAAAATATGTGAAAGTTATTAACTGTTAATTTTTTTTACTACTCATTATTCTTCTCAGGATTTCATTAGAAGCTCAATTTTGTTATAGCAAAAAAAACTATCCTAATTGAATTTCTTCAAATTAACCAATGGTCGTCCCTGTGATAGTAGTACCAACATGTTTTCTTCAATCAAAAAACACAAGAAAAATAATATGATTGAGGCAGTGATAGACTTTTATACATAATTAAAGTTATCTTCTTTGATGTCAAACTCAATTCCAATGGGCCAATTCTTATCATAATCATATTTATTAAAGGCAAGAGAATGTTGTAAACATGAATTCAAATTATATATTTCATCTCCTAGTTTCTCATCATTAGATTTATCCTAAAATCAAATCTATTGATAGTAACATTTTATTAAACTATTCTTTTGAGTTGTCTAGGCCTGAAATTGAATATATATTAATAGGAAACAACCATAGGTCATAAATATGTCCTTATTTCATTGACTGGAACTCTCCATATGCTATGGCTATGAACACTTGTATAAATATGGTTTTCCTACCAATAATATTATGCAAGTATTTTTCTTTTATGCATGTGTAGTATTTAAGGCTCAGAAAGTTTTAAGTTTTCTTGGTTTCAACTGTATACACTTAAAAATGGCTTCATTTATTAATTAAATATTTATTATTTAATTACTACTGACTTGATAAATTAATTAAATATTTATTATTTAATTAATATTTATTTCTTCTATTTATTAAGTAAATTATTCAATTTATTTATTAAATTCACTATAGTCTAATTCTATATCTTAAGTCTTCTAAATAGTCTATTTAAGTAATTTAATTAAATACACAATCACCTAAATATGACTAAGTCTTCTAATTCACTTCATCCACCTAGTCACCTGACACATCACCTTGGCTAAAATAAATAATTATTATTAATTATTTATTCATATTTATCCTCACCCACACATGTTCTATTCTTAAGGGCTATGTGGCCTCATAGGACTTGGTCTCATGACCACATGTCCTCTCAACAACCAAGTCAAGGGACATTCCCTATTCCTAAGGAGCTTCTCAAGCCACCTCTAAGGGTCAAGGGTGACTCATAGGACACTTGTGCAAAGAGTCCTCATGAGGAAAAGATCTCTCCCTCTTTCTCTCTTTGGTCTTTGTGAGACACTTGACATGTGTCTTTCCCTTCCACCTTCTTCTCCTCCATGTCAATGTGAGAGGAACATCATCCCTATTCTTCCTCTCACATTCCAACTACATCCCTTTTTTCCTCAACTCCTTCACCCAAGCCAATCCTAGCCCTAGGATCTTCCACCTTTCATTCTCAACCGTAGGATTGTGCCACCTAAGCCTAGATCCTCTAAAACTCTATAAAAGGAGCCTCATTTCCCATTTGAGGGCTAATAGGTATTTTTGATAACAAGCATCCAAGCATTCAAGCATTCAAGCAATCAAGCATTTCATAGCAATCACCATTTTATTTACATTTCATCCATTAGTTTGCATAAGCTATTGTGAACACAATTTCATTTAATCTCTACACTTTGGTAGCATCTTGGGAGAAAGCTTCATATTGAAAATCTGAGAGCTCAATATATTCAAAAAATCAAAGCTAGGAGGACAATGGAGACAAGCTGCATGGTAGGTGAAGGTAATTAAATTAGTTTAATCATTTCATAGTTACTTTGCATTCTTCATTGTGTTTGCATTAGATAGATTCATTGGCTTTTATAGTTAGTTTATCATTTCTAGTTGTTAGACATCTAATTTGCATACATTTTTGGCGCTAGAAGGAGGGCCCAACCGGATTTTTCACTTTCAATTTTTAGTTTTCCGTGTGCAGATTTTTCTATAGGTTATTTCTGTGCATTTGTCCACGATTCCTGCGCATCTGTTCATTTCCGCTGCGCATCCATTATCTCCCATCTGGTTTTTCCTCTTTGTCATATTTGCTGCGCATTCATTCAACTGTCTCGCACATATATCCATTTTCACTGCGCATCCATAGTAACTGCGCATACATACCACCAGACTGCGCATTCATTAAACTATTTCATGCATACATCATTCCTGCGTATACATACATACTTGCTGCGCATTTATATCACTGTTCTGCGCATTTATCAGTTTTTGTAGAAAAATTCAGTTTTCTGTTAGATTTATTTTTAGCTAACATTTTGACAAGTGTCTATTCGTTCTGGTAGTTTTTTTAGGCTGTTTTGCAGGACGTGATTTTGAAGACCCCATTGCTAAAAATATTTCTAACAGTTTGATTGCAGATTGCCAAGGGGTTTGCAAAATAAACTATAATCTCGTTTGGGCTTAAAATATGACATGTTTTTGCTTTGTGTGTCTTCCTTAGCATAGATTCAAGTGTCTATTGTGTTTTGCTTAATAGCATATATGTAATCTCAAAATTATAACAACGTATCCTCTCCCCTCGCCATTCATGGACCTTGGGTGTAAGAGAAACTGTTATAATTTTTAGAGGGCGGTCTTTGGTGGGAAAAGAGGTACTCACCCCAAGGAACGACCCAACTGGTAACAGGCTAAAGCCAAGCCCTTCCAAACTGGTATATAAAAAAATGCTAGTGTGATTAGTCTCACATTAGACAGGTGTGAATTTGTTGTGGCAACCAAAATCTCCTCCAGTACCCTAGTGGTGCGTTAAAGTCCTACTTAGTAGAGGTGAAAGCCTTGCTTTGAAAGGATTGGGAGAGCCCCCTTAATTGGGAAAATAACTTGATCACAACCACCTGAACAGATGTCCTTACTAAAAACTTTTGTTTAATAGCCAAAAATCTTCTATCTGCTGGCTCAAGGAGTCACCCAAGCTCGTGAAGACACCCCACATTACTCACGGTTCATAGTAGAGATAACAGTTCTTTGGGAAGTAATGACCCATTGAATTCAGAACTTGGTGTGCCTGAGAAGTGAGTGCACTGTAAGGAGTTGCCGGTGCCTCCAAGTTCCTAGGCTATCCACTGTGGATTTGCATGGCTGGATTTTATTATCCTAGTGGGGATTCAACAGATATCATCCTTGCCAACCTTAGGATTGTAAGCATGTTTGTGCATTCATACTAGATTAAATTAGATTAAAATCATCTTTGTCTTGCGTGTGTGTGTTTATGCATTTTTACTTGCCAAAAATCAGAAAACATCAGAAATTTTTTTTCCAAATCATCAAACCAGCAAAATCATCAAAAATTTGACAACCTGCGCATACATCAAATCTTGTTGCGCATATGATCTCTGTTACTGCACATTTACATTTATCAGATCGCATCTGTCAAAATTTGCTGTGCATTTGTTTCAGTTTATTGCGCATATATCACAATGTCCTGCGCATTTGTTGCTACGCATTTACAACAAAGAGCATTCCCATAGGCTTTTGGAATTTCAAAATCACTTTTTCAGATACCCATTTTCGTCCTCAGTAAGATTTTGGAAAAACAGTCGAGTTACATAGACCTCTGATTTCTAATTTGACCACTTTCATCACTTTTTATCATCATTCCTTCCTCAAGAGTCAACAAATTACTTTCTTCCAATCTTAAGATTCTCAGTGTGGTGTTGAAAATTTACCTTATCTATCAGACTTTGATCTTGGTGAGCTTATCATAGCAGGATATATCATCCTTAACCATCAAGCTTACTTAGATTATTGTTTCTTGACACCAATTTTCAGTACTTATCATATCTTTTCTACCAATCATTCTCCATATCTTTTTTATCAAAAATCTTTCATCCCACAATCAATTTCATCCATTTTATGGTTCAAATTCGATCTCAGAAACTCAAACAACCTATTAATCCAGAATCCCTAGACAAAATGGAAGGCAATACTAGCAATGAAGAGAATCCTTGGCCCAAAGAGCCTCCTTAGAAAACTCATCCTCTCATATTTGATGACGAACCTACTGATGAGGAACTTAGGGATGCTGCACAAGATCCTAAATTTTTACAAGTCATGGAACGACTCCTAGGCTTGGATAAAGAGATGTATTTCCTCATGCTTGCTCAACAAGGAGCTAAGTTACCAAGTGATTTTGATGTTACCTATTTTAGAGAACCAACTCATACGAAAAATCAACATATCCTTAAAGGTTCTCAAGATCCTCATGGAGCAAAGGAAATCAATCAACAATCCAATGCTTCTCAAATCAATCAACAATCCAATGCTTCTCAGATCAATCAACAATCCAATGCGTCCCATAGTGATCAACAACAAAATGTTTTTCAAAATAATCAGCAATCCAATGATCCTCAACATACTCAACAGCATAATGTTTCCCAAAACACGCAAGGAAGCACATTATCTTTGGATCCAGTCCTACAACAAATCCAGATGCTTCAACAACAAATTCGTGATATCCAAACTGGATCATCAACTAAGAAGTATTCTTTGGATGATATATGTCCTTATCCTTTTGATAAGAACTTAACAATGATTCCATTCCCTCCACATTTTGAGGTACCAAAATTTGACAAATACAAAGGGAATTCGGATCCACAAGACCACATTCGTGAGTTTTGTGCTGCCTGTATTAAAGTCGCTCACAATGACACTTATCTTATGTGACTATTTCCACGAAGTTTAGGAGGACAAGCTATGGAATGGTTCTCCAAACTACCCCCGGGCATTAAATCTTTCAATGAGCTTTTGGACAAATTCGTGACTCATTATTCATATAACATCAAACATGAAGTCACTATGCTTGATCTTTGCAATACACATCAAAAGAATGGAGAACCCTTCCTTACTTTTTTGCAAAGATGGCGTCAATTGTTTTCCAAATATCCACGAATGATTCCTGAACAAGAAAAGATGGATATTTTTGTGCATAACCTTACACCAGAAATGAGTTATAGGTTACAATTGCAATGTCCACCAAATTTCAATAAGCTCATAGAAAATGGTATCAAGATTGAGGAAGCCATGGTCCGAAAAGGTGAGATAAAACTTTATTCCAAAGACAATACTGGATCCTCAAATTCGAATTCCAACACTTATAATTCCAATTCCAACAATGGCAAATCGAAATATTGGAATAAAAACAAAAACATTGTCAATGACGGAATTGTTGATAATCGTAATGTCCAACTGACAAAATCTCTTCTAAATCTCACAAGTACGACCAACGCTACTCAAGCTACATACAACAATCAGTCAGCAAATCAAAATACCACCAAGGATTCACCTAAACTAAGATTGCCTTTTATCTCACCTCAAAGAAACTTTACTCCTTTAGGGGAATCTCTCGAATCAGCATTACGAAAGTTAATCACCAAGAAACTCATCGCGCTTCCTGAACCGAAAGATTATGAACCTAGAGTGAAGCCTTCTTGGTGGAATGGAAATGATTATTGTGAATTCCACAGAGGAAAAGGACATATAACCAATGAATACCAAAGGCTTAAAAATGTGATCCAAGACTTAATCGAAAGCGGTGAAAGTAGTGTTGACGGACATGTCTCGAATGAATCACATACGGCCTTCAAAGATCCACTTCCTGAGCATGAAAAGGGAGGTTCTTCCAACAATAAGGGTGACAACCAAGCCAATTATAATAACACACCCTATAGATATGTTGGTAACATTTCTGACCGTCATCCTTCTGCATACTATGCCAATGTCATTACCATAAAGGAAAAATCAGAGAGTCAACCAATCCATGCTACTACTCGTACTCAAGCCAAGGTTACTCTCCAAGGAGTCCAATCTAAACCAAACACTACTCTAAACAAGTCCGTTTATGTCCCACAGTCCATACCCAATACTTCCAACCAGTACAATCTTTTGGAACAGCTCAAAAAAACACCTGACTAGATATCCATCTTAGAGCTTTTGCGTCTTTCCCCATCTCATAAAGATATCCTTGAAAAATCTCTCTTAGAGACCCAGGTTCCAACAACTCTAGATCCTGATCAATTTCAAGCTATGGTGGGCCATTTAACAACCCCACACTATTTGTCCTTTACTGAAAATGATGATTTAGCCATTACCCAACCTCATAATGCTCCCTTACATATCAAAGTCCTTGTACAGAATCACAAGATTAAAAGAGTATTAATAGATGGGGGAGCTGGCTTGAATATCTGCACGTTAAAGTTAGTCTTTGCATTGGGATTTTCTGAGAATGCTGTTGATCCAAAAAAGAAAATCACAATAAAAGCCTATGATGAGGAAGAGAGATCATCCAAGGGGTCCGTTGTTCTTCCAATTAGAATTGGTCCTATTGTCCAAGATGTATCTTGTCAAGTTCTGGATATGGATCTTGCTTATAATATTCTTTTGGGAAGACCATGGATTCATTCCATGCAAGCTATGCCATCAACTTATCACCAATGTATAAAATTCCCTCACAATGGTCAGGAGATCACTATCAAAGGAGATTCTAATCCTTTTCAATATTGTAGCAATGTAAAGATTTCTGATTCTTTGGTTCCCTATAATCGTACTAGATCTTCTGCAACTACACCCAGTGACCCTAGTAATATAGCATCAACTTCTAAATCAGATGGGATCAAGATAGACATCAAAGAAAGAAGTATGGGAGAATATACTTTAGGTCAAGCTCTTTGTATCACTGAGTTACCTTTATCTCCCAAATCATATGGTAGATCTTTGATCATTAAACAACAATCAGAACCCCCTTCCACACTTGTTTATAACACATTTATAAGTGGGGGCACAATATCCAAAGAGGTAGCTGAGCGTAATGCAAATTATTGGCTTATGACATAGAAGATTGAAGAGGATCTTAAACATGAATGTATATCACCTGATGTCTATGGAAAAGGATATACTTTGCTACAAAAGATGGGATATCAAGGTGCTGGACCTCTAGGGTTACAAAGAGAAGGTGTTATAAAACTAATTTTGCAAAATCCCAATTATCAAAGAGACACTACAGGATTAGGATATAAAGGAGAAGGACCACAAGAACCAAAATGAAAAGCAAAAATACCACCTTTTCATGAGACATCTAAAGCTCCTGCCTTACAATTCAGAAAGCATGGTATGTATGTAGATCCAGAGAAACAAAGGATAGCTCAAAGAATCATTGATAGACTTGAAGATAATGATGATTCTGATTCTAATGATTATGAATGGGATTCCTTATCTGATGGTATTGAAGAAATAGGAGTCGATGTTGTCCATCAATATAGTAACGATTACCATGAGGGTGAGAGTTCAATGAGTGACTCACTAGGATTGGTCCCACGTAATACTACTCGTGTTGATCGTGAGCGAAGTGAGCGTTATCTTGTGACAGATGATTCGGATGAGAGTATGGAAATAGACCTCGCTGATACTATCATAAACCTTGACAACTTTTCCATCAATACCATCTCTGCTTTTGAAACCGACCCAAATGATCCAATGCCCCTTGTCCGTCCTGACCTTATTGATTGGGATTCTCCCGATCACCTAGAACTTGATGTCTTCCATAATGATGATGCAATCACTGACTATCTTGGTATCAGGGATCATTTACCACTAGGGGATCACAAGTCAGGATTTTCGATAGAACTCAATGACATGGCCTATTTTGGAGAGAGTGCCAATCTTTTCAGTCATAAAAATATAAAAATAATCAGTATATCTAATGGTGAAAACCACTTAGTGGCAGTATTAGATCCAAAAATAGTAAAAAGAAAAGACGCATTTGATGGTGAAAACCTCTTTGAGGCGCCTGATGATGGAAGGATTGACACTCTTCCCAACTATCTAGATCGAGAGCAATTTGCCATTCTTATAGAACCAACAGTACCACTTAACATTGGAACAGAGGAGTCTCCACGCATCCTCAAAGTAGCAGCATCCTTGACAGAATCAGAGAAAGAAGCTTTTGCAAAATTCTTCAGAGAACAACAAATCAACTTTGCTTGGTCCTATGCTGATATGCCTGGTTTGGACCCCAATCTCATTATGCAGCATCTATCTATCAAACCAGGTGTAAAACCAGTTAAGCAGAAGCTCCGCAAAATGCATCCTCACATTGCTCTAATGGTGAAAGCAGAATTGAAGAAGCTCCTAGATGTTGGATTCATTCGGGCTATTGATTATGCTGAGTGGATTTCAAATATTGTTCCGGTTTCAAAACCAGACAAGTCTATCAGGATTTGTATTGATTTTCGAGATCTTAATAAAGCTTGTCTGAAAGATGACTTCCCTTTGCCAAATATTGATATGATTGTTGACCTAACAGCTGGGCATGAGATGTTATCATGAATGGATGGATTTTCTGGCTATAACCAAATCAAGATTGCACCAGAAGACTAGGAAAAAATTGCTTTTACTTGTCCATGGGGTACATACTACTGGAATGTGATGCCATTTGGCCTCAAAAATGCTGGAGCAACTTACCAAAGAGCCATGACCACGATCTTTCATGACATGATGCATACCATCATGGAAGATTATGTTGACGACATTTTAGCAAAATCCAAAGATAGAGCTGGTCATTTGAGAGTGTTGGATAGAATATTCACCCAGATGGAAAAATATCAGATTCGACTCAATCCAAAGAAATGTGCATTCAGGGTCACATTTGGCAAACTGTTAGGGTACATTGTCTCAGCTGAAGGAATCGAAGTAGATCCAGAAAAGGTTAAAGCAATATTGGAGATGGCTTCCCCCACTAACATCAGTCAACTAAGATCTTTACAGGGGCATCTACAATCCATTCGAAGATTTGTTTCTCAACTAGCAGATCACAGTCATCCCTTTCAACATTTGCTGCATAAAAATATCTTATTCCAATGGGATGATAAGTGTGAGGAAGCTTTCAACAAAATCAAGCAATATCTAGCGAATCCTCCAACTCTGATGTCACCAATTCTAGGCAAGCCACTCTTGCTCTACATTTCAGCCACGACAGTCTCACTAGGTGCTCTTCTCGCTCAGCAAGATCATGAAGGAAAAGAAAAAGCCATCTACTACATTAATCACACTTTAGTGGGATATGAGTTAAACTATTCCCCTATTGAAAGAGCATGTCTGGCTGTTGTCTTTGCTTCATAGAAGTGGCGACATTACATGTTGTCACATTCTACTCAGCTTATTACAAAGATTGATCCTTTAAAGTATTTGTTAAGCAAGATTGCATTGACAGACAGGTTGGCTAAGTGGGTCATGCTACTTAGTGAGTTTGATATTGAATATGTAGACAGGAAGGCTATCAAAGGTCAAGTGATCGCAGATCAACTAGTTGATGCTCTATTAACAGATGACCAACCTATACACATAGAGTTTCCTGATGCTCATATCTTAGCTTTTTCTACACAAACATGGAAATTATACTTTGATGGCTCATACACTCAACAGGGTTCAGGAGCTGGTATTCTTTTTATCATGCCACAAGGATACACTATTCTGAAATCTTTCAAGTTGTTATTTCCTTGCACCAATAATGTAGCAGAATATGAGGCTTTGCTGATTGGGTTAAAAATGGCTTTACAATGGAACATATCTGAAATAAATGTCTATGGAGATTCTCAGTTGATTGTTAACTAGGTTAATGATGATTACCAGACCAAAGATGATAAGTTATTGCCATATAAACGTATGGTTGATGACTTTAAAAAGTATTTCTCTGTCATCACTTTTGAGTAGATTCCTCGGCAAGAAAACAAGGTTGCCGATGCCATGGCAACGATTGCTTCTTTATTTAATATAGAAGATACCAAGGCCCGTTTTGAGTTCTTGGTGGAATCCCTGACTTGTCTTGCATATGATGAGCCTGATACGAGTATTATATGTCATCTGATTGGACATGACTCCCCAACCTATGGAAAGATCTATTCTTACCTCAAAGATAACACTCTAGCTCCCGACCTATCCCGAAATCAAAAATGAACTTTTCTCTGCCAAACCTCCCACTATATCTTAATATCCGACACCCTTTATCGGCAAGGTTTTGACGGTACTCTCCTGCGATGTCTCGAACATAATGAAGCTCAACTTTCCTTACGTGATGTACATGAAGGTATTTGTGGGACACATTTGAGTGGTCCTTCTTTGGCTAAGAAACTCATGCGTATGGGTTATTATTGGCCTACCATGGAAGCAGACTCTTTTCATTTTGCTAGGGCATGCAAGAAATGTCAGATACATGGAAACCTTATCCATGCTCCAGCACAAGAGTTACATCTTTTTACAACTACTTTTCCATTCAGTCGGTGGGGACTCGACCTCGTGGGCACTATCAATCCTCCATCTTCCAATGGCCACAAATGGATTCTCACTGCCACAGAATACTTCACTAAATGGATTGAGGCCGTTCCATTAATTACCGCCACAGGGAAACAAATCTCCATGTTTATCTTAAACTATATCATTTGCAGATATGGTATACCTATGTATCTTATCACTGATCATGGGAAACAGTTTCAAAACCAAGACATGGATGACTTGTGCGCTAAATTCCACATCACCCACAACTATTCCACCATCTACTATCCTCAAGGAAATAGCAAAGCTGAGGCGTCACACAAAACAATTGTTAAAATCCTACAAAAGACTGTCAATGACACTGGCCATGACTGGCATCTCCAACTTAATCCATCCTTATGGGCTTACCGCACCTCCATCCATACTCCTACTGGAGCCACTCCATACTCCCTTGTCTATGATCTGAAGCAGTCCTGCCCCTCGAGGTCGAGTTGCCTTCACTTCGTGTTACTCTTAAAGATTTAATTCCTGAAGAGTATAGAGTTGCATGCTTGACTGAATTGGAACTCCTAGATGAACGGCATCAGCGCGCCTATGATCATTTGAAAGTTTATCAGCAACGTCTGTTTCATCAGTACAACAACAAGGTAAAGATTAGAGACTTTCAGTTGGGTGACTTAGTCCTTCGAGAAAATCCAAAAAATCAACAACACCGTGAAAATAAGGGCAATTTCAAACCTAATTGGTTAGGACCTTTTGTGGTTACAACAGTCTATGGTTCTGGAGTCTATCAGTTATCTACACCTGAAGGGGATCCCTTGGATGAACCTCTTAACAACATCCATCTCAAGAAGTTCTATCCCTGAAATCTCAATGCAAGGGGCATGTATATAGTCTGTATATATATTCTGTAAATAAAACATATTAAAAAATAAAAATAAAAATAAAAATCAAAAAATCAAAAGAAAAACTGCAATAAAAGCATATGGTGAAAACCTGGAAATAGGCGCTATGTGTGACAAGTTAGCTCCTCTATCTATTAGGATTCTTCTAGTGTGTCCGCTCCTTGTATATATCCACAATAAAATAGTTGCTCAGTCCTTGTCCCCACCATGTATATATCATAATAAAATGGCCAGTTTGTACACCATCCATTGTATCTATCCGTAATAAAATCCCATCATAGCTTGATCTTTTGTCATGGTCTTCATCCTAGTCTTGTTGCGTCTTTCTTCACCCATAATAAGTCAGTCCATCACCTAGCTAGGGGCATGTCCTCGACCTAGTTTGGGAATTGGATCTATGATAGTCGTGACTCTTAGAGGACATAATGGAGTTATTTTCACCAGGCAAGGCAAATGCAATCAAATGTTCTTTCACAATGGTATCTTCATGCTGAATCAGAATCTATGATCTATCTTTCGAATTGTGACTGCTTATCTATACATCTTGACTATACATCATCACTTGAATTGATCATCATATCCTAAATCAATCTTTTTGGCAAAAGAAATGTATATTCATGGCAGGCATGTTAGAATGATTTGTTATAACTTATGCATTCATATCTAGATTTCATTGTTATCATGTTTCCTATGCTATTCCGGGATATCTTTGACATGAGTTTGACACTCTCATATGTCATTGATTAGAATAGCTGGGATGGGGCATGATGTTTTCTTTGATTGCTATTTGTGGGGTATTTTCTGATGAAATCGAAGGAACAAGTAATTGGGGTGTCTGTGTATAAGTGCCTTCATCCATTTCATAGTATGGACAATATACAAATTATGTTGTTCTAACAAATGCTATTTATAGGTGATACACCATCGCATACCTCGACTCCAAATATTTGTTCCCCGATGGAGGGGGGGAATATTCCTTGTCTGTTATGCAAACGAAACTCAGGTCATCTTGGTTCAATTATACCTAGATGCTTGTCAAGTTTGCAATATTAAACTCCATGCAAAAAGTGCTCAGGTCATCCTGGTTTAATTATACCATGATGCTTGCATTTTCTTGCAACATAACGAGCTCAATGATGAAACTCAAGTTCCAGTTATTAAGAAGTTCTAAGATGTTACATAAAGTTGTGGAGATACATTCATTTCATATTGCATTTCATTAAAATAGTTCATGAATTACATATCAGTGCTCCTTTTATAGAGATTTATAGGTTACCTTTCTTATTAGGTTATTTGTTCTCTTAGTATATTCTTCTTGTGTCGGATACATTGTTATTTAAGTTGAGGACATTTGGACAACCAAACATATTACGACTTTTTGCATTTAACATTTTGCACTTAATCATTTAGAGACATATGTTATCTTCATTAGGAGTGTTCATTTATATATAATTTGATCACTTATTATAGCTATCGTTTCATCTCATTTTCTTTTATCATGTTATCAGTTATTACATTCAATCATCTTAGGTACATTATCATTTATTACATTAGATATCATTTACATTACACTGTCATTTATTATTCATTATACACATTTTTCATTTATTATACATTATCATTCATTTACATCATTTATTTATTATCCATTATCCACATTGTTCATCACAACATTACATTGATAATCCCATAGCATTAGTAAACTCATTTAAGACATGCATTTATATCACCATCATATGATTATTAACCATTAAGCATCAAAAATATCAAATCAGGATATAAATCATTTTGCATTCTAAGACATACATTTTATGCATATTAAAGTAAATCATCACATCCTGCATATGTCAGTACGCACATGTATATAAATCATCAAAGAAAATCATGATAGAACTGCATATATAGAGTCCATCATATAGCATCCATCATCTAAATCCATAAAACAACAAAAATATCCGAATGTCCAATGATATAAATCAATAACAATGTGTCCATAGTCAGTGTCCATCAAGTCAAAATATAATGAATCATAATGGTACAACAGTGTATACAATGCTCTCTCAACATCTATGAACCACTGCCTCCAGACTCTGTCTGTCACTGTCTACGGGATGCAATGTGGCCTTGTGCTACTGCACTCCCTGATGCTGAGGATCCACCCTGACCTCCTGAACCTGTCGGTGCTCTCAGAGGGTGTGATGACACACCGTCTCCACCCGCTGGTGCTCCTCTGTCATGCACTACCGTCCTGATCGCCATTGAGCTCTCCCTATAACTCTCGATCCACTGATCCCTCGAGACTGCCTATCTATATGCCTCTCGCTAGTAGGATATCTCCTTCCTGGCATGTATCATGGATCTCATGATATCTCCATGGGGACCTAGGTCCTCTGTCCTCTGTAACTCATCTAGTAGCATCTTAGACTCCCCGAGTCTCTCAATCGCTGCATCCCGCTCATGTCTCAGGACATCCATCTGACGCTCTAGCCTCCCAATCTGTCTCTCTAGACCTGGCACCCGCTCTGCCTGTACCTGTGTAACTGCTAGTCTGACTAATAGTGCATCAATATCTGGCTCCTCCTTCGCCGCGTCTCTCTGTAAATAAGGATCCTATCCCCCAATGTCCATGTCCGCTTGCTCATCCTATGCCTGTACATCTGACATCTCAGCGTCAGCCGCATCCTATACACCACCCTGTACCACACCAACCTGGGCTAATAGAATGTCTACGTCATCCTGTGCTTGCCCCGCCTGTCCCTGTACCTGTACTTGGGGTACCTGTTCCTGTCCCTGTGCAGCTGCTCCCTATACTGTAGCAACTGGTATCTGTACCTGAGCGACTGGTACCTATAAGGGAGCTCCTGCAGCTGGCTGTGCTGGCTGTACCGGAGGCTATCTCCATCCCTGTAACCTCTGTCTCACTCCACCTCCCCTCATCCGTGGGCCAACTCTCTCACCTCTCCCTCCATCTCCGCCACCTCCATCTCCACCACCTCCATCTCCTCCTCTCCCTCGTCCTCTCCTATCTCATCCTTGCCGCCTCCCCCGACGTCTGTCTGAGGGATCTCTCTCTGGAGGTCTCACTGCTGGATCTGTGATGCGTGGTACAAGATGATCTCTCAAAAACTACTCCAAATCCACCGTCATCCCAGGATCGACAACTGTCTGCCTCATAGACCATGCCTGGAATGGTGCATCCAAAAATCCTACCGAGCAACATCGAATGATGCCATGGGCCCCCAATCCCGTCTCTCCTGATGTGTTCATGCAAACTCAGTCACTCCCTAGGGCATACCCTATATCTTGCCAAACTGTCGCAGAACCTGGCTAACCAACTGCCGCTCAATAATAAAGGGCGTCCGCTCTATTAACCATCGCGACTCAAAATAGAATCCCAGCTGCCGCTCATCATCCCATGGCTCACACCCTAGGTAGGGTCTCCATGTCACTATGTCCAATGTATCAAATGTGTACCGCCAAAACTCTAAATGTCTCAGTTTTGCCTGAGACAAAACTGAGGAGTACAAATGAATATAGGGCTGCCCTGCACCCCAGAATCTAATCACCAATGGTCTAGTCACTACAATATACTCCCATGCCCACACATGGAGTAGTGTCACCCTTGCTGATAGAGATGCACCCCCATGGTACACCACCTGATGTAAATCATGATATAGGTGTGCTAATAAACACACCCCCCAAGCAAATTAGGTCCCCTCCATCACTCGCTGTAATGTGCGGCCCCATCCAACTGCAAATCCGTGTGACCTCTGATCAGGGCATACGAATCCCCCAATCGCGCTTGCTAGAACCACTGGAAGAGGGTCATACAAGTCGACCATAGCCTCCCAACTAATCTCTCCATCATCTATATCCTCATCCCCAAAGACAGCTCTGCACTCTGTGACTCCGCTGTGCCGATCGTACTGCACTAACTCTCCTGTGATGGGAAGCCAGAGGATGCGATATACATCCTCTAGTGTCACTGTCATCTCCCCTGTCGGAAGATGGAAAGTACTCGTCTTCGAGTGCCATCTCTCAGCTAATGCGGTCATCATGCTCAAATTCGCCCGAATCTCGGGTGTGTAAATCACATAGTAAAGTCCCGACACTCCAATCAACAGTCTCTCTATCTCCGACAATGCTGGTCTCAGATTCTGTGTGACGGGATATCTCTCCCGTGACATCAGAACATCTGTGATATCCTCCTATTCAAGTCAACAACAATCAACCTATTAGATTTCGATAAACTGGTCTATTAATCTATCTATGCTATCATATCAATTTCAAACATGTTTATCATGTGTTTCAACAGATGATTTTATCAATTGTCTCTTTCAGACTGGCTAACTAGCGAACATGTACAATGTTACCAATATTTATCAAATCGATCACAATCAACCGCTGACAGATCAAATCGGCTTATTGACATCAAGTTTGACCTAATTGACTATCTCTTTTCACTATATTCTATCACTTCACACATATGCGCCGCATTGAAACATGCATGCGCAACTTTCTTTCACATTTGTACAGGTTTTTATCGATGCGCAGTCTTCTTCCACATTTGCGCAACATTTACCGACATTTGCGCAGCTTTAAACATATGCACTATTTTATTGACCATTTGCGTAGCTTTTCATAACACATGCGTAGCAAGTACTTATGCGCACTTTTATTTCATGCTTGCGCAGCGCTACCATTCTCCTAGTATGAATGCGCACTTATCCTTAACGAATGCGCAGAAAATTTGAATTTCTGCGCAAACATCACAAGTTGCTGCGCATTGATGCGTCGCAACTGCACATTTGTATTCCGCCTAGAACAATAAAATTTTCTAATCTAATTCTACCATTTGATCTACCCTAAACATGCTAAAATTCTACATTAACATGCATCACATCATGAAATTACGAAGGAGGATCGAATCACCTACCGACTCACCCGAATCGGGTGGTCGCTGGAAGCGTCTGACTCTCTCGAAGCAGTGATCTGACAAGGGGAATGACATCCTGGCAGCTCTGCTCTTCTCTCTCTCGCGCTCTGATCTCCACATGACAAGTGTGCACAATGAGCCTATTGTGGACCCCTTAGCCCTATTTATAGCCTGTGGACCCGATGTGCTTGGTGTGTGGACCCTAGTTTTCATTTTTCTTCCATTCCACCCCGTTTTCTTCCATATTTTCTACCGTTCTTTCGTGAGATTGATTGTACAAAACCACAAAAAAATAAAATAAAATAAAATAAAATAAAATAAAATCACAAAATCCAATAAAAATTCAAATAATCTTTTTTGTCAATCAATCTCTCGAGAGGGCATGCATAGGTCGTCTGAGACATTGTCTGGGGCAGGGGCAAAAATGCTTGATTTTTCTTTGAAACAATGTGACCAACACATTATTTCAAAGAGGGGCAAAATGTATACACTTAAAAATGACTTCATTTATTAATTAAATATTTATTATTTAATTACTATTGACTTGATAAATTAATTAAATATTTATTATTTAATTAATATTTATTTCTTCTATTTATTAAGTAAATTATTCAATTTATTTAATAAATTCACTATAGTCTAATTCTATATCCTAACTCTTCTAAATAGTCTATTTAAGTAATTTAATTAAATACACAATCACCTAAATATGACTAAGTCTTCTAATTCACTTCATCCACCTAGTCACCTGACACATCACCTTGGCTAAAATAAATAATTATTATTAATTATTTATTCATATTTATCCTCACCCACACATGTCCTATTCTTAAGGGCTATGTGGCCTCATAGGACTTGGTCTCATGACCACATGTCCTCTCAACAACCAAGTCAAGGGACATTCCCTATTCCTAAGGAGCTTCTCAAGCCACCTCTAAGGGTCAAGGGTGACTCATAGGACACTTGTGCAAAGAGTCCTCATGAGGAAAAGGTCTCTCCCTCTTTCTCTCTTTGGTCTTTGTGAGACACTTGACATGTGTCTTTCCCTTCCACCTTCTTCTCCTCCATGTCAATGTGAGAGGAACATCATCCCTATTCTTCCTCTCACATTCCAACTGCATCCCCTTTTCTCTCAACTCTTTCAACCAAGCCAATCCTAGCCCTAGGATCTTCCACCTTTCATTCTCAACCGTAGGATTGTGCCACCTAGGCCTAGATCCTCTAAAACTCTGTAAAAGGAGCCTCATTTCCCATTTGAGGGCTAATAGGTATTTTTGATAACAAGCATCCAAGCATTCAAACATTCAAGCATCCAAGCATTCAAGCAATCAAACATTTCATAGCAATAACCATTTCATTTACATTTCATCCATTAGTTTGCATAAGCTATTGTGCACACAATTTCATTTAATCTCCACACTTTGGTAGCATTTTGGGAGAAGGCTTCATATTAGAAATCTGAGAGCTCAACATCTTCAAGAAATCAAAGCTAGGAGGACAATGGAGACAAGCTGCATGGTAGGTGAAGGTAATTAAATTAGTTTAATCATTTCATAGTTACTTTGCATTCCTCATTGTGTTTGCATTAGATAGATTCATTGGCTTTTATAGTTAATTTATCATTTCTAGTTGTTAGACATCTAATTTGCATACATCAACTTTCAATGCTCTAGAAATATTAAAATGTCAAAATACAACTATTATCTTATTAACAAAATATGTATCTATGGCATCTTCCATATTATTGAGGAATTCCTAAAGTTGATTGTTGTTGAATTGGTGCTTCTAGTGTAGCATCTTGATTTTCTGGTTGGTATAGGTTTATGATAAATCACTTGAATTTATATAAACTTCATAATTTTATGAATTCTCTTGTTTAGATTCTTGGCATGATATAATTTTTCTCCATAGATATGCAAGTTTAAGTTGAAATATAAGAATCTACTCTCTTCATAAAATTAGATGAACTAGGAATATGTTTCTAGCACATAGATTCATAATTTAAGTTTTCCCTAGTTTTGGTTGGTTCTCCCTCTCAACCCTTATGCTAAAATAATGCTCTTCTTCCTATTGAGGGATATACTAGAGATCAAAGGTACTTCTCCAATGAATCATTTTCTATATTCTTATAAATAAAGTCCTGTTGTAATTTCTTTTAGGATTCCCTCTAGATTTTGTACTTAAATGCCTTAAAAAATATTAGGTTTATTTATAAATCTCATTAGGTTCCTTTCCACAATAGGATTATGCATGTTCGCTTTGTGAAACACATATGAAAACATTGATGTAGGGAAATAGATTCGCTCACGTATCTTACATGGCCTATGTATATAGCAGTTTTTACTATTGACCTGAAGTTATATACATGTACAAGAAAGCTATTGGAATCATCAAAATAATAGATATGTACACATTATATTTCGATGTACCTATCTACATCTTCTCTATAGTTCATTGTAGTTTTCAACATTTACATGACCATAAAATATGCCTTCAAAGGTCATCAGATCAATGGTTCATGTAATTTTAAGGATACTTCTAAAAGTTCCCTTTTGAAATAGATATATCTCTTTCCCTCTCATTGCATTTTAATTTTCCATATACAAGTAATATTTTGTGATATTTTAAACTAGTATGTTGAAAACTATCAAGTTTCCTTTACAATTCTTCAAACAAAATATGCTTTCTTTTTCCTTTCATTGTTCAACATTTCCTCCCAACTTTTATTTATGTTGGTTGTATGTAAATCACCTTTGAATCCAAAAGAACTAAAAAAACCTCTGATTCGAATTTTCTCTTTATGGTTAGGAGTTGCATCATGGAACATTATATGGAGAATATTTGAGGGACATTCTAGTGAAGGCACTTAAAAATTTTCACTTCCCAAATATACTATTTAATTCCATTTTACATTAGACATTATATTTCATCTTTAATTATTTCATCCCTCACTTGATTGATTCTTCTTAACTTATGCAAATGAAAGAAACATTGTGATTGCACGTGTGCTCTCTTACTAGTTGAGAAAAGAGTAAAATTTGACATCGAAACTATATAAAAAATTTAATGATTTTATCTCTCACATACATTAGTATTGTTGCTTTTATTATATGAAGAAATTGATGTCACCTTTTATAAGTGTTGGTGTAATTAAATATTCACTAATTACACTTAAGTTTACTTAGGATAATGCATTTGCATATTAGTTGTCATTGTGACACCCAAGAGTTTGTATTTCATTTTAGCACATGGTTAGGAGAATCTTCACTTTAGGTGGTTATAGTTGTCTTCTTATACTTTTTTGTGTGTGAGATCCACCTTTAGTGATCTTATCACATTATCATCCTTTCATTGTTGCACACATTTCTCATACTTTGATGTACAATGGAGGATGATCCACCTTTGGTGGACATGTGATTCCACCTTGTGTGGGTGATATTCTATTATCTCCTTATCATGTAGTCTTATTGCATTGCCTATATATTTAGGCACTCCTACATTGTATGTAATCAATTAATAATTCAATCTATCTATTCATTATTTGATCATTTGATCATATCATATTTGTCTCTCTTGTGCTATCTTTTGAGCTTCTAGATCTTGGCATTTATTATTTGCCTTAGGCAAATTCTTACATGGTATCAGAGCGATATCAAAATTTTTACATGGTATCAGAGCCATAGGAGTTTCATTATATAGCCTATTTTGAGAGATATTGTTGCAGGTCAAAATTGGAGCTTGCTGGTGCAAATCAGAGGTTGGCATCACATTGAGGAGGTTCAAAAACCCCTAAATTGAGTTTTGTTTCATCCAAATCGGATATCTGAAGCAAATTCTAGAGCCATTTGAATTTTCAAGGTTCGGCAGCGGCGATTTAGAAAAAATAATTTCAGAGGCAATTTTCAAACAGCGATATCTCAGTCATCCAGACTCTTTTTTTCGAGCAATTTTTTTTGTTTTGAGGTAGAATTTCATGATCTACACAATGGTGCAGGTGATGTCTGATCTCTATTTTTGATATTTTCTGAAAATCACAAATTCTGATTTTTACAACTTTAGAGGCTTCGTTTGGGCTCATATGGACACATTTTCAGGTGCTATTTTTTTTGAAAGTTCGTGATTTTTTGTCTACTTTCCAGATCTGGTATCAGTTTGGAAAAATTTTGTGTAGACATAGTACTTTCAAAATTTGGTCTATTTTGGCCTATTTTTGGCACTTGTAATTTGTTAGATCCTTGAGAGATCTTGTGTCTTATTTGTTTGAGTCTACTATAGCTTCATATTTTCTGTTGTAATCATCAAAATCAAAAGTCCACTTTGATTCATTTTGGCAAGTGGCAATTATACACGCACTATATATAAAGTGCCAAAATCATCTATTTTGGGGGGGTTCTTTGGTTCATTGCATTTTTGGGGTGCATTATTTTTTGGTCTCATTGTTTCATGTGAGAAGCATATCATGGATGGTTTAATTAAGTTGACAAGAGGAAACTATAAGAAATGGAGTGAGTTGGTTCTTGCTCATCTTAGTGAGCATAACCTATTGCCCTATTTGTATGAGTATAGACCTAAAACTCCTTTCAATCTTGAATCTTACTTAGAAGTTATGAAGATTATCTATTTGAATATGGATATGGATGTTATAAAGTCCCTTGATGACTATGATGATGAGACAGAAAAAGTTTCTGATCTTTGGACTGTTCTTTGGGAAATGTATAGAGATCCACATATTCCTCCACTTCCAAAACGTCCAGAACCTCTAGTTGCAACTCCTCCTCCTATTGAGACTACTTCTACTCTTGCTCCTGATGATGCTTGCATAGCTATGGGTTCAGGTGCTTCAGTGCAGCAAGATATTAATTGTCTTCTAGACTTGGTTCCATGGGATTACTACTTGACAGACATTGCAAGTTTGTTTGTGGAGTCCTACATTTCAGATTTGGGAGACTTCATTGATGACATTCATCTTCTCTTTGTTGAGGATGATCCTTCTTCAATTGTTTTGAAGGAGTATGTTGACCCTCATCTTCATTCTCCACTTGATCCTTCTTTTGAGATTGACATGATTGTGGATCCTTTGATACAACATTTGGAGGAGGCCTCTTTAACTTCAGAGAAGACATTTGAGTCTTTAGAGATTGGTTTTCATGAGTCTCAAACTTCACTTGAGATGTCACATCGCATGGTTCAGTTTGATCATATTCATGTGTTGGAGATTCCTATTCAATTTCTTGAGACATCATACATTTTGAGTATTCTTCCTAGAGATTGGGGAGGATTCATTGATACACCTATGGACTTGTTTCTTCCTAAGGGGAGGAGCATTATTCAGTTTTCTTGGTGCAGATTCTACATTGATTTAGGTGCATCTATCACGGGTGTACATTCTACATTGAGGGGGGGCTTTCTTGCTTCTCTTCCTACTTCATTTGAGGAGGCATCTTTGTCTTTGGAATTTGATCCAAATTCTTACATGGATCAGTTATCATTGGTTCCTTGTTTGTCATCTTCTTCTACTGAGCTTTCTCCTGATTGGTTTGTGGCATCTTCATCAACCAAGGACATGGTGACACTTGGGCATACTTCAAAGACATCATACTTCATTTGGATTCCCCTTCCTACTTCCTATCCACAATGGGAAGCCTTCTTACATCTATACTTGGTGTATCTTCTTCCTAAGAGGAGAAATGTTGTTTGTAGGCATTGGACTATGTTTTGTCTTCAAGCACTTACCATCCTTGGAGGAGATTACTCATTATGGGGGGGATATCATATCTCCTTATTTCCTTCCTTTGGGGGGATTCTTTATTGTATATGCATGATGTATGTGATAATAGGGGCGTCTTGATTACTCCATCCATGCATGCATCTTGTATTCATCTCTCTTTTTGGGGGAGGGTTTTTCCCATGAGGTTTTCCCTCTTTCTCCATTTTATGAGAGATTGCATTGTTCTTGCATATTGTACATGGGTACCTAACATGGCCTAGTAGTCAGGACCCATCTTCCATTTTGAGCTTAAGTGCATTTCCCTAAGTTGCACTTAAGGGGGGGTGTTGGTGTAATTAAATATTCACTAATTACACTTTACTTAGGATAATGCATTTGCATATTAGTTGTCATTGTGACACTTAGGAGTTTGCATTTCATTTTAGCACATGGTTAGGAGAATCTCCACTTTAGGTGGTCATAGTTGTTTTCTCATACCTCTTTGTGTGTGAGATCCACCTTTAGTCATCTTATTACATTATCATCATCTCATTGTTGCAAATGTTTCTCATACTTTGATGTACAATGGAGGATGATCCACCTTTGGTGGACATGTGATTCCACCTTGTGTGGGTGATATCTTATCATCTCCTTATCATGTAGTCTTATTGCATTGCCTATATATTTAGGCACTCCTACATTGTATGTAATCAATTAATAATTCAATCTATCTATTCATTATTTGATCATTTGATCATATCATATTTGTCTCTCTTGTGCTATCTCTTGAGCTTCTAGATCTTGGCATCTATTCTTTGTCTTAGGCAAATTCTTACATGGTATCAGAGCGATATCAAAATTCTTACAATAAGATTTATTAATGCTCAATAGTTTTCCCTTTAATTGATATACAGTGTAGTTGGAAAGCTAAAATTTGTGAGATTTATTAACTATTGAATTTTCACATTCACTCATTATTTTCCTCAGGGTTTCACTACATGTTTAGGATTTTTATACAACAAAAATATCCTAAGTGAATATCCTCAAATTAACTAATTGTCATCCCTTTGATAGTATCAGTTGCATGTTTTGCACAATAAAAAACACAGGAAAAAAAATATGATTGAGGCAATGATAGAATTTTATACATAATTAAAGTCATCTTCATTGATGTCAAAATGAATCCCAATGGGCTAATTCTTATCTGAATCATAATTAATATCACTCTTATTGGAGGAGGGATAATATTGTAAACATAAAATGAAAATGTATATTTTAGCTCCTAGTTACTCATCAACAGATTTATCCTAAAATCAAATCTACTAAAGGTATTCTAACACACTTAGTATTGTGTGTTATGTGATTGTAGCTAATTCTTATTTAATGGTTAACCATTTTAGTCTTTTGAAAACTTAGAACGACTTCTTATATTTTTTTAGATGGTTCTCATGAAGTGGTTGACGACTTCGGTGATCTGGAACCTTACAATAGCTTGTTATGTGGTTTTAGTTGATTCTTCTTGAATGCTTGACTGATTTGTTGATCTGGAGCTTCAAAATTATTTTTTATGTGATTTCAATTTATTCAATGACCTATAACCTTAGAATAGTTTTTATAAATTTCAAATGACTTGTTATGTGATTCTAGTTGAATCCCAATTAATGGTTGACCATTTCAGGAATCTGGAACTTCAAAATGGCTTGTTATACGAGTTTAGCTGGTTCGTATGGAGCAATTTATAGATTTGGTGACCTGGAACATAAAAATTACATGTTATGCAATTGTAGTTCATTCTTGTTCAATGATTAATAGATTTAGTCATTTACAAACCTAGAATGGCTATGCCATTCTAGTTGATTCCCATCGAACAAATGACCGATGCGGCGAATTATAACTTTATAATAGCTTCTGAAAATTTAGAATGACTTGTTAATGCAATTGTAGCTTATTCTCATCAAATGGTTGACTGTTTCAATGATTTGGAACCTTAGAATTGTGTTTTATGTGATTGTAGGTAATTCTTATTAAATGGTTAACCATTTTAGTGTTTTGGGAACTTAGAATGACTTCTTATGTCTTTTTAGATGGTTTTCATGAAGTGGTTAACGACCTCAGCATTATGGAACCTTATAATAGCTTGTTATTTGGTTTTAGTTGATTTTTCTCAAATGGTTGACTGATTTGTTGATCTGGAACTTGAAAATCACTTATTATTGGATTCAATTTATTCAATGACCTATAACCTTAGAATAGATTCTAAAAATTTAAAATGACTTGTTATGCGATTGTAGCTGATTCTTAGTGAATGGTTGATAATTTCAGTGATCTGAAACTTCAAAATAGCTTGTTATATGATTTTACTTGGTTCTTATTGAACAATTTATAAACTCAGTTACCTAGAATATCAAAATTCCATGTTATGCAATTGTAGCTAATTCTTATTGAACAATTAACCATTTTAGTATTTTGGAAACTTAGAACGACTTCTTATGTCTTTTTAGATGGTTTTCATGAAGTGATTGAGATATTTGACAATCTAAAACCTTTAAATAGCTTGTTATGTTATTTTCATTGATTCTTCTTGAATGGTTGACATATTTCTTGATCTTGAACCTTAGAACAATCTTTTATACAATTTTAATTTATTCAGTGACCTCGTAATAGCTTCTAAAAATTTAAAACAACTTGATATGTGATTGTAGCTAATTCTCAATGAATGGTTGACCATTTCAGGGATCTAGAACTTTAAAATAGCTTGTTATATGATTTTAGTTGGTTCTTATAGAATAGTTTATAAAACCAATGACCTGGAACATAAAATTTACATGTTATGCAATTGTAGTTAATTCTTATTGAATGATTAAATGATTCAGTGATTTGGAAACTCAAAATGGTGTGTAATGCCATTATAGTTGATTCTCATCAAATAGATGGCTGTTTCCTTGACCTGTTACCTTAGAATAATTTCAACATATGTAAAATGACTTGTTATAAGATTGTGGCTTATTCTCATCAAATGGTTGACCGTTTCAGTGATTTAGAACCTTAAAATGGTGTGTAATGTGATTGTAGCTAATTCTTATCAAATGGTTAATCATTTCAGGGTTTTGGAAACTCAATGACTTGTTATGTGTTTTAAGATGGTTCTCATGAAGTAGTTGACGACTTCGATGATTTGGAGCTTCAAAATAATTTTTTATGTGATTTCAATTTATTCAATACCCTATAACCTCAGAATACTTTCTAGAAATTTCAAATGACTTGTTGTGAAGTTCTAGTTGAATCTTAATGAATGCTTGACCATTTCAGGGATCTAGAACTTCAAAATGGCTTATTATACAATTTTATCTGGTTAACCATTTCAATATTTTGGAAACTTAGAACGACTTCTTATGTCTTTTTATATGGTTTTTATGAAGTGGTTGACAAATTTGACAATAACAAATTTTTAAATAGCTTATTATGTGATTTGAGTTGATTCTTCTTGAATGGTTGACTAATTTGTTGATGTAGAACTTGAAAATAACGTATTATGGGATTTCAATTTATTCAATGACCTATAACCTTAGAATAGCTTCTAAAAATTCAAAATGATTTGTTATGTGATTGTAGCTGATTCTCAATGAATTTTTAACAATTTTAGCGATCTAGAACTTCAAAATTGCTTTTTATATGGTTTTAGTTAGTTCTTATTGAACAATTTATAAACTCAGTGACATGGAATATCAAAATTGTATGTTATGCAATTGTTACTAATTCTTATTGAATGGTTAACCATTTTCATATTTTGGAAACTCAGAATGACTTCTTATGTCTTTTTAGATGGTTCTCATGAAGTGGCTGACGAATTTAACAATATAAAACCTTTAAATAACTTTTTATATGATTTTAGTTGATTCTTCTTGAATGGTTGACTGATTTCATGAGCTGGAACCTCATAATAACCTTTTATGCGATTTTAATTTATTCAGTGACCTATAACCTCATAATAGCTTATAGAAATTCAAAATGACTTGTTATGCAATTGTAGCTAATTATCAATGAATGGTTGACCATTTTAGGGATTTGGAGCTTTAAAATAGGTTGACAATATGATTTTAGTTGATTCTTATTGAACAATTTATAAACTCGGTGACTTAGAACATAAAAATTACACGTTATGCAATTGTGGTTAATTCTTGTTGAATGATTAACCGATTTAGTGATTTGGAAACTCAAAATGACTTGTTATGCAATTGTAGTTGATTCTCATCGAACAGATGATTATTTCCTTGACCTTTAACCTCATAATAGCTTCAAAAAACATAAAACAACTTGTTCTGTGATTGTAGATGATTCTCATCAAATGGTTGACTGTTTTGGTGATCTAGAACCTTAAAATGATATGTAATGTGATTATAGCTAATTTTTAGCAAACGGTTAATCACTTCAGCATTTTGGAAACTCAGAATGACTTATGTATTTTTAGATGGTTGTCATGAAGTAGTTGACTACTTCGGTGATCTAAAACTTTAAAATAGCTTGTTATGTGATTTTAGTTGATTCTTATGGAATGGTTGATTGATTTGTTGATGTGGAACACCAAAATTATTTTGTGTGATTTCAATTTATTTAATGACATGTAACCTTAGAATAGCTTCTAGAAATTCTAAATGACTTTTTATGCAATTCTAGTTGAATATTAATGATTGGTTGACCATTTTAGGGATCTCAAACTCCATAATAATCTATTATACGATTTTAGCTCTTTCTTGTGGAACAATTTATAGACTCGGTGACTTGGATCATCAAAATTACATATTATGCAATTTTAGTTAATTCTTATTGAATGATTAACCAATTTAGCTATTTGTCAACGTGGAACGTCAAAATAATTTTTTATGTGATTTCAATTTATTCAATGACATGTAACCTTAGAATAGCATCTAGAAATTCTAAATGACTTGTTATGCTATTCTAGTTGAATCTCAATGAATGGTTGACCATTTTAGAGATTTGGAACTCCATAATAGCTTGTTATATGATTTTAGCTAGTTCTTGTGGAAACATTTATAGACTCGGTGACCTAGAACATCAAAATTACATGTTATGCAATTGCAGTTAATTCTTGTTGAATGATTAATTGAATCAACTATTTTCAAACTTTGAATGGCTTGTTATGCCATTGTAGTTGATTTTAATTGAACATATGACTGATTGAGCAACTTATAACCTCATAATAGCTTTAAAAAATTAGAATGACTTGTTATGTGATAGTAGCTTATTCTCATCAAATGGTTGGTTGTTTCGATGATCTAGAACCTTAGAATTATGTGTTATGTGATTAATGTTTTGATAAAAGTGCTTGTTTGACAATGTCCATGTCATGTTAACCAACATCAGCTATTTTGAGTTTCTAGATCACTAAATCGGTCAACTGTTTGATGAGAATCGACTATAATCGCATAACAAGTTGTTTTAAGTTTTTAGATCGCTGAATCGGTCAACTGTTCGATGAGAATCAACTACAATCAAATAAAAACCTATTTTGAGTTTCTAGATTTTTGAATCGGTCAACCGTTCGATGAGAATTAGCTAGAATTGCATAATAAGTCATTCTAAGGTTCTAGATTGCCTAATTGGACAACTGTTCGATGAGATTTAGTTACAATTGCATAACAAGCCATTCTGAGTTTCTAGATTGCTAAATCGGTCAACTATTCGATTAAAATCAACTATAATCGCATAACAAATCATTTTGAGGTTCTAGATGGCTGAATCGGTCATCTGTTTGATGAGAATCATCTATAATCGCATAACAAATCATTTTGAGGTTCTAGATAGTCAAATCGATCAACTGTTCGACGAGAATCAGTTACAATCGCATGATAAGCCATTGTGAAGTTCTAGATTGCCGAATCAGTGAACCGTTCGATGAGAATTAGTTACAATCACATAACAAGCCATTGTAAGTTTCTAGTTCACTGATTAATTGGTCAACTATTTTAAAATTGATTGGCAAAGGTCAAACATCTCTAACAAGAAGAGATCAAAATGTCTCTAGTTTTGCTACGTTATGAATGTTTAAAAAGAATCAAACAAATCTCTAAAATGACAAAAAAAAAAACCCTAACCTTATAATGTGGAGAGCATCTAAAAATAAATTGTTCCTCATTCTTTGGTTCTAAGAAGCATATTCATCAAACATGATAATATTGAAGAATGTGTTGATTCATCTCAATCCAAATATAATAATAGTAAACTTAAGCTATACAAAATGAACCATTAGGCTACCTAATGTTTGTGCACTAACTAAGGAATGACTTGTTTTCTTTCCTCTCATCTACCTTGAATTTTGATATTGTCCACCAACTTTCATGAGGTTGGGTTTTGTAATTGAATAAACAAATAAATACATTCTCTTAAAATAAAAATGAACTATCTACATATCAAAGACTCATTATGCTTAGTTGTCCTTTAAAATTAATATTATTAATTATTTATATATAAATATGATGTATAAATAAATAATAAATTATATCTATAATATAAATTCTTATTTCAAATATTTTGTATATTATTGATATGTATTAATTAATAATAATCAATGCAATTAATTTAGATAAGAGATTTGGGATTGGAACTATCAAATATAGAAATAAGATAAATTAAATTGTTATATCTAGTTAAGTTTTTGAAGATAGTAAAGTAATGTTATTTAGATATCAAGAATTGAATCATCTCAATGTTATTTTTTTAAGGATTACGTAGATGATTATCCTAGATTTTTTAAAGTGTAGATTGGGAAAAGTAAACTAATATGAAAAAATAATTATCCCTCAAGAGATCAAATTCTCACAATGCACTATAATAAGCCAAAGGTAATCACAACCTTAAAATTTATCCAATTAGTTATAAAGTTTTGGTTTAATTAAATAAGTGTTGCAAGTTTTTCTTTATACTCTAAACCTAGTGAAATTGAATTGAGGGGTCTCTAGAAATAGAATATATGTGATACAGACTTTCTGGATGGGACCAA